>OZ010683.1:5596037-6162037 GCA_963932265.1 Thymelicus lineola | reverse complement strand
AAATAGTCGTTGCTTCATTTTATACCTACCTACCTATTTAGGGGCCGTCCATTAATCACGTGACCTTTTTTTAGCATTTTTTAATCCCCCCCTCCCCCTTGGTGATATGTAGTGAGGTTTAAGACTACCCCCCCCCCCCCTCCCCCAACATCACGTGTATTTTTCCTTTCTTATACTCTGCAAAAAAGTCTTTATAAAGATCACCTACTTTCGACATTGTTTTAATCCAAAACATGCCGAGCCGGGCAGTCGGTGGCGGCGCGTGAGGCCTTCACTCGTTGCCTGGCAACGGCAAGTCAAAGTCACACTACACGCTGCTTTTCTATTTAAAAATCGCGAGTTTGACGAAAAAATAAATACACGTGACATCTTACTACACCCCCCCTCCCCCTTCGTGATATTTTCGTGTTTTTTGTCAAACCCCTCCCCCCCCTTTCAAGCCTCACGTGATTAATGGACGGCCCCTTACATAAAAAAATTGGCACTTACGGTTTACTGAGGAATTACTATTTACCGTAATGCATACTCTAGTAGTAAACTGAAAACCCCACGATTTTTACTTAACACCACATTGCATAAAAAATTAAAAAATAACACGCTATACTTATCTAATGGTCTACCTTTTATAACCTAACACGACGTCCCATTTACAAAAGTGCAAGCTGTATACGAGAATACCACACAATTTCAACATTTAAATTCTTCTGAGTCTGCGATAACGACGGCTGAAAAACATTACCTACGCAAAAATTCTGCCGTAGCTTTTTGAAAATTAAAGCCGTTTACAGTCTGTAGGAGAGGTTACCTCTGTGGGTATCCCCGTGGGTGCCGTGACGTCATTCAGGGGGAGTACAATCACTCCAGACTACACGAACCGAGATAATATCCCTGTTAGTAATGAAATTACATTAAACTTGAGCTTATGGCTCTTTATAATGAATTGCTTGTACCTAGTAATCCCTTTCTGGGAAATTGTATTATGAATAAAGTATGACTTTATTATATGGCTTCCATAATAAAGTTACCGTATTTTCTTTCTATCGACTAATCAAATTCAATTATAGCCAAAAATAAAGAAAACGTAGAACTCGGAATGTCCGCGTGGCCCAATGAACGAATAATTCATTGGCGTGGCCTGACACGCACTTACTCGGTTTTTTCTTACTGATTCGTAAAACTGTTATTAATTATACTATTTTATTATAATAAGTATGTCCACTAGTACCTTAATAATGTCAATTCAATGGATACACCTTTTATAGTGATTTTTATGGGAGAATTTCCAATCGTGTGATCGTGTTCTATTTTGCTGCGCATTATCCAACTGATCACACAGACACAGTACCACCACGGTCCACAGATTAAAGTATACTTATACTAACGTACCACGGTCTAGTCTAGTTGCATACCATGGATTCCTAACACCTGCATGATGCTCTGGAGCAGTAGACCAGACCTCTCTTCATTTTGATAGGAAGTATATTATTAAAGCACGCATGTTGAAAAACCGGCCAAGTGCAAGTCCGACTCGCACACTGATTGTTCCGTACAAACTTGTAGAACCAAATCTAATACCTTTAAACGAGCAATTCTTGTATATATATATATATCGGTGAGGCCATGAATCTCCAGTGAAGGTCCAGGGACGGACCTCTGTATTCTACAGCGCTTGTCTGATGCAGAGGCTGGCATATAAGAAATGTCATGTCATATTTAGATAAGAGAATTGTTAAGAATGTAGGACAGATTATTATTGATGGCGTAGTGTTGAAGTACTTTAGAATATTGATGTGAACGTTAAGAGAACTGGAAATATATCATGGTGCAAAGTAAAAGGAATATCATTTCATAACCAACACCATAGAATACCTCCTTCTGCTAAATATATATATAATTGGAATCTCGGAATCGGCTCCAACGATTTTAATGAAATTTAGTATATAGGGGGTTTCGGGGGCGATAAATCGATCTAGCTAGGATTCATTTTTAGAAAAATTCGTTTATCGGTGTTTTCAGGCAATGATAAACTTCTACAATATACTCTTCCTGACATCTATTGGCAAGTAGCAATACTAAAGCTACATCAGTAAATGGCGTTGTTAAGTTGTTTAATTAGAAATAATTCGTTGAAGGCTACAGAATTTTGTACTAACACCGCTCTAAACTTGGAACAGCACTTTTAAAAATATTTCTGTAATGAGCGGAGGTTTTTTTCTGAAAAGATTTACCGTCAAATTACGCCTACGTTAAGATTAAGTTTGTGAGTATGTTTGATACATTTTACGAGTATAATAATGTCATCTCACCTAAAACTCTAAAACCTAAAATAGTTTGCCAAGGCTCACGAGCCTGTTAGAAAGTTGTAGATCTCATGAAGAGTCAAGCCCCAGACTCTACAAGACTTGACTGTAACCCTGATCAATATAAACCTCACATCTTAGGAAAAAAGTATAGACTTGGCTTTGTCTAAGTACTATAGCACCTTGAATGTTATGGTTAGATAGGTATTATGACTCAGAACTCATAAGCAATATTACAAACAAACCCAGCGGCGCGCTGTTGGGAATGCAGGAAATAAACCATCAGATAACTAATTATCTCTTTGTATTGAAAATGTTCTAGCCATACAGGCTATACTTACAAGTAGATAAGATTCGTGCAGTTCATACCGAAAATTCACTACATTGTTTAGCTTCTTATTTTGTAAAATTGTAAAAAAATAATAACATCAGTAATAAAAAAGGTGACGATTATAAAAACATTAACAAATGAATCTTTTAACGAACAAGTTAGGCACCTACTATTTTTATAGGATATTTGACCACTATGCAGGAGTATCTAATGTTTTTGACATTAAAAAATATCATCAAACAAAAAAGGAAAGATAAACTCTGTATTTTTCCAATCGTCTTCATTTTCGACGATTTCTGACAAACTGACCCCGATAAGTTCTAGCGCACCGACATAATTTTCACATCATATTCGTCACTAGGCTCTTTTTAGTTTTATCACAGAAGAAATAATAGTACATAGTAGTTTTATCAACTAGTGATGCCAGCATAATGCCATCCATAATATACGCTTAGTACGGAGACGTCGAGCGAATGACCCCACTTGAACACGATCCTCGATGTCAAGCATCGTATCCGACCCGTGCTCTGTAATTTCATAATGTCACACACACCACCTCCTTCAAAACCTTTATTAATTGTCGCGATAAATAGCGCGAAATAGGGTATTTGACTAATTTTAAAAAATCATTTTAAATTATTCTTTATTACAAAAAAAAACCCACTACATTGATATTTCTTAAAAAACAACAGTATTGTTAGTAAAAATCAATGTTAAAGTTTAAACTACCAAAACCGCGCGAAAAACGCTGTTTCTGTCATGGCGGCGGTCTACGACACGTGTGACGTCACACGCTAGTGTCTATACTAAGATTCTATAGAGGAAAGTTTTGATTTTTTGATAAACTCAAATCTACTGGACCGATTTCAAAAATTCTTTCACTAATATAAATCTCTTTTCTTCCTGAGTAACATAGGCTATATTTTATTTAAAAAATTGGTGTTCTATACGAAAACCTAATCAAAGCGAGGAGCTAATACCTAACGAACACAATGATTATCATTGCAGCTGACGTAATTTTCATAATTTAATTTTAGATTTATTGAATGGCTTCAACCCATTAATGGCCCACTACTGGGCACGGGTCTCTCCTCTTAAGGAGGCCTAGAGCATACTCCGCCACACTGCTCCAGTGCGGATTGGTGGAGGGGTTAGTGGCCAACCCGAGTGTCGGAAGTTTTCAAACCGCCCGAAGGCCTCTGACATGGCTTAACGACTGATATCTTATGATAACAACCGGGACCGACGTGTTTACGTGCCCTCCGAAGCACGAAAACGCTCAAGAATTTTTTGCCACTAGCGGTCACCCATCCAACTATCGACCGCGCCCGCTGTTGCTTAACTTTGTCGATCGCTTAGGATCGACGCAAGCCGCTGGGCTATGAGCGCTTATTATTGAATAGAATGGTGTAAATGATGTGTAATACCACAAAGTACAAATACGTCTTTAAGTAATCCACACGAAGTTTTTGTTAAACGGTTTTATTTAGCATGCCCTGTTTGTTTGGGTCAAATCTAGCAAGCCTAGTATTATGACCTACTTCCATATATCCTAAAGAGTTGAAACTTTACACATTGCTTTAGTTGTGATGACAATGTATTTTTGTGATAAGAATGACCTGATACTATACTCAGGTCTGGCTCCAGCCAAGGGAACTCCTTAATGATTAACAGCACAGTCCCAATTTTTTTCTTCAGTATCTACATTAGACAATACAAAACCATGTACATATTTATAATAGTTGTTTAAACTATTATTTATTGACGGCTGATAGGGAAGTGTGGAAGAGGGAAACGTATTGCGCCGACCCCAAATAAAATTGGGAAATGGGCAGGATGATGATGATGTTTAAATTATTATTTGTTTATGTTCCAACGGATCCAAAAATACGAAAACTGGTTAAAATTATCCCGAAGAGTATTTTGTCAAATATCTATAAATGCTTTTATGTATTGTGTTGTGTACCCTGTGCTGTAAGTAATATGTAATTTTGAATAGCTATGCGCTATATCGTCCTTTTTATTAATATTTTTCGAAACATCTCTAAAGACGACGATTATATTGATTCACTGCAACATATCGTGAAATAGACAGGTTTAAAAAACTTCTGTGATATTAATTATTTATTATCAAACAAGATAGATAATAATAGTTTTTACATTTCTTAATTTCGGAGCAAAATAATCAGCGTTATTCTTGATGAAAAATGAAACCATAAATGCTTCGATCTTAGATACCGATATAGATAGATCTTAGATAGTAGGTTGCTGATATCAGCTTGCACAAAATTTGACACCATTTTGAGACTTGAAAAAGAATATTTATTCCAAAATTATTAAATAACTGCTTCCCAAACAACTTTAAGTTAAGAAAATAACATCCAGAAAACTTAAAACGTGAATTGCAATGAGTGGACGAAGCCGTTTAATATAGCGTTACTTGCGTGTGACGTCATCAATGTTGTAACCAATCACAGGGCGTTTCGGTCACTGGCAAAATTTTCATAAATTACTGTATTTTAATTTCGTGTTATTTACAAAAATATACGTGATTTGCTTGAAAATAAAGTGAAATATGTTTTTAGTGCTACTATCTGATAGAATAATAACAATTTGTAGTATATTTTCAATGTTGTCAAATACCCTATTGCTTTAGTCGGGTAACTGACTACTGGTCGTAGCGCACATATCAACTCGGAAAGGGATCGGCACCGGATCGCCTCGCCGTCAACCTAACGTAAGCTCGGCTACGGCTAGGCGACGCCGCGCTTACGGCTCGCCGGCCGCTGGTTGACGGAATGAATGACAGCAGTTCGCCGACGCAACGGTAGCCGCGGCGCGGCGCGCGCACGAGGAAACGGAAAGTCGACGGATAGCGTACGGTGAGACGTAAGCGCGGGTACGGCAAGTCGTCCACGCACCGTAAGCTTGTCTCGAGGCGAGGCGATTACGTTACGGATCCGATAAGTGTGCTTTACAGTAGGGAGTTTCATACAAAGAATACTGACATGCAAGAGTTGATACGTTTACGTTCCGTTTACGAGTTGATATGTGTGCTATGACCATTTGTCGTAACTACACTCTCGTTGATACAATGAAACCAATTTCAAAAGAGAGCCAGTTACTAAACTTCATGCAATGCAAAATTAATTTTCTGCTTAGCGGACCTTAGTCAATAGGTAACTCGTGTAATAAAACAAATTAGTCTTGGTGGCAAGACGATTTTTAGCTAGAGATTCTCTACTTGAGCAAAATATTTCACAAATCAGAACATCTAGCTAAGCGTAAAAATTAAAATTTTGGTCTAAGTTCTAAACTACTGTAGATATCCGTAATTTAGCGCTTTAGACAAATCTCGAAACTTGTCAAATTGTACTTGTCAAACTGTGCATTGTAATCCTTATTTCCCGTCATGGTGGACAATAGTTTCAAACCTCAGGTTTCAAACACTCCAAACTTTTATGTTATCCTAAATGGAGTCCCTGCCTAACTGTTATGGGTTTCGATACCAATATTTCCTTATACGGGTTACTGCACGAATATTATACTAAATGTTTACTGGAATGTTAATCGGAAACGCACCATAAATACACAACAGTAGAATCAATATCGACAAATTCTTTTTGCGATTGTACAATCGCGAGAATGCATAAGAGAAGAGATTTACAGAAAAATACAATTTTCCCTTACATAAATTATTCATTCCTGAACAAAATACATCTGAACATTGATGAAAAACAAAATACACTAAAGGCTGCATTAGCGGAACACATTTCTATGGAAATGTCAGACATTGAAGCTATTTTTATACATTCAAGGGATACGTAGGAAAAAGAAGGTAAAAGGCAGAATACTAGGAAGGATCCATTAGTCGAATGAGATCAGATCGACCGCTAAAATGTCATTGTTTTAAAAAATTACGACATCTTACTCCATATTGTTCCATTGTGGTTTAGTGGAGAATATAATGGGCTACCCGAGTGATGAAAATTCTTAAGCTGCCTGAAAGTATGACTTAACGACTGCTATATAAATATAACAACCAGGTCAAACGGCTTAACGTACTTCCGAAGCGCTCATTAAATGCAACTAGTGGTTACTGCTTCATCATTATGTTTTACCATAAGTCTTATGGTTCCTCGTGCTTTAATTGTAAAAATATATTTAAAACTTTGTTACAGTGCCACGGAAGAATAACAATTGTTAGAACAGCCTTTTTGGCATATCTTTTTATATAAATAGATGAACCATCTGATATGTGGATGGTAAGTGGACATCAGTAGCACGAATAGCATCACCGATGCGTTGCCAACCAAAATGACTCACATCTCACATTATTTATGGCTCTTAGACATCGCGACTAAAAAATGACTACTTTAATATTTCACGGCTAGTACCTGGAATAGTGTAAAGAAAATAAAAAATACGTAAACTAAATACTGATACGATCTTATACCTATTATTATTCTGCTGATCTACTGATCTGATCTTATAATTATATTATGTGTAAACGTAACTATAGAATAGGTTCTTCTTACAGTTTTCTGTTACCATGGTATAAATTATATGGACTCTCGGATCCTCGGTATTCTCATATAACGTAGGTCGTTAGGGACCTTTGTCGAGATACGAGGAACAATTTCACGACCGCGTCCCTGAATACCTTACAACGAATTCCTGTTATGAAGACCCTTTTATCTTTTTACCATAAATACTTTTACAAACATTTTGTCGGAGCAGACCTTCTGTTCGTGATTATTATCTGCGTATTCAGAACTTGTAAACCTTAAATAAAGTAGGGTTTATTTACGTGATTATAGAGGTTTTTTTTTATATAGAACAGGCTCGCCATTTGATGATAATCGTCACCACGTATGTACCTATTATACAACCGTAACACTAAGGCCTTCAGTCCACATAGACCCACGGCAACGCACGCTATCATGGTTAATTGTCGCTTGCTTACATCTAGCTTAGAAGTACAAAATCTGTCCAAGAAGTGGCATCGTCGCGTTTGCATATTGCCTGTAAATACAGCTTGCATGCAATCGTCAAATAAAGTGTCGTGGACAGTGGGCCTAAGGTTCGTATTTGTAACTAAACATTAATGGATAGATAGAGAACCCTAAACCTAGTATCTATCATCGAGAATGGAAGAACTGGATAAACTAGGTGCTACAGGGGAGAATTAACGCTACAGCCTCGTCTTATAATTAGCAGGTTACAGTCACGAGCTAGAGTTTAGCTATACTTAACCATGTCTTGAGTTCATAACACCCTAATTGCTTCCGAATGGCTTGCCAAATCATTGCTAATCCTCTTACTTCCTTACCACCTCACATCTATATTTCACCCCATCATACTTTAGCTTCAGCTACCAGTTATTCATATCTGTAAACATTTATGAATTTTTTATCAGTCCTTCCTTATCAGAGAACTTATCCTCTATTTTGTTTATGGTTTGACTACTAATACTTTGTCGTCCGAATCAGATAAGAATTTCCCACTCATAAGTTGGAAGTACAAGTAAGATTCTTTTAGACACTCATCACAGACAAAATTCCATTATGTGTGAAAATACTGTCTCTACTGCATTCGAATAGTTCCATGTGTATATGTCTCTTGTTTTATCTGTACTAAACTATGGTCTTTTTGTGATATATTTCACTTTTTCTGTAATAATTTGGATCACAGGAAAGGCGCATCGTCGAAAATGTTTCCCTGGTGCATTCATTACGTGTAGATACTACCTATCCGTAGAGACAATACATCTTGATAATATTTTAATCAAGTTTCTCTATCATATAATCGCCTCTTCTGGCAACTTTATCATACCAGGTTTTAATGGTTTAAAAAAGTCTGTAGTACCTATCTACGTACTTACCTTCTCAAAAACTATGAATAATGTTAATATTCTTTTCTATCTTCCAAGTAGTCAGCGTTCCCCAGAGGCAAGGACAAACAGACGAAGTACCCATACAAACTTTTTCATCTGACACTTCATAATTACATTATCATTTAGAAATTCACACAATGTTTGTTATATTATTTGAAAGAATTTGCAAAGTTTTCATATTAATATTCAAATGAAACGTAATAAAAGTTTTTCACATAAACAGCCACGTGATTTATGTGACATTGTTTGTAAAAAGTTAGACGTAGCTACACATTAAAAGTTGAGCGATATAGGACGTGTAATGTAAAAATCTAAACAATGTTTGTATGCCGACGCCCGCGACCTCAAAAACAAGATGCCATTATTTACCGGCAGTGTACAATGTTGTCTACATACCCCAAGATGTGTTACACACTAACATTAAAACTGAGAGTAGTTTCAGAGGAAATGGTCAACAGGAGATGACTGATGAGTCATAAGGTTATTATCACGGACGGTTATTAATATACAGAAGTCTTTTTACGTTCCTGGAATAGCTCAATGTCATAATTCCCATAACGCAGGTTACGAGTGACCATTGGCTCATTTAACAATTCACTTACTTAGTACCTAAAACCTGTAAAACTTGAATCGTCGACCGCTACAATTCTAGTAGATGTTGACGGAGCTTTTAAAGAAAATGACACCAGGCAGTCAGGCACCAATGTAAAGGTAGTTGTCGACTTACAGGACTCCGCTCCCACCCAACCAAAGTAGTTATAATATTATGAGCTTTCAAATATGGATTTAAGCGCTCTTATACTCGAGCAGCACATCGGCGGCAGAGATAACTGCAATTACTGTCGACAGCAGCAGCGAATATTTAAAACGTAATAATGTTTAAAAATAATAATTAATAAACCATTTTATGTTATAAACATTAAGATCTATCAACGTAACCTACCTAGTAATCAACACTACTTATCGATATTAAGGATTGTATGCTAATCTATTCGGTGATTAACTAAGGATTCAAATATTTGAAGTCTTACGAGAGCATTAGTTAGGGCATTAGTCTATAGCTATTACTGTCTTACACGAAATATAATTTATGCAACACAAAAAATGTTTCTACGGATATCCTATAGAGACTCAGAAACCATTCAACTGATTTGCCTCAAAATGGTTTCATTTGGAAGGCAACAATCAGTCCTGGATTTGTCAATAGGCCGTATAGGCCGCGGCCTAGGGGCGGCAGCGTCCTAGGGGCGGCAGATTTCAGAAGATGATATTATTATAGATGATTTTGCTATAAAAAGTATCGCAAAAAATTGTAATTCTTGTTTTTTTTACGCACTTTCTAAGTGTCTAATTCAGTGCCTGCCTTACTATGAATGGAAAATTATTATTTTAGAACGGTACATGGGGCGGCGAAAATTAATTGGCCTACACTCATAAAAAATATAAATCCGGCACTGGCAACAATCCAGTGGTTTGAGACCACAAAAACAATGCATTAGGCACTTTCGGTCCATTGATAAGTTCGATTTTCTTTTCCCATAAAATTTTAAAGATAATATGTAAAGATGGCGCATCAACGTCAACTCCAACTCAAAACACTGATCTGTCAATCTCATCAGAAAAGTTTTTAGCGTAGTGGAACACGCCGGGTATCCACTAGTAAAAAATAAACAAGATACAATATATATGTATATGCAAGCTACACATTCATAGCTCCCAAGGGTCACTAGGATTCCCTGTATTATAATAAAAACATATTATTTGGATAATATTAACGTTTAACGACTGTTATTATCACTAACGATGGTTAGGTCAGTGTCCATTAACTAATCTAATCTAATTCGGTTATTGCCTATACAGAAAGATACGTGAAAGATTGTTCGGTAGAGACGTGCGGCCTTTACCGAATAATGTTTTCGGATATCTTAAACTTATGATATGTCCCTATATAAAAGTTTGAGTTATGAATGGAAGCTGCTTTAGACACGATCTTAGGTATAGAAATTAAAGCATATAAAATTTTGGAATAAAAATTCGTTACATATTTGCAAAACTTTCATTATAAATGGTAGTTATAATGGAAAAAGTCTTAAAATAATGTAATATTTTATGAAATACCGTTCACATAACTCAAATTTTCAGATATCCGAAAGTTTCAGTTACACTTATGGACTGAAACGGCCCTAATGGTAATCTTAAGACTGTTTCTCCCAAAGGACGTATTCTTATTGTCCGGGCAACCTGCCAAAGAACGTAGGCTTAAACGAATGTCCTCCACCACTATCAAGGACATTACTAGGACGAACTACAAGGGTGCACCTTGTCCTGTGTACATGTAATGAGATTAGGCTGTTTACCTCATGAATAAAGGCACTGTAAGCTGAGTGAATGGAGTAAATAGGTACTTATTTGAATGCTTGATGAATATTTTTGTTGTGGAAAGTTGTATAGCCGATTTTCATAAAATGTCATGAATGTGTTTAGATATGACGGAAACGTAATAATTACAATTATGTAACTATCTCTACACTGCTCTACATTCGCTGATAGGGCTTGGTAACTAAGTTCTTTTAAATTTCATGGCTACAATAGAACAATTTGGAAACAACCCTTATCCGTGTAACAAATGGTTAACGGTATTGATTTCAATTTAACAGTGGAGCTTGCTGCTTGACTCTACATATTATATTATTTGGCTTATTTGGCCATGACTTGCATTTAATAAATTAAACATCGATTTCAAAAGATTTCATCGTGGTAAAACAAATAGATAGCCATTGTAGTTAAATATATACTAAGTACCTAGACCTTTTTTAAATTTTTTTATTCATTTTTACAATAATATCCCCTGACTTGCTCTTTCAGGGACCTTGAAAACAATATATGTAGATTTAAAAATAAAAAAATTAATGTTCTGTACCTATGTACACAAAATCTACTATATTATGTGAAATATACTAGACACTTAACTCCGTGCGCGTGCGTGATCCCGGATACGTCTCAGCAATAGATAAATGAAATATTTTTCTGTTTCAGGGGCAACTTTGAGGCTACGCAGCGAGTAATTGGGGCAACGTGCGATTCGGACGATCGGTTGCACATCGGTTCATTCATACGAGACGCGCATCGGCACTCACACGGCACTCCGCAACGCCAACGTGTGATGCGTCAACGCACCGTGTCATGCGTGTGACACAGCTGCGTCCGCAGTCCGAGCGCTGCGCTTCGGCCGCGGAGCGATAACCGACCTCCTGCATGTGCCAAGTTTCCATTTCATTATTCTCGCTCTCACTGCGCTCTCGGCCGGACAGACTGTCGTTCGACCAGTCGGTAGTCGCACGTGCTTCGCTGCACGCACGCTGCGAGACCACTCAAGAGACAGTTACGTGAAGTGACAGTGATGCAAGTAATGAGATCGGATAACTGACACAAACTAAACAATCCGCATTCAAATTTGAAGTTTTGATTGACAGACGTCTTAATCGAAGTGCTCATGTAAACAAATCGTGATAGTGAAAGTTCAGGAAAAGTTAAGTGTACAAGAATCCCTAGAATATCAACATGACTTCCCGCTCCAAGGAAAAAATGGCAGCCGCATTCCGGAAGCTGTTCCGGTCGCCTGAGAAGCTGGACAACGAGGGCGCAGGCCCCAGCGGCTCTCCGGCACGCCGCGGGCTGCTACGGCGACACAGGTATTCATTACAATTTTTTGGCATTAATTATTAATTAAGTAATGCGAAAGAAACAATTCTCTTGGACAAGGATTCTTTATTTATTTATTTACACTTTATTATACCCTTATAACTAAGTGGTACAAAAGGTGGACTTAAAACTATAAGCATTCTCTGCTAGTCGACCTTCTTTAGGACGTAGTCTTGAAAATCTCAATGTTTTCGTAACGGAATTTAGCATCCTTGATGCCAGGAATAATACGGGAATGGTTTCAGTGTGTGTATTTGAACATCATCAATACAATGTTGTTAATATTAATATTATGTTGTCCTCCCCTTACGCGTATGAAAACTATGTATGTTCAATTAATTCCCTACAACTCAATTAACTCAGATTATAGAAATGGGTTGATAGGGTGGATCTGTAGTCAGGCATTAACTTAGGTACTTATATCTACCCTGAAAAGGAAAAATATACCTTAAAAAGTATGCAAGATCATGCATGCACCTTTTGGACAAGAAAATTCATTTTTAAACCATTATGAACATAAAAATAATTAAGTTTGCCGTTACTTTGATAGATCCGTAAAGCAATGATCTACAAAATCAGCTCACGGAGTTACTTTCGCCATTTCTTTCCATAACAAATATGTTTTAAAAGCAGTTATGATAGGACAGAAATTGGAAAAAGTATAGTTAAAGTAATTTGAAAATTTTTACAAAATTAATGTGATTGTTTTTCTATTTATATAGTCATTCAGATATATAATATGTAATCGTTTTATCTTAGGAATTCACATAATATGTCTTCGGGGAGTGCTTTTAGTTTTATTACTTCAGTCATTAAACTCTGGAAACGCATAAAACTAGACAGTATTGCTAGCACTAGGTTAGAGAATTTTCTCGTAAGAGCTACTCGTAATAGGTTGCATCGCCACAAGTTATCTAAACCCATTATCCGTATTAAATATCGACTACATAACAAATAGCAACTAACGTACTATAGTGATGGTATTGAAGACCGCGTAATACGTATATTTTCCACCTTAACACGTATCAGACAGAACACGTCACAGAATGAATCTCCTAAGTCATGTTCAGATGTAACTACAACGGATCCACACTAAAGTTTTTTTTAAACAACGAAAAAACTTAACTATCACACCACTCGAAAACCACAATGTAACTACAATAAATCGTTGTTTTGTTCTAAATAAATAATAATTCATGGGCGTATCCAGCTTGTATCCCAGGAGCGGCAAATCAGATTTTTCGGACCACGCAGTTTTCAGACTGTTAACATTTAATAGTTGGACATAATAGAACAAAAGTGAGTACGTACCGGTAAGCATACGAAATTCAGGAGAGGCAACTGAAAGGTACGAACATGGTTATATTTTATTCAAATTTGTTTTGGGATATTGGTAATTAAGGGGAAACGTCATAAATGTGGTCCTACTAAACGAGGGTCAGGGTAATAGCGCTAGGTTGAATGTTGGCGGTCGCTTACCTGTATCACCCGGTTCAAGTATACGCCGATAAGCACTAGATAGGTGGTAGACAATGACGTTTAAAAAACTATAGATACGTCATGCCCTTACAAATCAACGAAAAAATCTGTTCCGAAAAGAGCTACAACACACTCACACGTTTATCTTTTGTTTTACTACAACAATCACACTACAATAATACACGAAGGCATTTTAACGTTGTATGTCAAATCTTAAGCACTTCTGACAACAACAAAACTGCCTATTGTCTTGTAATAACAGAGCGACTACGAGCAGACAGAGGTCAATTGACCGCTCTTACGACCTTCATTTTCGGCGCGCTAGTGACATATCTACCTCTTTTTTACTTATAATATCATTGGTGGTAGATCGAACTTGTATCCAGTTTTCTACGTGAATACGCCTTTAGATGTGAAGTCCGGTTACTTCCGGGCGGTCCACTTAGGATATTCGTAAAATTTTGCATTTTCCTTGAGATGTAGAGTCGGTGAACTTAACGCTTGTTGTTAAGAGCCATTTCGCAAAACTCGGTTGATAAACTATAGGTATTTGAAGCGGCTCCTAGACGTGATATTGCCTCGCCCGGCTCGCGTCGCGCTTGACCTCAGTTCTGTGCGAGTAATCTCCTTGATACTTTCAATCGTAAAAATTTTAAAATTATGAACATATAATTTTAATTATACACTTTGTGACCACATACATGTATCTGGTTTGTGACAATATAAGTTTATATAACAATTAAAAGTACAATGTAGTAGTACCATTATCGTTAACTTATTTACATAATACATTTTAGGTACCTACTTAGGTACATCACAATAAAGATGTCCAATAGATGCATATTGCAATAAAAAGTCAATAGATGCATATTGCAAAAATCAATATTTTGGCAAATCAACGTGAAAAATTAAAAATCACGTTTTTTCAAGGTGATCTATAAAATGCAATATGCGTCCATTTTGCCTGCGATATTCGCAGCGTGTCGAAATACATAGGTATACCTAAATTCAAATCAATCGGAGGGTATAGAACCGGGAAATCCCGGAACCGAAAATCCCGGGATTTACAAAGGAATACGGTACTTTTCAAAAGAACCGGGAAATAAAGTAAAAGAACCGGGAAACAAAATAAAAGACCAGGAAATAAAATAAAAGAACCGGGAAACAAAATAAAAGAACCGGGATTTTCTGAACTTTTGGGAAATAAAAATATGTCGCGTCGTGATACAAAAGATAACGTAAAAATAAAGGTAATTTATACAATCCATACACAAAAATGATTACAGCTTTAAAAAGAAGATATTCAGAACGTCGGCTACATGAAGCAGCTATACTAATATAATATTATTTACACAACTCAGATTGATATTTTTCTAATATAAATGAAGATGATTTAACTCTTTTTTCTCGTCCAAGCAGTACTGAATTGTGCAATACAATTGTGTTGCTTTCATACAATTAATACGAAACTTATGTTTGCATGTAAGGTATAATAGTATGATGGTTACTCAATCACGGCAAACGACTATGCGGATTTGGGTAGAAAACAGTTTTTCCCTATTTAATGCTCCTGAGAGATAAAATAGGAGACGCGATACTAACTATTTTCACGCGGGGAAAGCAGTCCTGGATTTGTCAATAGGCCGTATAGGCCGCGGCCTATGGGCGGCAGCGTCCTAGGGGCGGCAGATTTCCGAAATTCTTGTTTTTTTACGCACTTTCTTAGTGACTAATTCAGTGCATTCCTTACTATGAATGGAAAATTATTACTTTAGAAAGGTACATGGGGCGGCGAAAATTTATTGGCCTACACTCATAAAAAATATAAATCCGGCACTGGGGGAAAGCCGTGGTAAAATAATCCCGAAAGAACTGAAAATCCCGGGAATCCCGGTTCCAGCATAGGCGAGTACCGAAAATCCCGGTAATTTAAAACAGGACCGGTTTTCGATACCCTAATCATTGATACAAAAGATAACGTAAAAATAAAGGTAAATACAATCCATACACAAAAATGATTACAGCTTTAAAAAGAAGATATTCAGAACACTATTCACAGTGGTCTTTGAATGTTAAAAACGAATTCTTTATTGTTTTCTGTTGGTTTACAAAACAAAATATTGACAATAGTCTAGTATAATAAATTATGAGAAACGAAATTCGCACTTTTCTCCCAAACCACTTGCTCTACAAGAAAAATGTATGGCACATAAAATGTCAATCTTTTTATGGGCTACAACTTTTATTCAATCCTTTCGGAAATCGTCTAGGACGCACCGTTTAGGAGATATAAGGAGTTTTCGGAAAATTTGGGAGGGGGGGGGTTAAGGTTGGGCCCAATAAGATTGGGTAATGTTGCAAGTATGAGTTCCACAGGGTGGATGGAAATTCAGTCGGAAATCGTCTAGGACGTACCGTTTAGGAGATATATGGTATTTTAGGAAAATTTGGGGGGAGGGGGGGTTAAAGTGGGTTCAGTAAGATTTAGCAATAAGGTTTGGGGGTTAACTAAAGGGGGTCGAAATTTCCGTCTAAACTTGTCTAGGACGCACCGTCTCCGAGATATCCGGGATTTCCGGTTTTCCAAAAATCTATATCCCGATGAAATCTATATACCTGATGAGTGCGGTATTTGCCCGGATGCCTCCCAGATTATCCCGACGCAAAATTCCACTTTTGGGTGAAGAACTGAGGGGGGGGGTATAGGGGGAGGCGAGGGGTTGTGAAGGGAAAAAATGAGAGGGTGAAGAGAGAAGGTAAAGGGTGTTGTGTATTTGAGATACGTGAGTTTTGGGGAGTTGACGGAATTTGGGTGCACGAGAGTTTCCAAACAACGAATGTATTATCTTTGACTAATAATAAGTGACTATAGCTGACTAATGTCGGAGCTTCTATCATTCCAACATTTTGGCTTAGCAATAGGGTCCCGTTGACACCGTTTGGGTACGGAACTCTATAAAGTACAGATTGATCTAAAAGTTGTATAAATAAAGGGTATGTGTATACAAGTTATAATTATTTATTATTTTTTTTCTATGTAAATATGTAATTTACACATATAACAAAAAACCTAAATACTGTAAACAGTAACTAATGTCTAAAAACGGACAATGTTTTATTTCAAATTACAGCAGTGACTTCCAACCCAATAGGGGTTGAATTTCCAAAAATCCGATAGCCTAAAGCCTTCTTCGATAAATGAACTATCCAATACAAAAATAATTTTTCAATTCAAACCAGTAGTTCCTAAGATTAGCGCGTTCAATCAAACAAACAAACAAACTTTTCAGCTTTATAATATTACAATAGTAATAGTATAGATTAGCATAGATATAGTTATATTTTGTACATATGTATGTTCGTGATTTTCTCCGTTACTACTTACACTACATAAATTGGAAAGAAATAGTTACTTAATTTCTATTGTTTTCTTCAAACCAAAGATGTTTAAAGCAGAATATTACGCAAACGGACCCCTGAATTGAAAAATGGTCTTTTGAAACCTATAATATTTTTGAAAGACCTTTTCAACGATACCCCACATTAAGGGGTAGACGAAGAAAAAATCATACGGACAGACGGACGGACGGCCGGACGGGCTAGCCGGCCGGTTGAAATAACGAACGGACTAGACATGATTCCGATTTGACTACAAAACCCTGAAAATTATAGAAAACTAAAAATAATACAATTGACTGTAACTAAAAATTCTCACATGATCAAGACTGTTCAATGGCAATATAATTACGTTATTTTTACGAAATCTATTCCTTAGATGGCTAAAGCAAAAATTGACATAGGTCCGACCTCCAAGAGGGCTCGAGCCTAACTGATTTGATTCGCACCAGTTTGTTTATTTATATGGTAAAGTAAATTCGTTGTAATTAATTATTTTTTGCAGTAAGATAAAAAAAAAATTACGTGTCATATTCGACAAAGACCATATTTTATTACTACATAAATTTTTGATGGGAAATACGCTTTATTGAATACAAAAATCGATGGTAAAGTCATGGCATAAACCATGAAAATTGGTAATGTTATTGAATTAATTTGGAAACGAATATGATAGTAATCGTATATCTCTTGTAATAAATGCAAAATATAATATATGAGTGTTCTCTAGACATTTTTTTTTACTCAATTTAACAAGATTTAATAAAGAAAATCAGTGTATGAAATTGACTCTGTCGTCCTTTTGCTGAAAAATAGTTATGCTAGATTGACAGTTACGCAAAAACTAATTAATATTTTCGAATATTAGATTATCAATATCAATTATAATAGATTGATCTATTTTATGTGTTCATTTGCCAGCATTAATATCTTTCTTATGATACTAATTTTTGACGTCAAATTCTTCATTCCGCGCGACTAACCGCGAAATGGCTCTTAAACTTGAATACAGTCGAATAAATTGTGTTAACAGCATTGAAGTATAATGTCATAGAACAGACATTTCGAACAAAATGTGTCCCGCCCGGGAGGTTCGATTTTCAAAATTGAGCCCCCATTCTCCTTTCAAAATCGAACGAATCCATTGAAGATTGAAGCCACGTGGCGCCAATGCATTGGGACATACATGGTGTTCGCGGTGTCGGTTCTATGTAATAATACTTCAATGTTTAACAGCAATTATAATTTTATACGCACATGTGGCCTACTAATTGTGTTTTCTGTGTTATGTTTATTACATGTTTTAGATGCCGTGTTGTACTATTTCGTGTTTACCTTGTTTACTAATTCCACGATATACTAAGGTACTATGACTAAAGTAAGGACAACAACATTTTGTTCAAATTACTCAACTTCATGTTAATTCTAACTTCGAACAATGTAGTTTCTACCCACGTGATAATTTGATAATTCATAAGTGAAGTAAATTAGATGTCATGGTGCATCATAATTTTTGAGCTTAGGGAATTGCTAGGAAAGTAATTAATATTATGATAAAAGGTTTTACAAGTCTCGTGTCGCGTCCTTTAGTTCTCGAGGTTAAAAATAAAGGTAGAAGGTCAGGGCTGTCCGTCTAACCAGAGCCTAGAGACAAGACTCTTTTCTGCAAACAGTCATGACAAACGTTAGCTTCAAAATGTATAAGGATGACATAACACTGACAGAAGTCACGTGCTCATTTTTCCGCACCTAATGTCATTCCCGTACATTTGGAAGGCAGCGTTCGGTGTGAGCGTTTACAGAAAAGAGTCTTGTCCGTCCAACCAGGCCTGTAGGTATCTGGTTTCCTTCATATGAAAATTCACAGACATACACGGCTTTGAGATCGTTATGAAGAGCTCCTAGGTCCTTAGGTGTGCATGTTTACCCACAATGTTTTCTACAATATACATACATTGTGCAGGATTCGAACCAAAGCCTATACGGGAGACCGAAGTTACACATAAATAAGCTATCACTGCCTACCTCAACAGCCCACTACAATTACTACATTCAATTCGATATTTTCGATAGATTTTTATCAAATAAATTCCGATTGACTAGTATCAATTAAAATTGTTCAAACATTGCCATGATGTCTGAATAAACTGGTAGGAAAGTTGTGGACGACGCGACGTTCCAGTCCCACACAATTTATGACGTCACTCACAAGTCTCACGTCCTACAAGGTAGAACTAGTTAGATTCTACGGGTAGAGTATTTCCCGCTCTACCTTGTAAGAGCATAAACCCAACACGCGTTATGATCTTGATTTAAATCTCTTAAATTATGTAATATGAAAATACGATCACTTTTATGTACCTTCCGACTTCTAAATGACCCAAAAATTTACACCTGCGTATTAAAATGCAGGCTAGTAAAATCTTATCTAAGTTATCGCTTGAGAGAGAGGGGTGTTTGACCTTAGAATCTCTGTTCACTCATAATAAATAAGAAGTTCCATGGACAAAATTTGGTACGAAAGCAAGCATAAAATGCAGGAAGGGGGCTGAGACCTCCTGCCCCCCCCCACCTCCCTCGGCACGTCCATGTTAATAGGCATAAATTCCTGAGAACAGTTAAAAACGAGGTCATTAGATTACACATCCAGGAAGTATTGGAGCTGATGCGTCTGTTTTGCTCATAACAAAGACATTGTTTACGGAGACGACGGCGATGGAGGACAACAGAACTGTCGCTGGTCGTCTGACAGTCGGAATTGTAATGCGGGACGACAAAGACATCTCGGACTAAATATGACATGTCCACTTTATCGAGACATCAGTCACTGTGGACAATTTAATGCTGTTATTTATAAGATGGCGCTAAGTTATTGGGTATAGGTACTGGAGGTACCTATGTGTAGCGTGTACGAATGTACTTATGAAATATTAAAATCGACGCTTGAAAGGTAGTTAATATTAATTAAGCGACATTGAGCTAACTTTACAGGAGAGCAGTTTAAAGTTGTTTTAGAAAAGCTGTTGTATATGCGACAATATAGATGATAAAATAAGAATTCCAAAACAGTAAAAATAACGTCAGTAGAAGGATTACAAAAAAATATATGATTTTTCTAAAAATTTCAACTTTAAACTGCTCTCCTGTAAAGTTAGCTCAATGTCGCTTAGTCAATGTTTCAAGCGTCGAAATGAAACATTAAATGGAATATTCAATGTAGGATCGTCAACGCATTTGCCTTCTATTAAAGACTAATATTTAATTTATTGATCACTAAATACTGTACTCCATTACATTCTGTTCAATACTAGTGACTATCTCCTTTGTGTTATTTTTATTTAACATTTTACATTTCTTTAGTTCACATTTTAGAAAAGAGTTAGCCTAATATTTATTTATATTAAGTCACTTAATATTCAACCTCAACCATAAACCCTAAAATGTTAAGTCAACTAAGTTACAAGAAAAAACTCATTGCTTGCACTGCGCTGATATTTAAATGAAATCATAATCTTCGACAATTTCAAAACATAAACTCGTCGGTGTAATTTATCAACAATTACGATTTTAGAATGTAACTGAGTTATATGGTTACCCGTTATTTACAATTATAATGGAAAGGCTTGAGGCCTTCGTAAAACCGGCTCAAAGAGTCAGCTAACAAAAATCTTGACCGATCTCAAGTTTTACCACAGGCCTTGCTGCTGCTAACGTAATTCCTTGAATGCATGTTTTAACTGACTTCAAAAAAAGATGAGGTTCTCAATTCGACTGGTTTTTTATGTGTGTTATATCATCCTTATGTTCTGTATTCTGATATCCTCATAATTTATTACTGGGTGTACCGATTTTGATGATTGTTTTTATATTCTAAAGCTGGTGCTTGTCATGTGTTCCCATTTAAATTTGGGCGAGAATCGACGAAGAGTTTTTGAGTTATCCCTAATACGAGTACTTCGTTACGTTAACATACTGTTGGTAGTTGCATTGACATCGAAATTGCAGTTCAGGAAAATTTTAGGGATATACTGCTGCGCCACTCGCCGATCTACACGCGACTAACGGGCGCACTGAAAATCAGAGGCGTAGTAGGTTGATACCTTCCATACTGCGCCATATTCTGAGTGCGACCCTTTTCTGTTGGCGGCTGCAACTTCAATTTCAATCAGTCTAATAATTTTAATTTATAATATATCCTACCATAGTCCTTAACGTTACGATGTTTACGACGGAATAAATCTTTCTTTCTTTCTACGTTGATGACGTTCTCATTTTATTATATGTATTAATGGTCAGTGTATTGAAGTCGGTTTTTTGTTAATATTACAAAATTATTATTTGCGTTTTTGATACATATTTTAACTACCAAGTCATATGGATGGAGTCCTAAATTCATAACATTACATAACTCTAAAGCACTCAGTGATGATTAATTCTAGCCGGCTAGGTACACGCCTATGCTAATTTATTATTTAGGGGAGACCTAGGAGGGTTGTGACAATTTTTACGTTACCTGACAAGAACAACCCTATCTTCACGAAACTTACACTTTTAAATAACTAGTTTCTTTGACCAATAGAAATTAATTAAAAATGTAGTAAAAATAGAAAGGCAATATAAGTAAATCGAAAAAATCTAAAACTATAAAATACCTTTAATTGTCTTTCTGAAACAACAACCAGGATAACTGAGCATGTAATGCAAAATATTCTGTTGTAAATAACTTATCATCAAAGAAAAATAACCCTCATCTAAATAAATAAACTACCATTTAAGTTTAAAACGCATTGGAAATTATATTATGAAACAAAACTGTAATATGAAGGCTGAATAGTTAAATGTATTATACTTAGATTAGAGCTAAAGTCACAATTTCAGAAAATATAAGTATACTAATATTACAGGCTTTCAAAATTTTAACTGAAAACTTACTTTAGACGATTTTTTCCTTGAATGCTGCAGTCGCCTAACTATTCACCTTACTTCGGTGGTGCGTCCCGCAGCAAATAACCCATCGAAAAGTAAAAATTACGTAACATTACCAACTCGCTAATGGTTATAGGTTTCGAGAAATCGACGTTGTCACAACTCACCTCTATTGTAACCCGCCTCAGTCTCCCTACTCAGGCATTTAAGCCGATATCAATAAGTACTTAGTTAATTAATTATAATGTAACGTGGCCTAAAAGCCCTCAAAGGCACATTTAAATCTATTAACCTAGAAAGAAAAATAATACCAATTATTTTATTAAAATAACCTTCGATTACGGTGATACAATTACCTGGTACAGGTGATCCAGATGGGTAAGTCCAACTTTGAGAAAGAAGTCACTTGTAGAATCCAACTCGGATGGGCTGCGTTCGGGAAACTGCGTCATATCTTGTCGTCCAAAACACTACCTCAGTGCCTGAAGTCGAAGGTGTTGCCAGTGGTGACATACGGATCCGAGACGTGGTGCTATACTATTGGCCTAATCTACAAGCTCAGAGTAGCGCAGCGGGTTATGGAGAGGGCTATGCTCGGTATTTCTCTACGTGATCGAATCAGAAATGAGGAGATCCGTAGACGAACAAGGGTAACCGACATAGCTCAAAGAATTAGCCGGCTGAAGTGGCAATGGGCTGGCCACATAGTGCGAAGGACCGATAACCGTTGGGGAAGAAAGGTCCTTGAATGGCGCCCACGTCTCGGAAAAAGGAGCATAGGACGCCCCCCGACCAGGTGGACTGACGACCTGAAGAAGACAGCGGGTATCCGCTGGATTCAGAAGGCTCAGGACTGGTCAGAGTGGCGCAAATTAGGGGAGGCCTATGTCCAGCAGTGGACCTCCAAGGGCTGATGGATGGATGGATGGATGGATGGATGGAACCTTCGATTTACCTATAACCAAATTAATAGGTCTTAATTAGGTAATGAAAGTACTGGCCCGACTTATCTATATAATTTTTCCATTTTGGTGGCAGTAGAAGTCTACCGGACGGGGGCGGCAGGCGATGAAGTCAGCGAATTTTATCTGCCTCTGGGTTGTTGAACTTTTCCCCACTTAAGAAGTTGTCTAAATTTTGAAAAAAGTAGAAGTCTGTTGGGGCAAGGTCCGTGAGTACGGTGGGTGACGGAGAGCTTCCAGCTGTAACTCTTGTAGCTTTGCGATGGTCCGTCGTGAAGTGTGAGCTCGCGCGTTGTCGTGGAGAAGCAATGGGGAAGAACGATTGACCAGTATTGGTTGTTGTTGTTGTCAGCTGTTGTTGAATTGCGAGCTTCTCCATCATTGTTTGCAATTCTTGGCAATAGACATCTGACGTCACTGTTGTGCCATTCGGTAAGAACCTACTGCAGGGTTATGATTATGTCAGCGTTTGCGTTTGTTTTTGAGGTTATTTAGAATAAATTTTATTATGAAGCTTCAGCCTCTGTTGCCATTGACCGAGTTGGCGGCAATCGTTGTTTGGACAGGCATTAGGTGTTAGGCGTGAGCGGCTGAATGGAACTTGAATAATGTCTAATAACGTGCCATGGTGCCAGTATAAGGAGATAAAATACCTCGATTGTTCTAAAATAAGATCATTTTGCTTATAAATAAATAAATGATAACACACATTTCTTGCTGCCGCTCTAAGATTACTAAGTTACGGGGTGGTAAATATTTAAAAATAAGTTATCGTTACACCTTTCACCAGTTTCACCCAGGAAATATTTATCTGCCCCGGACAGAAATTGAATCTGAAACCCTTTGCACTTCAAGCAGGCTATAACCAGTATTATTAACAAGCCAACTATAGGGTACATCTTTCTTTCTTCTGAATTATTTCATTTTGTAACTGTAATATATTCATTTAAATAAGATTTTAAAGTTGATAATATTATGTAGTAGTCACAATAAATTTTCTTATGATTAAGGTTCTTTACCTATCACGTTACGTTACAATAGTCTAGTCACGTTACAATCATCCGAAAATAATGGACATAAGTTTTTTATATTTTTACATAACTGCTGTCATAAAAATAGATCATTGCCTGAAAATATTCAGTCTAACAGAACCGCATTTTATTTTCCCATTGTTGTTTTTATCATTACTAACGTCATTTCCTGCATCGATTTTTTGCCGTATTGGAGCGGCGCGGCTGCCTAGAATATTCAACTCGAGGGGGACAAAAAAGAGGAAGAAATAACCCACGATTAATTGGGGACAACGCTATTAGGTATTACGGTTTACTTTTTGGGTCCTTGTTTCAAGATGACACAAACATGTAAATAAATAAATCAACATGTATAGAAATGCAATGAATAATTATATCCAGTGCCCTCAATAGAGACATAATGCAATGCAATGCAACATACTGATACGCCGTTATCAGTGGCGGCGCGACAAGCCGACTGTCTGTCCAGTCCAGGCGCGATGCTAGTTGGCACCACAAAATAAACACACAACAGAAGAATAACGCTTAACACGCATTACGATTTTCCACCGCGCGATTTTTTCCGCAAAATTCTGTGAGATATGGAAATTGTATGAAACTACACGCACTTGCGAAAAAAAATCGTGGTGATTTATGATTCAGTACGCGATTTAAAAATCGTCAGAAAAATAATCGTGCGGTGAAAAATCGTACTGCGTGTTAAGCATCACTCCATACAACTAACTTTATTCAACTTACCTTATACTTTCTCTCTTTCCTTCTCTTATTTCTTGGTTGGAAAAGCGTTGACTGGTGGTGCCTTTGGTGTAACTTATGTCCATTGACGACGGTAGCCACTTATCAGATGGATCGTCAGCTCGTGTCTCGGCGTGGATTGTCTGCTAGTTACATAAAAAATACAGGTACACTCGAGTCACTGTCACGCACACATAGACACGTATTTAATATGTCTTAGTTAGTACGTAGTATGTAGCATAGTAACACCTATATAATAGTATAGTTCACGATTTGCTCAAGATCCGATTCGGACCCATTATGCTCTATCTCTATTTTGTGACGCTGTTCTACTCGAGTTTTACGAATGTATTCAAATATTGTATTATAATTTGTATTGTTTACATGTCTATGACGCTCACTGGCGAGCTTTACCTTCACTTTCACCTAGGCCTTGGCTTGTCAGGAAATTCTAAAATATCTCATTGTCAGTTAGTTTTAAATAGTTTCATTGATGTATAATAGAAACTACCTTTTATTTTTAGCACAAAAATAGATGTCGAGAAATGTGTGTAACTTTTAAGTATTTTATCGTTAAATTATATGTACTTAGTAGGTAAACGTACATAGAAAAGTATAATATAATAATATCGAAATACAAATTACATTTTAAATTAAATCACCGCGTCTTGAAAGAAGTCCATTTATTTTATAGGACTATTTTTTTTAAGTGAAGGTGCTTTTTGGGCCCGTAATTTTTCCTGAAATCAATGCACGTTTTTCAACTGGAGTCACACCAAAATTAGTAAATAGTAGTAGTAGTAAATTAGTATACCTACCTACCTAAAAGAATTTAAAAATAAAGTAAAAAATATATATCTTCTAACGATATATCTTCTCTTCTACGACTAGCCCTAGTATTTATTTATTTATTTATTTAAATTTATGTCACCTCTCACCATATTTTTTCTGAATCTAAAGCAGAATGAGGCTCTTTTATTACCCACAGCCCGTTGGTCCATAAGAAACGGGACAGCTTATACCTATAGGTTACACAAAAAAAATCAAGTTCTCTTTAGATACAATACTAATTTTTTAATGTAAATTTTAGACTTTACCGTTACCTATTAGCAATGATTAAATGAGGAAACAGTACCTGTTATCTACCTATTGATTGATAAAGTTGATTGTTTTATAAATTGCAATAGTTTTATGAATCACACCAACGGCATGTCAACGACCGAACCTGACGCGTTCCAGCCAGTTATTCTTCTACCCATTCTGTGCACTAATGTGTCATACCACGATGTATGCACATTAATTCTAGCACCAAACAGTGGGAATGCCATAAATATTTATTTCCTGTAATATGATACTTTCTCAAGCAAATTGCTCCAAAAACTTGTGTTTCTTTTCATGTTTACCTCCGAGGTTCCGTCCGATACACCTATTTAACACTTACGTTCTCATTTTCTCCATATTCTGGTAAAACTGCTTGAAAAATGTTGCACTATGTAGTTTTAAGTGTGATCAGACAGGCAGATTTCATACAGCTAGGTACCTAACCTACTAATATTTATTTACTCTGTTTACGCCGATGAAAGGTGGATGGATGATTAACACCGGAATGTCTTAACCCAAATAAGCGAAAGAACGCCTCAATTCAAAAATAAGTCGTAAGATCCAAAGTTTGTACATACTAGTGTTATTTTTAACATTGAGTAACATAATCGCATGTAATGTACATACTATAAAGGTACACGTTGAAACATCGCGAATACTTGCATAGTTATTGGATTGATTCGCACAGAGAATATTGATTACCTGCTATCATGTGAGATAGATTCGAGGACGCCGTGATTCTATATCCATGTCAGGTCTTTGTGTGGATAAATAAAGGCAACGGGCGAAACAAAGTAAACAAAGTATTGCAAACTAACAAGTTTTAAGTATCTCTAGTTCATTGAGCATCCGTAGTAGTACATAAGTGCGTGATTAAGGTCGAGCGTCGGATTCGATCTGATATTCAGTAATTAGGGCGTGAACTGAATTGAATTTGAGATCATCAGTTAGTAATCAACATAAATCATTGTGTATCAGTTCTGTTAAATAATACAATAGCTATTCAGATACAATGAGTCGCTCGTGATGTTACTTTCACTACATTAGTCATCAGCAGTAATCGAGGACCTGTTGACGATGTTATGGAAATTAATGTTCTCACTTGGCCACTTGTCGACACACGCATTTCACGCTCAATAAGGCTGTCGCCCTTCCATTCCAATGTATAGTGACGTTGAATGACGTCTTATTTACAATAACTCCTGTACTCTTTAGGAAGTCTTTAGATATATCTCAGGAGGATCTCGGAAGCAATTTTGTTTTTTTGTAAATATCTGACGACATCGATTCCAGACTGAAGCCACTGAAGGTGCGAGCTAAATTGGTAACTCTACAAGTCTACATTACATCCATTATTGAATATCGTCGAGACAAAATGACATTACGACCAGGTTTGCCACCTTTTGGGAAAAAATCAGGAAAATCGGGCGGTCATCAGAAACGTTCGGAGTTTGGTTCAATCCAATGAGACCCATCTCAACCCATGAGACAGACTAAAGAAAATAAAACTTTATTTTGTGTTTTTATGTATTTTAACGTGATAACGTTTATAAAGACGATGAGCCTGAGAGGCATTCACGAAAACCGAGTAACGTCACGGAAGCGCGCGCAGCATTAGAGAGAGAGGCACGCTAGACCGGCCGTCTCTCTCCCACTCAAGCGTAATCGGTCCGCTTGGAAGAAAATCTACAATAGCGTCATCTCTGTTTATAGGTATGAACTACTTGAAAGAACTTTACACAGTACATCGACTCGGACTTTAGTTGTAGTCAAGAAAATCACAGATGTCGCGCAGCTCCTGATATTTAAAACGATTTAAACCAAATTTTCAACTCAAATATGTTTAAAATCGTATAGTTAGTATGAAATTTAATATTATAATCTAGCTAGATACGCGGGTCGCGGTGGCGCGTCAAGCCATGTTCAAGCTGACACAACTGGCGAGTAGCACCGCGGCTCCGTGCGTAATCGGTCCGCTTGGAAGAAAATCTACAATAGCGTCATCTCTGTTTATAGGTATGAACTACTTGAAAGAACTTTACACAGTACATCGACTCGGACTTTAGTTGTAGTCAAGAAAATCACAGATGTCGCGCAGCTCCTGATATTTAAAACGATTTAAACCAAATTTTCAACTCAAATATGTTTAAAATCGTATAGTTAGTATGAAATTTAATATTATAATCTAGCTAGATACGCGGGTCGCGGTGGCGCATCAAGCCATGTTCAAGCTGACACAACTGGCGAGTAGCACCGCGGCTCCGTGCGTAGGGCTTCCATTACGTTCTTACATTACATTATTTATATCATAAATTATTCTTCTACGAAATAGACGTTAGGTATCACGTAAAACCATTGTCCGTAAACCGACTTTACAGACAACCAATTTTTATATAATTATTTTTCCATATATATTTCTTATTGCTACGGGCCGCTTTCAATAATTTATTTATTTATTTATTTACACTTTATTATACCCTTATAACTAAGTGGTACAAAAGGTGGACTTAATGCTATAAGCATTCTCTGCCAGTCGACCTTAATAATTCTACATCATTTTTGTATTTGTTTATGAAATGTTCGAGAAAAAATCGCATATTATCAAAAATCGGAACAAAATCGATTAGCCGTCGGGACGCGGATTAATGTTTTCGAAATCGGGACTGTCCCGGCAAAATCGGGACAGATGGCAACCCTGATTACGACACAATGGATTGAACTCCTTACACTCTTTATCTGGTTCAAATTAGTTTACTTCCAAATACAAGTTCAAGCAAACAAATATTACCACGTGATCTGTGGAATGTTGTCTGACGGATATCAGCTATTTATGGACCCAAGGATGTCGAGTGCGTGACTTACTTCAAGGAACCGAGCTAGGGTCTCCGCCAGTCGCGGATTCTGTTTAACCGATTACACTAAATGATCTCTATGGTATCAAGGGCGAAAATAACGTCGACCCTGTGCAACGCGCCGGTGTCGCCTCTTATGACGTGATACATACAAATTACACAGTTGTACATTAACCTCTGGTAGATTATTACAAGAATACGAGATATACTAATTTGTTAAGCTACGTTATCTGCTATTGTTGGTGTATACCTACTATAAATATTTATGAACATCATTAATTTGCTTCGGTCATCATTTCGGAAAGGTGCTTAATCATAGAGGAAAAGAAACTCCTCAGCAATAAATGCCCAGGTGTACGATATTTTTAGCGAATTAAATTGTCAATGACATAATAAAATTCTTTGAAACGAAAAGTCACACTGCAAACACATTAGGAAGGATTTAAACCTACAGTAAACTAAGCGATGCATCCATTAGTCTTTCAGTCGCAGACTCGCAGTGGCAGTGAATGATTTATAATCTGACGGAATCCAGTCACTGGATTAGGTAGATTATAGTAGTAATTAGCGAAAACGCTAAATACTTTACATAAACTTTCACATTAAGTATAAAATGTAATTAATAAAGAAATATTCAGATGCTTAAAAATGTACCCAAGTATCACATCACATCTCTATTTTTATCATTATGTTTTGTCGTGTTGTGATTATTTATCGGAAAGTACCGACCAAGTAGGTATATATTACACCACCTTCCTTTGTGTTAATTAACTTACTGAAAGGTTTTAGGTATATCATATCTCAAAGTATAGGACTAGGTAGTTACTTAGTGTTATCGTCCGGGCGTCCGTCTAACTTAGTATCAATACTTTTTAACTAACTTCAAAAAAGGAGCTTCTCAATTCGACTGTATTTTTTTATGTGTTACCTCATAACTACTCGATTCCTCATGGTACTACTAATTTGTCCTACTAGTGGGTACACGAGGAAGCCCTATTCCTCGTAGTCCTACTGAGGTATAATCGCAACAGATTTTCCTAGAATTTTTGTGGTGATATGAGCGGCTCGACGTCGGCAGAAACAAATGTGAGATTGGCTGTATGCTGTATAGGTATGTATTATGTAATGTAATATGTGGTATGATGACTAATAAGAATCAGGCATCATATACAACATTGTTTGAGATGATTAAGTCTTAAGTACCGGAATGGAGGCCTAAAAAATCAACCTGGATTTCTAGACAGCAAATGCGCTGGTAAAGTTTTCCCGGATGTTAAAATAAAAAATGCTACGCACATTTTTCTAAGAGTATTTGGAAGAAGGCAAAAGATTTAAAAATCAAATCCAAAACAGAAAAGCGAATTGTGGGTCTCTATGCTGCTTTAGCTCTGTTGCCAAACCCAAATAGAAGTCGGAGAAAGACACAGAACTAACAACGTTTTCGGAATTGGCACTCCACAACTCACAACTGAATAAAGATAATATGAAATATGAAATGACTTAAGAAGAAACGGTGTCCGGTGTACATTTTGCGATTATTAAATGTGTTTATTGAGAGGGAAACGGTTGATGGAAATGAATCATCAGAAAGACGTTAACAATGGGTAGATCGAGATGACTTTATAATGAATTGTCAGCTGAATGGATTGACGACTAATGTACGGAGAAATAAGCATTGGTCATTTTCTAGAAAAGTTAAGATATGGGGAACATTACACGGCGAATAAAATATTTTTTATACCTAACTTGACTTAAGGGAACATGAAAATTTAGGTATCATTTAGCAGGACCACGAGGAAACGGATTCGTAACTTTTTGCTGGGTGTATTGATTTTGAGGATTCTTTTTATATTCGAAAGCTGGTAATTTTAAATTTAAAGAGCGAATTCTGACGAGTAGTTTTTAATTTATCCCTAATAATGTGTATTTAATTGACTTCGACTACGCTGATGATGTTCTCATTTTATTTTGAAGTCAGTTTTTTTTTATATAAGTGAAAATATGATTACATAACCCGTATCACTACTGCAACGCCCCCTGGAGGTCTACCGCCATAAAACATATCTATGAACCTGCTCTAAAATGATATCTTTTAAAGCGTGTAAAAATGGTGACAGACATACACACAAACAAACAACCTCTAACTCCAAACACATATACTTACTTACCTCCTCCGTTCCGTTCCGTCCGTCGTGTGGGTAAAAAGGAACCAACTCCTAATTTTGTTGCAATTAGTGCAAAATGACCTACATACGTATAATTAACTAAGCTACCTACAATACTTTAAATGTATCGGCATCTCGATATAATTAGCTATAATATTGTTGTCTAGGGATGGAGTTAGCCCGGCGGAGGCAGCAGCTAGCCTGCCAACCAGTCCGACGGCCGCAGGTCTGTCCAAGAAAAAAGTGGCAGGTGCCAACGAGGTCCGGGAGCGAGCTGCCGCCGTGCGCACCAGGAGGCTCATGAAGGAACTCAATGAGATACAGCGGTTGCAGGATAACAGACCAGACCCTGTTTTCACGGTAGGTTGTGGCACTTGTGAGTCCATTGATCAGTCAGCCTTTTATATCAAATTCAAAAGCATCACAATATCATTTCAGAGATTAGTTACGACATAAGTATTAATAACCTAATGGAGGCCATACATTATCAAATATACTTGTCAAGTTTGCAGCGGACTTGACGCGGCATCCAGTAAACTTGACGGTGTATGACCACGATTTATCTATCTAGCCATAGGTACCTACCTATATGTAGTTATCTCATGCACATTGGTAGCCGCGCCATGTCAAACTGCAAACTTGACAAACCTACACTTATCTATACTAATATTATAAAGAGGAAAGCTTTGTATTTTTGTATGTTTGCAACGAATAAACTCAAAAACTACTGAACCGATTTTAAAAATTCTTTCGCCATTAGAATGCTACATTATTCCTGAGTAACATAGGCTATATTTATTTTTAGAAAAAATTTGGGATCCTTGCTAAAACTTCAATAACGTGAATCAAGGTGTAAAAAAATTGCTTAAAAATTTCTTTCATCGCATACGCTGCGGAAACTATTAATGATAGAACAAAAAAATGTTCTACAATATTAGAGAACATATCAATATCTACAAAAAACGTCGCGATACTATATGTCCAACTATTGCAGTTATGTCACTATAACCACTTTTTACATTTTAAAAGTCAATAAAAAAGCTGACCAACATCAGACCATGATAACCATACCATCGTATTAATCCTTATCCAAATAAATCATTTCATGTTCAAAACTGTTTCAATACCTATTGATAACTTTTTGAATTACTCAAATCGGACATTGCATTCAGAAGATACAGGAAAATCATCCCCAGGGATAAAAATAACGATTGGAAGTCACTTAAATACAAACCAATTTCGTCAGTTTTAGAGTTATAAACATGAACATTTTTATGTAAATTCATAGTTATAAACAAAAGTTAATTTTAACACATTTTTTTGGAAAATCATCCCCTAAATGGTTAATTAAGGGGATGCAAGTTAGTATGGCCATTTCGTCAGTTTTGAAGTAAGAAGGGTGAAAATTTGTGCTTATATAAGCTTATAGTTAAACAAAAAATAAGTGTATCACGGTTTTTTAGAAATTCATCCCCTAAGGTGTAATACTTCGTCATTACAAGCTTTATAAAGCGTGTGAAGCTATTAGCTTCACCTGTGTGTTTGTAACATCTCTTTGGACTTGATTTTGACCCACTTCAAACGGTCAGATTTCTTTCAAACTTCGTAGTCTTATCGAGGACCGATGACAATTCAATATTTAAAGAAAAAATAAGTTGAATCCTAAAAAAATTTTTTTTTTTAAACGCTTTTATTTCAATAATGTTTAGTTTATAAAATTAGCTACAAGTTGTGAAAATTTCAAGTCTCTACGTAAAATAGAACATAGAGAATTATGCGTCTAAAGTCTGAAAATCGTTTTTTTTTTTTTTTTTTATTTTTTTTTTTTTTATGCTTTAAGCAGGCAAACGAGCAGACGGGTCACCTGATGGTAAGTGATCACCGCCGCCCATGGACATTAGCAACACCAGGGGCGTCACCAACGCTTTGCCGGCCAAGAAGATGACGATAGACCCGCTTCTTGAAGGACCCCATGTCATAGCTTAGAGGGAACACCGATGCAGGTAGTTTGTTCCACAGTTTACACGTGCGAGGTAGAAAATGACGTGAGAACCGGACTGTGGACGAACGCCAGGTATCCAGATAGTGTTGATGGAACCTGGTACGTGGTGTGCGGTGACGAAAATTAACTGCAGGTAGTAACCCAAACAGTTCTTCAGAACATTCCCCATTATACAGACGGTAGAATACGCAGAGAGAACCTACATCTCTCCTCAACTCAAGCGATTCTAATTCGTCTGTAAGCTTGGGATCGTCGACAAGACGAATGGCTCGCCGTTGAATTCGGTTGAATGGATCCACTTGGCCAGCTGGGGCTCCGGCCCAAAGGTGGGAGCAGTACTCCATGTGTGGTCGAATTTGCGCCTTATAGAGCATCAACCTGTGTTTAGGCGTGAAGTACTGCTTAGCTCTATAGAGCACTCCCAATTTCTTTGCGGCTAGTTTGGCCTTACTAACCAAGTGGTCCCGAAACTGAACTTCATTCGAAATGTCGATACCAAGGATCCCAATGCTTTTAGAGATGTTAAGAGGAATGTTCTGGAAATGTGGTGCTATGACAAACGGGGTTTTTTTAGCGGTTAACGCGCAAACTTGTGTCTTCTCGGGGTTGAAATGGACTAAATTTAGTCTGCCCCATTCCGAGACCCGCTCCAGAGATGTCTCGACTTCAGACACAAGTTTTTTTAAATTTAACAACAAATAAACAATGAAAATTAGTTTAAAATATGATTTTCGTGTATTGTCATCGGAAATACACATGTCTGCCAAATTTCATCAATTTTCATTAAAGGGAAGTCATTCAAATTAACGTTACAAGATTTGATGCTTTGAAGATTTGATGCTTTGATGCTCCGAAGTGAAGTTAAATATAAAAGCGTTTAAAAAGCGTTTAAAAAGCGTTTAAAAAGCGTTTAATAAAAAGAGAGAAAGAAAAACCTAACTACACGCTTTAATTAGCTTTAAATGGTCAGATTTCTTTCAAACTTCGTAGACTTATTGAGGACCGATGACAATTCAATACTTAAAGAAAAAAAAGAAAGAAAGAAAGAAACACCTAACTACACGCTTTAATTAGCTTTAAATGGTCAGATTTCTTTCAAACTTCGTAGACTTATTGAGGACCGATGACCATTCAATATTTAAAGAAAAAAAAAGAAAGAAAGAAAAACCTAATTACACGCTTTAATTAGCTTTAAATGGTCAGTCTAACTACACGCTTTAATTAGCTTTAAATGGTCAGATTTCTTTCAAACTTCGTAGACATATTGAGGACCGATGACGATTCAATATTTAAAGAAAAAAAAGTAAGAAAGAAAAAACTAATTACACGCTTTAATTAGCTTTAAATGGTCAGATTTCTTTCAAACTTCGTAGACTTATCGATGACCCATGACGATTCAATATTTAAAGAAAAAAAAAGAAAAAAGAAAGAAAGAAATTATTTATTCTGTTAAGCACTGCAACAAGTTACAAATTGAATCTTAATAAAACATTCATAAAATTACTATAAGTTGTTATAAACACAACCTGCTGCAGCACTGCTTAACATAAAAGGTACGCACTCAGCATATGCCGCGGTGAACCACGGCTACTGATTTTCAGTACGACCTTTATTGTATCGCAGTAAACTACACGCTAATACGCGTGTAATTACACACTTTAATTAGCTTTAAACAGTCAGATCTCTTTCAAACTTCGTAAACTTATCGAGGACCGATGATAATTCAATATTTAAAGAAAAAAGAAAGAAAGGAAGAAAAACCTACATGTAGTACGCGAGTGATAAGTTATACTTCTTTGGCATCATTAAATAAATATTTAACACTAGCTGTCTTGGCGAACTTCGTATCGCCTAATTGGTGATTGATGTACTTTTTTGTTACTTTTAACTTTTATAGTTTTGGTAGGTTTAACAAATCAGAGACCATTAAATCCCCTCTCTCTTTCCATCCCGTTCCCTCTCCCTCTCCCTCTCGCCCTCCCGCTCCCCTTCCCCCTCCCGCTCCCGCTCGCTCTCCCCCTTTCTCTCCCCTCCCCCTCCCCCTCCAGCAAAATTTTTTTTTTTTGTTTCAATCAGAAATAAAATTGCGTGATATTTGCCGAGACCCCCCTCTCTCCAACGTAAGATTAGATGAGATTTGATTCGACCCCCTCTCCCCCTTAAAAATCTCACGTAAGTTATGGACGCCCTCTTTTTAGTTTTATTAAACTATTATTTTTATTTATTTTTATTTTTAACAGTTTATGCACACGTATAACAGTGGTTACAAAAGGTCATAAAAGTAATTTTGTACATAGGCAATGCTTATTTCTAAAAGAAATCTCTTCCAGCACACCTAGGAATGGAAAAGTGGTATAAAATTAATTTAGCGTGCACTTGTTTATAAATAGTATATAAGATACATATTAAAAATACCATGAATACATACATACATATATACATACATACATACATACATACATACATACATACATACAAACTATGCATACACTAATACATACACATTTTATTAATATATACATTATTAAATATATGGACAAACTATACATAGATTTATAGAAGAAAGAATAGTAACCATGATAGGATTTACGAGTATTAGCAGAGAGATTATTTATTTTTGATCTCAGAAATGTGAAAATTAATATGTAAGCTTGTAGTTAGAAACAAAAATGAATTGTTATAGTTGTAACAAGGGAAGGAGAGGGGAACAGGAGCGGGAGAAGGAGAGAGAGGAGATATGCACACAAAAACTATAGCGGCTAAGAACGGCTGTATCGATTTTAATGATCTCTGATTTGTTACATTCTAAGGCGATACGAAGTACGCCGGGTCAGCTAGTATAGTATATAATCTATGGCCTACACATGATAGTGTATGGCCTCCATTAATGGATTCTAGTTTTAAGTCCAACCTATGAACAGGAATAAATGTAATGTTATTTTGCCCACTTTTCCTACATAACTCGATGATATTCTTTTCTGAACATTGTTAGACGCTTGCATTGTCTCTACTCTCAAGTTCCTTCATTCATTGTTTGATTGTTACCTATTTCCGTTGCGGAGCAGACGTTAATGTTTATTTTCGGACCTACAATGTCTTATTGACCTTATTGTGTCTTCATATCATAATGTCCTACCCGCGACAAAGGAAATCTTAGAACGGGGGCGAGTGTGTGAGCTCTTCTATTATAATATAACTTTTAACGTTGTAGGTGGAGCTGGTAAACGACAACCTGTTTGAGTGGCACGTGCGCTTGCATCAGATCGACCCTGAGAGCGAGCTGGCCAATGACCTCCTCGAGATGCAGATACCGAACATCCTACTCCACCTTATCTTCCCGGAAAACTTCCCCTTTGCGCCGCCCTTCATGCGGGTCATCGAACCACGAATAGAAAAGGGATTCGTCATGGAAGGTGAATAAACTTTTGTACTTCTCCACGTTTTATAGATGGTTTTTTTTTCTTAAACCATTAGCGACTGCAGGGCTACGATTTTATAAAAAGGGCAGGGAACTTACCGAAGAATACTGTATCAATAAGCCTACTGGTAGGACACCTCTATGAGAAGAAATCTAGCCTTTGTTAACAAAATGCACAATGAGCGAGGTAGGTTAGCTTGAATTCGATGATGCTTGAAACCATTTTATAGAAATGATAATTTGGCTTGCTTCTTGGCTTAAACCCATTAATAGCCCACTACTGAGCACAGGTCTCTACTCTCGAGCACCACGCTGCTCTAGACCTAGAGTGGACAGATGGAGGGGTTACTGGCACACGAACAGGAAACCTAATGGACAATGGACATTGGTAAGAGGTCTCCGCCGACGGGGTCACGTACCACCAAATGCATCACTTCGCATTGAGAGCCAAGTACAATCCAGTACATAATATGAGATTTTGTAATAACCTAAGCCTATCAAACCAGGTGGTGCGATATGTATGGAGCTGCTAACACCGCGCGGCTGGGCGTCCGCCTACACAGTAGAGGCGATAGTAATGCAATTCGCAGCGTCGGTGGTGAAAGGTCAGGGGCGCGTAGCCCGGGCGCCGGCGCGGTCCTCCCGGGAGTTCTCCCGGCGGCGCGCTGAGGAGGCCTTCAGGTCGCTCGTCAAGACACACGACAAATACGGCTGGGTCACGCCTGCGCTCTCCGATGGTTGAATGCTTAGGTACTGAACGTTTTGTCTTCTCTCTTCTCGAACAGTTAATGTAGTGGTGGATAGGACCCGGGTCTGTCCTCTTGAAGCCTAGAGTATACCTACTTCACCACGCTGTCCCACGAGTGGTGGAATACTGTTGGTGGATGTACATAGTTACATTATCTTCTACGTATCCTTTTCGATACCAAATGGACATTCGGAACTTAACCAACAGTTAACTTGAATAATTTCACTCAGTAAAGATGTAATATTGTGTATCAAAACTTGTAGTAACAACTAAAGTGAAGATGACATCTTGTTATGAATTTTCCATTATATACCCACTATTAGTATATTAGTTAGCCGGCAAACGAGCTGACGATCCACCTGATGGTAAGTGGCTATCGTCGCCCATGGACATCAGCATAAACAAAGGCATCACTGACGCGTTGCCATGCCAGCCAAGATAGAGAGAAGAAAAAGAAAGAAAGAACTGGCCAAAATACCCATAGTATATAATATTATATATTATATTCACTGTTGCCCATCTATATTCATCTCATGTTTTTACTTTTTTCATTTACAGATATTTCTACAAGCTGCAATGCAGAATGCAATGGATCTCCAGTAGTTAATTACTAAAAATAGCTCTAATATTATAGTTAAATTTAGTAAAAATATAACCTAAAACATAAAAATATTGTCTATTTCACTCATTTTTAATGTTATTGTCTCATTCTAAGTACAGTAAGACATTGAATATTTTTATTATCTATATAATGTACTTAGTTTAACAAATTATGAGTGTAATGCAATTAAATGTACACTTCGGGAGCGAGTAGTTGTAATGCATTTCAATAAAACTGCCAAATTTTATTCCATTAGATTTTTAAAATTTTCCATCTCGTATTTATGGATTGTATGCTAGTGATAATGTGATTGTTATTTGCAGTTTTCATATTATAGGTGTAATCAAGTACAAAGCAAAAAAAGCATGACTTCTACCGTCTACCCTCTTGTAATGCATTATAACTATACTTGTTAGGTAGGTACCCACCTACTTCGTATTTTAAAACGTAGATCAATGTGAAACATTAAGTCATAGTGAGCAAGGTTAATGTAAATAGATTATGTGCCAAATATTTTAGTATCTGTTGCTCATTGCCTAAGCATATTTTAGAATATATGTGATGTAACAAAGTTATGTGGGTAGTTGTATCTTTTCTCATATTACATTAAATAACAGTAATTTACCTCCCTTTTCTCTTATACCTTGTATTTAACGCACGCTTTTCTGATTATATATTCTACCAAACTCTAATAAAGTACTACTTTTAATAAAACAAATATCCGGCTTATCTCACATTTGAAAGTTTCTAAATTTTAATCTTTTTAATGAAAATGTTTCCGTCCCGAGGTCATTTAATCGTTTTGATATTATTATATAAAATATAATATAGTATTATATTACCCTATCAATATTTATTATAATTGTATTGTATGTAAAAATGTTAAAGATTTTTTGTTCAACCACACCTTTGTCACATCAAATCACGTGTCATATATGTAAATTATTTATTGTCGTGTTGAGAAAATTCTATTTTATGCATGCAAAATCTAAATGTAGCTAAAATTATGCTCAATTTAGTAAATTATATTTTATTAAAGTGTAATTCAAAAGGCTTGTGGCAAATTTTAAAAATTTATCGTAAGGTCCTTTAAAATCGATGTTGTTAATTAAGTATTATATTTGGTAAACCAAAGATTTTAATTTTTATGTAAATGAATTCTGCCCAAGATGTATATTTATGTCTGGATATAATTATGTAAAATTTGTGGATGTAATAAAAGTAATAATAAATGACATGCTCATGAGAAAGTGTTTTAAAATTATTTGTTCCCTTTTAAGAGTTTATTTTACACAACCAAATGCCAAGATGAATTACGGTCGTCTTAAGATATGTACTTGATTTGTGAAGTATATCATTGATCCTTACAGTAGAACATGCACAATAGGTTAACGAAACTATACTTCTATAATAAAAACAAGAATTTTTTTTTATGTCCGTGCCATTTGGATCCATGGTCAATAGTAATTAATAGTAATTATAGCAATTTTATTTCATATTAAATCATGGTTAATTTTGATCTCTCTAATCAGTTAAAACTACATTAGTCATATTATGTGACAAGAATATTATAACAAGATATTAAAATGTGTTGAAAATGCAAACAAATACATAAAATACCTTACAAAATTTAATCAAACATCTTACTGTAGCTCAAAGACATGATACTAGTACCAATATAAAATGACAGCTTAAGCAATACCAGGATTGATCACTATCAAAGAAACTTGAATCTAGAAACAGCGAAACAAAATTATATAACATGGAAATATCCTTTTTCATTTTTAAGCAACCAAAAACAGTTTTATCATTATGGAAATTATTTTACAGTTTACTTTATACATAAAATGAATAATAAAATTAATTACGAGTTATAAATATGAGATGACGATCACAAGAGTTCACTCCCCGCCTCGTAACGCCAAAACAAGATGAAGAACAGAGCCTCCCTGCACTTTATAATCCTGTGCAGTTTTCTCATCATTCCTGGAACATACATTTATATTGTTTATAATAAAAACTATAAAAAGACCACATCAAAAAACCAAAACCAAAAATCACCACAGTTTTTTCAAATGGACATAGCCAACAAATGAGCTGACGGTCCACCTGATGTTAAGTGGCTATCCTTCTAACCTATGGTCTACCTAAGGCATCACTGATGCATTACCGACCAAGAAGAAGAGAAATGAAAGAAAGAAGTGGCTCTCAAACCTCGAGCCAGAACACAAAGCCTTACTAAACTTATATTATATCATTTTGTTACTTATTTTCCATTGTACAATTCTAATACTATTGGCATGCCTAATATCTATTGGCATTTGCTACCAGTCACATCAGTTCATAAAACTTGTCCATGCATTACAATTTAAAGTTTTTCAAACCTCATTTCTTTACATTAACAAATAAACTCAATCTGAATGTGGAGCAGTCTGGATTGTGAACTATTTTAAACAATTTTTGACCCATGGTTTTGGCCCTGGAAGAATGAGTTTATAAAACAAACATAGATATCCCAGGAACACATACAAGTGAGGTAAAGGCTTCATTCTAAAATTCATTCTAATCTTAGATATGGTTTCATCTATACACAAAGTTTTAATCTTAATCCATACAATAGTTAGTGCTCAACAGAAATACAGTAATCCAAACATCTTTACAAAGTTTACATTGTTGAGGGTTAACTTCTTATTGGCCACCATCACCTGGTCTGTCTAACAGTAGGAGGGAAGACTTGATTTGATAATTAAGTAGATTTAAGCTGTGACCAACAAAATAGGTAGAATGCATCAATATTAAACCCAGACAAAGAGGATTGCATACATGACATGTTAATTTTTCACTATTATTTTTTTACAACAATTAAATAATGTTAATGCATGTAACATAATAATATAAAACAAATAAATAAAATTAAATATTGACGAATGAAATACTTACATCTGTTTCCCTGAGAATATAAGTCGCTGTTGTTGGGGAGGAATTCCTTCTTTCTCCTCTACCCTTTCTTTGATCCTTTCCACTTTATCCGTGGGTTCTATGTCAATCTCAATCTCCTTTCCCGTTAGTGTCTGTAAAACAAAAGGAGGTTAACTTGAATTCAAAATGACTAAGTAAAAATCGAAAAAGAAATAGCCTAACTACATACCTTTACTTTGATTAACATGTTTGCTGAATGTAATATATCTAATTTACTATACTTTAGACTGTTGTCGTGACAAACAATAAACAACTTATCTAGGCTTATTTTTAATAATATCAATTCATAAATTAGCTAGATTTTCGCTTTTTGCTCAAACTTGCGGTGCGGTGAAAGCGGCACAGTGACAATTAATGACATTGACAAATAATACAATTCAATTTTCAATCAATCGGGGGCGATATGGGGGCGATTGACAATGACATTAAAGCTGTGGTACTAGGTCATGGATCATACTGTAACTGGGTGAGTAATTTTGTAGAGGTACCTGAGGACGGATGACATCATAACCGAAGGACCATTTTTCTATTGTGTCCATTTTATCTATAGCCTCAGGATATATCATTCTAATTTTTTATATAAAAACATCTAAGATAAATAAGTTACATAAAATTGTGTGGTAGTTTGCAACACTGCGCCAAAAAATTAATGCAATTTTTCAGTGTGGCGATTACGGTCATCGAAGATTTGAGAAGACTGTAGTTGTCGTTTTTGTTTGTGTTGTATAAAATGTGGTGGTGTACTGTTGTCAATTATCAGTGAGAAAATTACAATAAAAACACTTGTAATATTTTAAATTCAGTAATTTTGAAGAAATTTTAATAAAATGTTTTATTTCAATATTATATTATTTTACCACGAGAAAAATTAAGTAAGTGTGAACACCCTACAAATGTGAAGGACAACCTTAATCCGGCCTGTAATTGGTCGAATAGTCCTTCGTATATGACGTCATCCGTCCACAGGTACATCTACAAAGTCAGTGATCCAGATAGAGTACCTATATATCCATGGATTCAAATGGTATGTCAACTGTCAGGTAAAGTCAACTGTCAAGTCAAGACAAAAATGACAATCATAATTTTATTCAAAAGTCACAAAATAATGTCACAACAATTACGAGCTGTTATAAGTTTTAACTTTTATAAATATTTTTGTACACCTAGAATTTATCTTAGAAGCTACTATGGCTAAAATTGACCAAATTTTTAAGCATATTGAAGAAATTCTAAATGGTGGTAAGAAAATTCACAAATCCTCATCCTAAATATTCATGCAATCGTGCTTTTGTTGAACTCCCAATTATTGTTTTCAGATGAATCCAAATGTATTCTAAATGTTTTAAAAAATCCAAGTGAGGAACACAAACATTCTTCAAACAAAATATTGTTGCTGAAACAGTTTCTTCAAAATATATTTGAGGCCATTGATAATTTATCAAAAGAGATCAGAAATGATCAAAGTGTATTGATAAGTGTTAAAAATCAGAAATTATTACGAACATGTTTTCAATTGATTGTATCTTTTGGAACATCTCAATGTCTTATACATGGATTAGGTTTAAGTTTATACAAGAGATGCACATCAACCAAAGAACTTCAAGACTTTACTATGGATGATGAGCAAAAGTATGAAATATTGGTTGATTGTACTGATTTCTTCACCAGAAGTTACGATATACCAGTCCTAAGGAATATTATTATAACATTTCATCTTTGTGACTACTTGGCATCATTGATACAGCTATCTTTTGCTCCATTAAAAAAACCTGGCGTCCATGCTAACTTCACCATGACAGAAGAAATGTATGAAAAACTTAATGCAGATAAGAAAAAGTATACAAAGATATATGAAAATTTAGTAAGTAACTGTTTCCAGCCAATACTTATGAAGGAGTTACTAGTGCTGCAAAATGTCACAGACAAAACATCACCAGCGTTTGTTAAAAGAGTAATTGCAAAAGAATTGAGCAGCAGATTTATTGCTCCGGGAGGGTTGTTAAGCCTAATAAGATGTTTCTTAGAAAGTTATGATGGAGACACAGGTCACGATTGGAAAAAAATAGACATGATATGCAAAATTGTTGCTACAAAACATGGTAATATGAATGAGGATGAATATCTTATTAATATTACTTCACAATTGAACCAAATATTAACGTTAAACAATGTAAAATATTTAGCTACAGCTATAACTTGTATTTTGAATCTACAAGAAAAATATCCTCAAGCCGAATGTGTAAAGAAATTAGCAATGAATGTCACTCAATGTCTAGATACAGACCTATTGTTATCAAAGTCAAATTTACCTGGAACAATAGTTTTAACTCCTCAAGAAGTGGAACGGAACATAAATATACTACATTGCACCACCTGTGTGGTAAAGTTTGATTGGGCTCCAGCTATATTAGCTTCAAATTTGTATGTTCTTTACTTACTTAGCTCAATCAGTAGCAAAGCAGAAATGAAAACAAAATTGAAAAATATTATCCTAAAATGCTTAGAGGTATCAGATCAAAATGTGATACATGAAACAGTTAAGTGTTTTTTGTATGGAAGAAGATCATCATTGCATATTTGTGTAGAGCAATATGAAGCTGGACTAGCAATAAAATGTATGTCTGAACCTAACCATCCAAAACATGAAGCAATATTGCACTTCACAGAACTTTTTAATTCTGCAAACAGTAATGTTGCACAGAAGTTATTGTGCTCATGTTTGCACATATTTAATGAACTAATGAATGATATCAAGATTAATAGAAATAAAACATTACTCAGCTTAGAAGATACAGAGACATTGATAAGTGATTATGAAGAGAATCAAGCTAATATTCTACATTTGTTAACTGAAATTTCGTCATCACCCAACACAGTGATTGCTCTTAAGACTAACCCAATTATAATCATTGACTTTGTTGAGACATTATTGTTAAAAAATGTTAATACAGATGAAGAATGTGTGACAATTGCCTTAGTGCTGTTAAACACAATATTGTCAAATATAAACAAGTCCACCAAAGTAAATCAAAAGTTACTTAATTTACTACCAGCATTAAGAAAAATAGCTAAAAGTGATTCTCATTACAATTCCATGCTGAGCAATGAAATATTATCGTTTATTTCAAATGAATATCCAAAGCCTGCTGAAAGTGCATATTCAAAAGTCATGTCAGATGTATTTGATGAACTACTTCCTGTCAGAGCCCATGGGATTATGGAGCTGACTAAACTAATTGAAGTGAATGACCCTGAAACAATATCCAAAAGACATTTTATTTTCTGCCTGTTACAGGTATGTGTGCATACATACATCCTTTTAATTATTGTCATAATCATTATTATGACTTATCATGTTTGCTCTGGTATTCTGGATAACGACAAGTTGACAGAATTTTAATTGGTTTTATTTAGCTTGCGTGGTTTGGGCCAAATCTTGCAAGCTGAATTAGAACTACTTCCTTTCATCCTACAAAGTTGAAATTTTACATATTGCTATGGTTCCCATGACAGTACATTTTTATGATAAGCATGACCTGATAATATTTTTAGGGTTGGCTCCAAACGAGGGAACTCCTTAACGGTTTACAGCACAGTCATAATTTTTTTCTTTAGTTCTTACAGTGGCACTATAAAACCGTTTAATAACTTTTTGGAGTATTACCTTCTCAGTCTTCTGAACTTTTTTATTTGTTAAGAAAATATTAAACTGAATTCTCAGTTATGCAGGTTTCATTACAGTGTATTCTTTCACTGATACAATATTATCTTCCAAAAAGCACATGATTTTAAAACTTTCAGGCTCTTGTGGGGTTCAAATCTGAACCCAAGCCAAGCCAGGGCATGTCTTAAACCACTATAGTGACTTTTTATATGTTCTTACTGTTGAGTTGAATTATTATTGTAACTATTAGGAGCTGCATATTTTTGTTTTATTTTTAATTTCTTATTGTGATTTTTTTCTGTTTTTTTTTTTGTATGTGTTGGTGGCCTTGCAAATAAACGTAATTATATTCTATTCAATTCTATTACAAAATAAAAATTTTATTCTTGTTTTTTAGGAACAACTGAAAGATTCAGATTCTTACATATATCTATCTGCAATCAATTGTATTGCATCTCTTGCAACACATTGCACTGAAGACGTGTTGGTAGTGTTGTGTAGAGAGTTTCTGCAGATATCTAGATCACAAGATGCAATGCAAACTAGTGAAAGTGAAACTAGTACAGCTGAACTGAGAGTGAAAGTTGGTGATATCATTGTTAAAGTGACTAAAAGGCTTGGTAAGTTTCTTTGGTCAAATTAGAATTATGTGCCATTTGTATTCCTATTAAATTATCTTGTTTTCTCAGGGGAAATGGCAGTAGTCCACAAGACAACACTTCTCAATACAATGTTATGTGCGTGCAGAGATGATGATCCTTTGATCAGAACTTCAGCATTATCCAATTTGGCTGAAATTGCATTGGTTTTACATTACAAACTAGGCACAATTATATATGAGGTAAGTTTTCTATTCACATATTAATATTTTATTAGTAGGAAATCGCCCTCGCTTCGCTTCGGGAAAAACAGTACAGAAAAAAATATAGCCTATGTCACCCGGGGATAGTGTAGCTTCCCAACAGTGAAAGAATTTTTCAAATCGGTTCGGTAGTTTCGGAGCCTATTCAATGCAAACAAACAAACAAATTTTCCCTCTTTATAATATCAGCATAGATGAATTTACAGCCTTTAGCTTAGAAAAATACCAGCCACAAATATTTGGAAATATTCAGTTTGAGTTTTATTTTAGGTCTTGTTATGCATTTGGAGTACAATAGAGACGGATAAAGCTGTCGACTGCCGGAGAGCGGCCGTCATGGTGGTATCAAGTTTATTAAAAGGATTGGGAAAAGAAACTTTGATAGAACTCAAGGAGAATTTACTACCAATCTATAGATCATTAAATAAACTATATAAAGATGATAATGAGGATTCAGTGGTCCGCCTACACGCCCAGATAGCTCTTGAAGAATTAAATGACATTGTTAACCAATTTTTGATTCCGGAACTAACAATGGAAAGAAAGTTTGTCATCAGTGAACCTAAAGATATTGTCTTCAAATAAAATAAATGTAAGTTATAAATCATTTATTACCACACTTTATAAATTAAAAATAAATATATACTTAACTAACCTAGGCTAAATACTAACTTTGTATGGCATTTGTGTCTTCTAAGTGAATGCATAATAATTAATAATATATACTGGCCACATGTAAAAATATATTAAGTATATTGAATACATGTATCTCTTGAATAAATATTAGATACATCGAACACACAAGGGTAAGTTTTAAATTCCAATTATGGCAACACCATTATAAGGTCATCATAGGAGCAAAGCTTTAAACATTTTAATCACTTTGGATGTTGCAAACTTACGGTTTTTTTTGTCTTTCATATTATTACATCACCATAAAACATTGCCTGTTGACGATCTTACAACATACAACATTAAAGTATTATGAATTTTGGTTTCCATAATTTTAACATCCACTCTTTTTTTATCCGTCATACAATAAAAGTTGATAATTAGTTATGTACAATTTGTTAATTTTTAAACTTATATCACACTAGCAGTTGCCCGCAGCTTCGCACGCGGAAATTATGCTTATTATGAAATTATATTTGTACCCCTCACAAAAGATAATTTAATAACAGGTTAATTTATATTGAATTTAGGACTTTATAAAGTAAAACCTACGATACAATCACAAATCATTCCTCCGGCAGCGGGTTTTGAAATATAAGCAATATTCACATTAACTTGTTTTTTTCTTTTTCATGAAATGTTAGAAAAATTCGAAAACATGTATTCCATCAATTAAAGGAGAAACGTTTGAAGCAAATTTAAAGCAAATTGTTGATATTTTAAAAATAATCCATAAAAAGTTTCATCTTGTTTCCAGGGAAACCTTTTAATTTTTCTGGATGAAAAGTTTTCTAAAATATGACTAAAAGTATAAGAAACAACTCAACTAATTTCCGTCAAAATCAGTTCAAGTTCGAAGTGTTATTTATTGGTTAAAAATTTCAATATTAATCCCTCTCCCTCTTTTTCTCTCTCTCCCTCTTCCACTCATAGTCCCTCTCCCTCTCCCGCTGAATGTCCCGTTCCCGGTCCCTCTCCCGCTCCCTTTCTCTCTCCCTCTCCCACACCTGGTCTCTCGCCCGCTTCCTGTCCCACTCGCTCTCCTGCTTCCTGCCCCTCTCCCTCTCCAGCTCTCTATCCCTCTCCCTCTACTCTTGCCTTTCCCGTTCCCGATCCCTCTCCCGCTCCCGGTCCCTCTCCCGCTTCCTGTTCCTCTCCCGCTCTCTGTCCCTCTCGCACTCCCGGTCATTCTCCCGCTTCCTATCCCTCTCCCTCTCCTGGTCTCTCTTCTGCTTCCTTTCCCTTTCCCCTCTCTCTCCGAACCGTAGAGTGCCCTATACTAAATTTTTGTTTCTCACTATAAGCTTACATATTAATTTTCATAATGACGTAGTTCCTGTAAAACTTGCAACCCTTTTATTTGCCTCTTAGGGGATGAAATTCCTAAAAACCTGTTAAAAGTAAATTTTTGATTGATTTTCACATTTCTGAATTTGATATTGACGAAGCGTCGTACAAAATTACATCCCTGGGTTATAAACCCTCAGAGGATGAATTTCCAAGAAAACCTGTAACAATTATTTTTTTGTTACTAATTATAAGGTTAAATTTTTACATTACTTCAGAGTTCAAAAAATGACGAAGTTTCTTAAATACATTTCGAGAAAACCGTGATACAGTTATTTTTTGTGTCTAAATATAGGCTTAAATACAAATTGTCACCCTTCTTACTTCAAAACTGACGAAGTTCCCATAATTAACACTTTAGGGGATGATTTTCCAAAAAAAACGTAATACTTCAAAATTTAGTTTGTAATTTTGAGCTAATATGTAAATTTTCATGTTTTTAACTTCAAAAATGACGAAGTTGAGTACTGACTGTTGTCCTCTAAATTAACCCTTTAAGGGATGATTTTCCAAAAACATATTTTAAACTTAATTTTTGTTTATTACTATAAACTTATATAAAAAATTTCATATTTATACCTCGAAAACTGGTGAGGTTGATTTGTATGTAATTGACTACCAACCCCTATTTTTAGGGGATGAATTTCAAGAAAACCGTGATGCAGTTATTTTTTGTGTCTAAATATAGGCTTAAATACAAATTTTCATCTTTCTTACTTCAAAACCGACGAAGTTCCCATACCAACTTGCGCCACCATAATTAACACTTTAGGGGATGATTTTCCAAAAAAACGTAATACTTCAAAATTTAGTTTCTAATTTTGAGCTAATATGTAAATTTTCATGTTTTTAACTTCAAAAATGACGAAGTTGAGTACTGACTGTTGTCCTCTAAATTAACCCTTTAAGGGATGATTTTCCAAAAACATATTTTAAACTTAATTTTTGTTTATAACTATAAACTTATATAAAAAATTTCATATTTATACCTCGAAAACTGGTGAGGTTGATTTGTATGTAATTGACTACCAACCCCTATTTTTAGGGGATGAATTTCAAGAAAACCGTGATGCAGTTATTTTTTGTGTCTAAATATAGGCTTAAATACAAATTTTCACCTTTCTTACTTCAAAACTGACGAAGTTCCCATACCAACTTGCGCCGCCATAATTAACACTTTAGGGGATGATTTTCCAAAAAAACGTTATACTTCAAAATTTAGTTTCTAATTTTGAGCTAATATTATGTAAATTTTCATGTTTTTAACTTCAAAAATGACGAAGTTGAGTACTGACTGTTGTCCTCTAAATTAACCCTTTAAGGGATGATTTTCCAAAAAAATGTGCTAAACTTAATTTTTGTTTATTACTATAAACTTACATAAAAAAATTCATACTTATAACTCTAAAACTGACGAAGTTGGTTTGTATGAAAATTACTTTGGACCCCTATTTTTGCTAGTTAGGGGATGAATTTCCAAAAATCCGTTCTTAGCTGACGTCTCCTTAGCATAATCTATCTCCCAGCCAAATTTCATCATAATCGGTTCGGTAGTTTCTGAGATTTTATGTTTAATCAGTGGTGTGTCTCTTTTCAATTTTATATATATAGATGCAGTGTCTCCAACTACACCGTAATTACGGTAGATCTGCCGTATTTTTTCTAAAACTACCACCTACCGTAGACATGTCATTACGGAGCCAAAATCTACCGTAATTTCATTTATGCGGCTATACTTGGACCTAATACCCTAGTTTCTTCGTATTCGCTTCACAAAAATATAATTCAGCGGGGTAATTCACAATACATTTATATCAAAGTGATCTCCTCCAGTAATCTATGCCTCCAGTTTATTTATAACAAAGTACTCTGTGAATTGTGATCTCCTCGCCTACATGTCGCTTGCTGTCAAGTTTCAACGAAATTAAAAAAAAAACTTTTAATAACCCTGCCTTTCCGTTATAAACTAAAACGCCTTCAATTTTTTTATCTTGCATCTTTAATAACTGCCAAATAGGGTTTTTCAAAATAAAAAAATATGATAAAAAGCCTACAAGTTCAATCTATGCCTCCAGTATTAGGTACAAAGTACTCTGAATTGTGATCTCCTCGCCTTTTTTTACGTGTCGCTTGCTGTCGAGTTTCAACGAAATTAAAAAAAAAAGAACTTTTAATAACCCTGCCTTTCTGTTAAAAACTAAAATCTTTATTAATATCTGCCAAATAGGGTTTTTCAAAATAAAAATATGATAAGAAGCCTTCAAGTTGCAAGTCGTCTTGCTACGCTCTCAAGCAACTTGGTAGATTAAAAAATGAATATCTCTACTGTTATTGTAAAATGAACAATTTTATCATAATAAAACGTAGCCGTATTTTTACCGAAATTTTTATTTTATGTCTACCGTAATTTTCTTGAATCTGCCGTATTTTTAGACTAGCAACACCGTAATTTTGACAGAGAGAGTTGGAGACACTGATATAGATGTGACAGTTAGTGTAAACAAAACGTGCAAATAAACTACTTTGGATTAATAAAGCAGACTATGCTTCAGAAGTATTGTCGCCGTCTTCCAATTTTTTCACTGTGCTCTCATCTTTTTCAGACAAAGTAATGGAGTATATAGATCCTTGGTCAGAGAATCTATCTCTGTTTCTCCTATTGAAAAACCCGCTGCGTGACAAGGACGACACTGTTGCGATGGAGACGTTGTCTTTCTCGGACTGAGGCACCATTTTCCAAATGAGCAGAGCAATACCACCAAACGCGGCAACCACTAGGAACATTACGAGTGATATTTCGCCGAACATGCCTGAAATAAACATCGTCAATTAATTTAACATGTTCTTTTATTTATGTAAAAATACAATAGATTAATAGGTTATATTATTCCAAAATGTTTTCTAAAATTGACAATTATTTATTGGTAGCGGGCAATGATGTTTAAAAAATTATAGATACGTAATGCCATTACAAATCAACCAAAAAATCTGTTCCGAAAAGAGCTACAACACACACACACACGTTTACCTTTTGTTTCACTACACCAATCACACTACAATAATACGAAAAGGCATTTTAACGTTGTATGTCAAATCTCAAGCACTTCTGACAACAAAAGCGTGCATATCGTCTTATATTGACAGTGCGACTACGAGCAAACAGAGGTCAATTGACCGCTCTTACGATCTTCATCTTCGGCGCGCTAGTGACATATCTACCTCTTTTTTAGTTATAATATCATTGGTAGTGAGCAGGTACCTACAAGATCTACAGACAAAAACAGCCAACTGATAATTTGTCACCGCAGGCATCGTTAATACGTTGTCAGCCAAGAAAGAACAGAGAAAAAGTAAAGAATAATCTAGCTCTCAAGCTCCCAGCCGAAACACTACTATATGTAAACGTAAATATACAAACTTTGGTTCGGTTCTTCTTTTAACCCCTCGAGCCGGGCAGGTTGTAGTTCATTGTTGTCTATCTCGTGGTCCTCGTAAGGTTCTACAGAGCCGATGTGTGATTTCGTGTCCAACAAAACATCGCCTGGGTTAGATTTCGGCAAATTGATTCCAGCTCTCACAGTCAGGGTCTCTGGCTTGTATGTGCAGAGGACTAAAAACCTGAAATAAGTAGGTTTAGAGTTACTTTCAGAGCATATTTTATTAAGTAAATAAATAAATAAATAACGCTTCACACTCATAGCCCCACACTAAGATTCCGTGTGTCGTGGGTGCCATGGACAACACACAAATACAAGGACATTCACACCCACACCGAGAACAGAACTTCAAACTCATCATTCAAATTTTTGCCTCGCTGGGAATCGAACCCAGGACCCTTGGCGCGACGATTAACTACCAAATTACCCATTTATTGCCCAGTCTGCGAGTTCAGGTTCACATTGGGAATCTTTGAATACATTTTACAAACTCGAAATCAGTAATCACAAACATTAACTTCCCAATCATCCCAGAGGAACATACAACCGCAATACAATCTAAACTGGAACTTACAACCTACTTTCTTGCCCTGACATGGCCATAACATTAAACATGGACTATCTTCATCATAGACTACATTTGCTAAGTTTCATCCGTTTACCAGTTACCACGTGATGAAATACAAACATCCAAAATTCCAAACTATCTTCACTTCCATTAACATTTATAATTAGCAGGATTATAGCTTAGGTTTACTTACCGACGTGTGCTGTGGGTCAATATAGGCAGATTTTCCTGCACGATAACATACGTCGCCACGGTGGTATCATTGACTTCAGACCCACATTCGTCGTGATGAATCCTTAGAATGTAAGCATCCTGCGCGCTGTTTGGATTGCCTTGCAGTGAGCACCGCTCTGGGCCTCCGTCGGCGGCTTCTACAGCAATACGGCCACCGAAGAATGGACCAGTTGATACCTCCACTTCACTCGCATGAGGGAGACATTGGGTAGCACGCGCGGAAACTAAAGATAGATATAAAGATATTTTTTATTAATTATTTTATACATGCTATTTATACATGTTTATACATGCAAGTGGCGTAAGCCTCGATTCCATAGATTTTGAGTCCAAGCCAACCAGCTAAAAAAACCGAGGCTATGGCAAATGGTTCACAGAGCTTATAGGTAAGGTAAGGTGGTAAGGTATTCTACCCGCTTGATTATGATGAGAGACCTAACACCACTTGGCAGGTTATAGATAAATTAGATAATAGGAAAATAGCACTCATTACTAGCGCCTTCGCTTTGCTAATTGCTTCGGTTATCTAACTTAATTAATACTGGTACCCCTGAAGCATCTCTCGTCGTCAGGAATTATAATAAAATAGCAATAATTTATTTAACACAAAAGTATGTTGATGATGGGCTCCTATTTCCGCACTTAGCCTCAAAGTTGGGCCATTGTGAGTAACAAATGTATGTTTTCAATGGCTGGCAATTCCAAAGATTAGCGTGTTCAAAGAAACAAAAAACTTCAGCTTTATCATATTATTATAGACTAGGAAATCGCCCTCGCTTCGCTTCGGGAAAAATAGTAAAAAAAATATAATAAGTAGGGCCTATGTCACCGGGGATAGTGTAGCTTCCCAACAGTAAAAGAATTTTTCAAATCGGTTCGGTAGTTTCGGAGCCTATTCAATGCAAACAAACAAACAAATCTTTCCTCTTTATAATATTAGTAAAGATTAATTGTTACTCGCGAGTATTCGTACTTACACCCTTTAGTAGGGACTATTATAATTTTGGAGCCTATGGAGTGCGGATCATCCAGATCTCGTGCGTCGCGGCGGACGGGCCTCACTTCGAAGGAGTAAGTGGTAGCCATCCGGAGACCAGTGATGTATGTGCTGTAGATGCGCCCACGACGACCTCCTACCGACGGCTTGGTGGTGGGAGACTCGGTGCTCATCATCCGCCCCGATCGGTGCTCATCGAAGTAGTCGACTGGCTGGAAAAGTAAAAGCAATCTGTTATCGTGGATCGGTTGGTGGGAATCGAGATTAGCTCGCTATGCTGCCTAATAGGTAATCTTATTAAATTTGCTATAGGTAAAATAATGTCTTACTTCACTAATTTATTCACTCTATTCAAACATTCAGTTAACTGTCTGTTTAATGTGCGATTAATATAATATTTAAAAACGTGTTAGATGCACACTCACACTGCATAGCAAGCATTCTTGAAGTCGCTATTGAATTGACATACTCAATAAAGTTCAGGCAGACATCCATCATCATAAATAGGCACATGTCGTATCACAAATAGCCATACACGAGACCGAACATTTTATCTGCTACATAACTGTTTGCCTCTTCCAGGAACGAACCTAAGCCCTTTCACTCGGCAGGCGGAACGACTAGCAGTGACTCATTGTTCCGACGCATACCGTTCATAGGGTCGAATAAACCGTAAAATGAGGTATAAAACTATCGGTAAAGCAACATCAGTTCGCTGATGCTACTTTTGGTAGATCACGTTGCGGTTAGATAATGGCTGTGGCATCTCGCCTTTCACGAGTACTGTCACGTTACGGTCATGCTTTGACGCGTAAACAGCGTCATTATAATTTATACCCCGTTGTTTGAATGCCAACTGCTTAACCCAGAGTTTAAGGCCAGCACCACTCGGCTCTGACACCAGCGCGGCAGCGGAAGATTTCACGGTAAATCAGCATTTCGTCACAGCTAATATGTAACAATGAAAGTCTGCTCTTGACCTTGTTTCGCCTTCGAAGGTCCCATTTCGGTTCAATTTGAATAGATCATGAACGATCGCGATGTTTCGTGAATCCGTGATAGAGAGACACTTGAAGTTAACACGTGTTTTAAGGAATTGTGAGAACTTTCTATTCATACTGAGGAAGTTTAATGTAGACTTTTGTATGGAAATAGCCGATAAATGCGCTGACGAGTGACGATCCGCCTGTTGGTAAGTAGCTATCGTCGCCCATGGACATCAGCAACACCAAAGGCATCACTGATGCGTGGCCGGCCAAGAAAGAGAAGAAAAATAGAGAAAGAACTGGCTCATAAGCCCCCAGCCGGAACACGTCGAGTCACGAGACAATATTTTTTCAACATACCTAGTTGAAGAAATTACCTAAACTTAGGTCATAACAATCATAGTCTACTTAGTCTAGGACCTAGGTAATCCAAGTAGTTAGACTCTACGACATGTCTACAGGTCCAGAGATTTAAAACTACCTACCTACTTAATATTATTTCGTCCATGATCTTGAGCAATAGCTACTTCTCGCCAATTTTAGTTTCACTGTGATACCTACGTAGCAAGAGATTTCTCTGGAACATTTAAAATACATTAGTGTTTTTCAACACTTAACTTGTAGTAAAAGTGATTGTATTGGCACCGTACAATACTTTTACTAAATAATATCAACCCATGTATTTCTACATTAGCCACCCATTATCATTTCTTGAATAGCAATCGTTTGGATGTACAAGTTACCTACTAGGTGGTAAATAGTAAAAAGTTTGTCCCCAGTAACGGTCTAGCATTAGGTAAGTTTTTTCTTTTGGAAAATCAATTTTATTTATCCCTAATCCGGATTTGTGATTAGCTTTTTGTAGAACCAAAATATTCATTTATTTTGACAACTTTACTAAATATAACTTTTTCAACAACCTGGAGCTGGAGCCTTGTTTGAAAACAAGCTAGAATAAAAATTAAACTGTAGAGACACAATATCCTCGTCATAGTCTCCGTCTTAAATCTTAAAAACTTCCTTAGAGGTGCTAACTTACTAACCTACTTTAATAACAAGAGTCACACAGAGTCCTACAGTCTTGCCAATTGCTATTTTCTTTCAAAGGCCTAAACGAATTTCCCTAGTGTTAACAATGATACATTTAGGTACCAGTTGGGACATAATGAACAAGGAATTACTCCATATGGTTTCGAAGTAAAATGTCGCAGTACCTTAGTCCTACATCGGTATTGTCCCCAGGCCTGCAGTTCACAGTAGTGCACTTGGAAGGACAGAATCTTCTTGGGGTCCTCCTCGTCGGTCTTGCCGTACTCCCAACGAAGCCGGACATCTCGGAAGTCTGGCTCGCCAATCAGGTGTAATACCTCTGGGAAATACAATTTTAATTAAGTACCCACAAAACTAAATACAGGGCACGGGTTTTCCTCACGTGAGAAGGCTTAGAACATACTCCTCCAAATTGCTCCAATGGGGTTTGTTGGAGGGTTTAGATACCAACAACAGTATAGATAACTATTATTAATCTATTCCGTGTTACCAACCCATGACTATGTCGGAAGGTGCTGCCCCTACTTCATGGCTTAACTACTGCATGAAGATAATATCCGGGACCAACGGCTTTAGGCAAAGCTCGAAAACTCGAGATTTTTTGCTGCTAGCGATCACCCATCCAACTACCAAGTATTAGTACCATCCTCAATGCATAGTTACGAGGTTTTGGAGTCGAGGGCGCTCATGGGGTTTTTATTTACTAATTTATTATTTTGCTGCATAAAGCCACAATACCACCACACTCTTCCTCAGTTTGCATGACAAGCAAAGAAATTAATGAATTAGTTACATTGTATCCGTATTCTTAATTCCACTTTATTTATTTTAAGTATTACAGTTTATCCAAACTTCGCTTAATAACACTATTTCTGCAGTTTTTCGCCTTAGCCTCTAAGTCGCGCTTGATTGCATCAGCAAGGCATTGATCCGCGTGTACCATTAACCTAATGACTCGCTCAGTAGACGTAGAACGACTCAGTAGTCGTTCTTATAATAGCCAAGTATTGGATGACCGACCGACGTAATACGACACCGCGAGCTCGATAGCTAAATCTCTCCAAATAAAAAAAAATATTATAACTCTCTATTTAGTTAAGCTCACAGACCACTTTTTAGATCAACGCGATTGTTCCGCACCAGAAATGATATTAACAAAATTCGATCAAAATAAAAGAAATGTGTAAAAGCCAGTTGAAAGATAATAATCTTTCAACAAATAATACAGGTTTTACTTAATAACAAATAAATAAATAAAAAACACAGCACAGTTTTATGGCGAAATAAATAGTTTTTACTTTCTTCTATCTATTTGAATCATAAACGGTATATTAGTTGAAAAGTCAGTCCGTCGCGTACAGTTTTTTTTTAAAGTCCTAATGTTGGCATAATTACCAGAGACATAATAGGCAATAGTTACTAGTTTCAATTTAAATCAACTCACGAATCCTACTAGTTTTAAAACAGCAGTTGGTAAAAAATGGCAGGAGCAGCAATTTGGTAAACGTTGGCAATTTATCAAATGATTTATTATAGTAATTAAAAGTAAAGTTACCATACAAAAAAAATTGTCAATCGTTGGGGGAGTGTCAACAATAGTAGATTTCCCCTATATCCATGGCCTATGCCTAATTGCTGATTTCTAGCACATAAGGGGTCTCTACGCTATGCTGTGAACGATCGCGGCGGACGGAAATGACGAAACTATAAGAGTTCCATTTTGATAACCAAACTCTATGATTAAAATCATAAAGTATGCATTAAACTACAGAGAGGATCTCAACCAAATAATATTTTAATTAAGACCTAATTCTAAAAAAAAATTGACCACTTGAAAGTCCGACTTATCAGGTATTTCCACAGACCTACCTATAGCATGTCTATGGAATCCAGCCTATAAATAATTACCTATTTAAATACAGAGCGATGGGCCATACAGATTTGCAAAAACTAGAGCACTGATGCCTAGAGGCTGAATGATCGACCAGCCCTGTATACTTAATATACTTATATATCGTAATGAGAAAATTATCTATGTGGCACAATGAGGTACTCCACCACCAGTGTAGGAGCAGCTTTCTTGCGGTTCCATCGCCTTTATTGAACTTTAATAGTCATCACAACATGGCAATTACAAGCTAAGATCATATTTACTTGCTTGTGTAGAAAAAGTTGAACATTAGTCTTAAAGTCCTCTTTAAAGTAGGCCAAATATCAGACATCAGCTTTCTAAGCTATGTCTGTGTTTCTAAGTAATCTAACCAAATAGACATTACGCTGTAGATGTAAAGTAGGTAAGTATTTAATTAAAAGTACGTACGTACTCTGTAGTAGGTATTATGGAAGTAACATTTTCATCGCTTTCTTTCAACTGTTTTTGGTAATCCACGACATAAAGATTAAATAATGAACTCTACATTATTCGCAGAAGACCATACGCCACTAAATGCTTAACAATGGATACTTAATTTGAGGGAAAATGCTGTTCATATTGAATTTGGAATTTACTGATCAATTCAAATGTCGAGTTAACATAACTTTTAGTATAATAAAAGTTACTTTTATCAGAATATATTAGTGAAATCAAACGTACATTACATTACATTGAGTACATTGAGTGAAATACTTAGTAGGTACCTTTGTTGAAATATGCTCGGTACCCCTTACTGTTAAAGCGATAGCATCTGATTTACAGGTAGAGGTGCAACATTGGTATAATAGATTAAGTACCAGCTGTACTATTAGGTATTCTGTAGTAAGTACCACTAGGAGATAAGAAAATTCTTGCATTGCAGTCGCAGTCAGCATTCGATATCTGATTTAATCGCAATGCGATCGATAAATCGTTCGTGTTTAAATTCTAGTTCATTACAAAAAGAAAATTATTGTTAATCTTCGTTTCGTGAAAAAACGAGGAAGTATTTTTAAAGTAGACAATACGCATTTCACTATTTTAACCTAAACGTTGCAGCATAGACTGGTATAACTTGTATTTGTTACTACCTACCTATTATGTACTTGGTATTTGTTGTATAATTAAGTAGTTGTATTATATTTGACCCTGCAACCTTGTCGGTAATGGCCCTGGTGAGCCAACATTCCCACAGTGCTATGTTCAATTCCCCGTAAGAACATTTCTGGGGCAGATAAACGTTTGTTCTAGTCAAGTCTTGGTTCTTTATGATGTTCGAATAGTCTAGGACTGTAGGTCAATGTTTATATCTGCAACAGGGGGAACTCTAGTGTTATAGAATCTTCGTCGTGCAAGCTCTGGCCTTTTATTTTAGTGTAGAAATAATAAAATTTTCTTTATATAACGGTATGAAAATTCGGCCAGTTGACTGAATCAAAACACTTGGTCCAACACATTGTATAAAGTACGAGTACTCCTATTTGGTGCGGGACGGATGTCTGCGCATGACCTGACGAGTCAACCATAACGGCTATTGTATTATTGTATGACATTCTGTGGCCCTATGAAATATAAAGCGGTCGGCGACGAGAAGGTAAAATTATGCCATTGAATTTTTTGTACAAAATGTCGGCTTTATGAATGTTACCTTCGCATTAACTCTATTTTCATCATAACAATAACAGTGTTGAGTAGGTAAGCTTAACAAAAGCTCTGATAATGTGCTTATGTTTAATTGTTCACACTTCGAAGGTCTAAAAAGATACACAGAGCGTGTCTAAACCATTTGCAAATAATGGACTTATCGGTCTTCAAGACAATCATTTGGTAGGGGATAAAGATGCCACAAAAATATGTTTAAAAACAGCAATAGAAAATTCCGTGCGTCGGAACATTCCACGTTGGATAATTATTGACCGAATTAACTACAAAACTCCGGTTATAGCGACTGCTGTGTATTAACACGTTCGGTGCGGTAGCGGGTTGATTATATCCGATGGTCATCTTTCCTCCGGTGCGGGGCAAAAATTACTGTTCCAACCGCTGGTGCGGGACAGATATCTTTGGTCTCCGTATGAATACGAATGAGATGGTTAGTGTTTTGGAATTGCCTTGTTAAATAGGTAATATAAATACGAAAAAATTACATCGGGTTCTTACGACCCGGTGCCGACTGAAACGAAATTTTTTACGTCTAGTGCGTTTATCGGTTCTTAACGACCCGATGCCCGATGACCCGGTAGCCGCACTAGATTACATGCAAGTTGGACTAGTGAGGTCCCTGTGGTTAGATGAGTTTTTATGCAAATATGAAGAGACAGTTAATGTAATATGAAGCGATTCAGGAAAATGTTGTTAAGTCATGTGACGGGCAAAAACCCAAGAAAAATAGAATAAGCAAAGGTTTCACAAAAAAATAATAACTAGTCCAGCCATAAGTTCTGTTACAAATGAAAATGCTTTTTTTTTAAATGAAGTAATGTGATATTAATAAAATTTATACCTACATATTTATTAAAGTCTTAGCAAAAAATAAAAAAAATATTCTATTCGAAATGGCCACCTTTGGCTTTTATACAGGCCTTTAATCTGTTTGGCCACGAATCTATGGATTTACGCACTGTTTCCAAGGGAAATTTCGCCACTGCTTGCTCCAAAGATTTTTTAAGAGACTCAATGTGTATTCACAACATGATCCAAGACTGTATCTTGATACACTTTGGCTGAAGTTTTCACTCCTTTTGCACAAAAATGCAGTTTTGTGACTCCTTGATAAGACACGCCCCACCAAACCATCACTGACGCAGGATGATGACCACGTTGTACCTTCCCGACCACTTGAGCAGCTTCTTTAGAACTGTGAGCGTACACTTTATCATTTTGCTTATTGTAGTGTTTTTCAATCGTGAAAATTTTTTCATCGGTAAAGAGGATATTTCTGTGCCTTTAACCTGCGTATCGCGACAGAAGGCGTTTTGATCGATCCACTCTCTTTAATTGTAAAGATTGATTTAGGGCATGTCCTGTCGACGATAAGCACCGAGCTTCAGGTCTTGTTTTATAATACGCGACAGAATTCTAGCGGGAATCTTCATTTCTCGCGATAAGATTTTTTGCTTCCTAATGGGGTTTCGACGAATTGGCTTTAACAGCATTAACAGTCTTTGTAGTTCTAACAGCACGCGGCCGCCCCGATCTTTTCTGGTCTTCGACAGACGAAGTGTTGTTGTATCTGTTGATTGTACGATATACGAACATACGGCTGATACCAAGCTTTTGAAGTGTCTGGGATATGACCGACGGCTCCATACCCACTTTGTGCAAGGCGATCACTGCAATCCTATTTTCTTTAACACCCCATTCCATATTGTAATTTGATAATGAACACGAAAAAGTATGTGAAATGGCGCGAAATCGAAAGAAGTTTTTAAAATAATATACGTGTTCCAAATTCAAAATAATTAAAAAGCTGAAAAAAAGAAAAGTTTTTATGTAACAGTATTTATGGCCAGACTAGGTACATAATATCTGATAATGTAATATACTACCCCGTCAAATGGTCACACATTACAAGTCCTATGAATTTCAGACATCAACTTCCAGCCACCAGATTTACCCACACCATTAACCAGTATAGCTCATAGTGATTGAATACAAATATTGGTATACAAAATTATTCAACCAGCATTTATTTTATCGCTATCGATGTTTTTTATCATCCACAACACTAAAAATTTATCGACACTTTTACTAACCAGTGCGGATAACGGGTTGTAAAGAACCGACAGGTTATCCCTTTCTTTGCAAACAAACCATTCAGTGCATCTACCTACGATTCTAGCCTTTTATTGAGTGTTTATCTGTCAATATATTGCTATAAAAGAATATGCTATAATCATTATACCTATAAAGAAAAGTCCTCCTAAACAGATGCAAGTCAAACGGATCTTTTCGACCCAGCAACGCACCAGGGCCAACTCGTGCTTCGGATATAATAGACCCCATACCGCACCCATTGAAAGTCATCAAATTTGACTAACGCAGTGAGCGTGTTAAATTTTAATCTATGTCGAATCGCTCCAAACAAACAAAGCTTCACGCCTCGCGCTCTTCCTGTACATACGAGAATAATCGTAATGATGAGGCCATCTGATTTCATGCCACCCGTGTCGACTATGTCCCATCACAGTTATGGCGACGATGAAAGCCAGTTCAGTAGTAGTTCAGTTAGTACTTACATACGTACCTTTATCCAAAATTATTTGAACAACAACTAAAATTAAGGCGTCAAATTCTTGAACTATTTTTCATATAGGATAAGAATGTCTAAAGAAGTCTTACCCGCTGTACATCACCATCTAAGTATCTATAGACATGTTAGTTATTTCTAAGCGCTAATGATAGAGGTGCGAATAGATCGCTAATAGAGTCATTTAGCTAATAGAGTTCATGCGAGCTTTTGCGTTCTTATTGGAACTTGTTAGTTTTTATTGTACTGTGCTGTGTGCATGTTACTATATATAGGTCTAGACTTACTAGTCTACTTAACTTGGAAAGTACTACTAATGGGAAAGAAGATCTTTACGATCTGAAGATTCTCAAGTACCTAACAGCAATCCGCACCCGAAACTATTATTTGGGACACATTTATACAGAGTTTTTTTAATCTAAATAACCTTACCATATTTAAATATGTTACCATAAGTTCTGTGCGACGACCGCAAAATGGACAAGTTATATTTTTTGAGTAAGGTATAGGATTTGTAGAGGTAAAGAGTCATTCCTTGTAGAGTAAGGAGCTTGGCACTGTATGATATCTGATATCTTTTAACAGTGAAAGTATTAAGACCTGTGCGTCTTGGCTCATTTCCACACATTACCTGAATTGATTTATAAACCTAAACAAGTGCATAGTAATAAAGATAATGCATAATAACGTCTCACGCGTCACAGCATCGCGTCAGCATCACGCCGACAACCGATGATGTTAAAAAGATGAAAAACGACGTAAATCCAAATCGCATTGTTCGTTGTCCGTGCGTACATAATCACCGGCTCTGTTGCATTCAATTAAAAACTGACCCACTGTCTGACAAAATCGAAATTCTCGACGCTCGGCGCTCGCTAGAACATGACGATCCCAACGTTTTCTTTGTCGAACTAACGACTGAAATTGGAAACGCTCTAAATAGAATCACGTTTGGATAGCCTAAATAATGCATCAAAATTAAATATAATTGGAACTAACTAATGTAATTAAAGTAACAATTGGTTAACAATGACGACTTCCTCGTATTCTTGCGAGTAATGTAGAACGAGTACCTACACGAAGGCAGTTTTCCTCTTTGTAAATAAACAATTTGTTTTGAGACAACCAATACTTCAGGTGCATGTTACCGTAATTTGTAATACTTATATGAGAAGATCTCTAATCAAAATTTTTATGAGATTTACTAGAATTCTTGTAAATATTCAATCTGAAATTAATTGCACTGTTGCACCCGCAAAAATCATTGGAATTGGAAAAAAATAATTAAGTAATGCGTAAACAGTAATCAGTAGGTACTCCTTGACAGTACCTACTCTAATAAGAGTATTAACCAATACAAATACTGTCCGATTTGGAATTTAATTTTATTGGATTAAAATAAATTAAAATATCATTTTAATACTTTAAAAACATTAACGGTGCTGGGCTAAGCTAAGAAGTACATGTAGTGATGTAGTTAAACAGTTCAACAAAGTTAATTAAGTACACTTAAGTACATGTTTTATACATATTTATGATAGTATTTTTTCCTGTACCATATGTTTCTGTCAAGATAAATTTTAACTGCAATGTTTTTAGATTTTTCTACCGTTATTTTTTATTTAAGCACTTAACTACGAAGAAATAGAGGCTGAGTTACAACAGTTATTTATTGAAGACTTACATGTATAGCTCATTATAAACACCATACCTATCTAAAGAATGACTGATAAAGTAATTTTGCAGTTTCAGAGAGACATGTAATAAGCATGCTTATTACATTCATGTTCCCATGTCTTTCATTTAATTTGTACCTCATTAGTAGGTAATTGGTGATTTATCACCAATGCTGGAATATACCAATCTGTCTATAAGTATAACACAATTCTATCTAGAATCCATATTCATACATTATAACACTTGTAAAATAAATCTAGATCGTTAAGTCGGTGTTCCCAATAATCGTACGCGTGAATCATAAATATTACTATATGGTTATCAAAATTCAGTTACGCTTTTAAAACTCTCGATGACTCAGAAATCCACATTTAAATGGGTGAGGCATTTTCGGAAAGCCATTTAGCGTGGGTAGAGACCATAACCGAAAATGGCAAATTGCAAATAAGGTTAGTGAGCCGTTACCGATCGTATGTCGATAGTTCGATACACGGAGGCGATTCGATGCGAGGCGATAAATCGATGCAAAGTTTCTAAGGAGGCACCTAATAAGCGAAATGGCATGCAGTGTTCATCACAGTTTTGACCTAAACGGTTCTCGTTCTCTTAGGTCCGGTCAGCGACCCGCGATCAGGACTCGGGTGGAGTCCACCGACCTAGTCCTACCTGGCAACTGGCGACCTACTTCCATACGTGTCACGCTGCATATGCACATGCACATACGAGTATGGCAAATTGTATCTTCGCTAACAATTGCTTGTAACTGTAGTGTTATGTAATTTTCTATTGCAAAATATATTTTTGTATAATGTAATGTACTTATCTAATATTGTAAGTCGCGTAAATTATTGTGGTTTTGTTAGTTGTTTAGATGAGTTGAGATTGGGTTGGATACCTACCACAAAACTAGCATATGAAATGTCAACAGAGTAGAATCGTAAATGTTATAATCAAGATCTGAATAAACTTGAAATTCTATGAAATGACTCCGCCGCGTTCTTTGTTAAATATGAATGTAGAGCAAATAGGTGGTTCTTCATTACGATCAATGATATCCTCTTTTTATACATACAATTTCAACAGTTTAACGATTAGATGAATTGCCGACCAAAAAATAAGCGTATTTATTTTATTAAACTTATTCGGAAAATAATGTCACACGCCTATTACAGACCGGCTTAGTGATAGCCTTAAGTCTTAACTGAATCCCTCTCGTTCCAAGTAGAGATATAACACGGCAGTGGCCCATGACGGTAATGTTTTTATGATGATGAATTGACAAGTTAATATTAAAGTATTAGGCATCAAACCTATTATACATATTATATACTTACCTACTACTCTACTTTCTTCTAGGAACACATTAAGAGAGTTTGTATCGTCTATCGATACTTAATATTCAGAAAGCTATTGCGGACTGATTAACCCCAACCGGACAGGTTATGACGGGTCCTCGTTACGATGTATAAGAAGATATTATCTTAAACTATCGAATTGTCGTCGTCTAAATACAATTATCGGCTAATTAAACCGTCGTCTAGCCGAATGCGCTCAGTGAAAGCAAAGTTTCACACGTGCCCCATTTTAACGAGCTCGGACAGTGAGAGCAAAACCAAAGTGACTATTTCGGCACGAAATTTACATTATTGTCGCTCATTAGACCATACAGATCAGCGGTAAGGCAGTATGTCATAAAGCGCTGTAACCGCATCCGATATCATCGTATTTACGGACTACTTACGCGTGTAACAAAAGAAACCGGCTAAGTGCGTGTTGGTTCCGTATTTTTAAGTTGATCGACTATTTCTCGTTAATTTACAAACCCTGATAGCCGTGATAGTTTTCCTTTTAAATTCATTATTTAAACTACCCTACTTCGGTAATTTTTTTCTATATCCAACACCAACCATTTGGTCGGCTGACTGGGTGGATGGCTGACTCTCAATAAGGCGCTTGTAAGAGCCAATAACCTTGAGCAACGAACCCTAAATTAAAACTAAATTATTAATCTTCATATTTATACGTACAGTTAAAGGGTGTAAAGTATGCCAAATGCCAATATTTTAGTTAAGGAACTGTGCAAAAATTCCTTGCCAAAAAAGTAGATAAAAATCATCATTTTTGACAGAAATATTTGTATTTTTACTCACAAAATCTCGTAACTATGTAGTTATTTCAATCATTTACCGAACTAGTTACAAACTTTTTGAAATATGCACCCCATTTTCTATAATAAAAAGAGTAGACTATTAAAACCAGGCACACATTTAAGTGTCTTACTACCAAAAACACCTTTTGCCCTTTGATAGAATAATTTAAATTGTAAGAAAAATATAAAAAAGTGAAAATTTAAATCATTTATTTAAAAAACAGTAATTTATTCATAACGTTTTCGAAATAACCGCCATTGGCTGTAATACAGGCTAAGGCTATTTGCATTTCCGAAAGGTTCGCTCCTATTTCTGTTGCAGCAGCATCAATCCTTAGCCCCTAGCCTGGGGGCTCCGTATAATTTATACTGAGGCTGATACGGCGGTAACTACACCCCTAATGATGGAGACCCTTGCTCAGAAGAGAGTCCTTAATGGCTTCACCTCAGCCCTAATGCTAATCATGTCCGATTTCCCTAAAACGCTGAACCCCATCTTTTTGATCATAGGTACGCTGTTTCTAAATGTACCTACAATTAGATAATTATGTCTAACCCGAGCGTGTGAAGCTGTTAGTTACTTGGCCACTCGCAACTAACATCAAAATGAAAGTGATCGTGCCTTGATTGTCTTATTTATTTTATGTGGACAACATTAGAATAAGCACAGTTTACGTATCACGACATTGCGGTGAGGACATTACATTTGTAGATCATCGACGGTGTCGTGGGCTTCGGGCCAAGCTCGACCGTTAGCATGCATAATGTCGACCGCGAACTGTTTCACCACAGTGTTCCACTGATGTAATAACATGCGCTTGCGCATGCAGTATGATAGGCCGGTTCCGAGTGATCTAATATAATCGTACAGTCTTAAGAAATAGTGTAGATATAAACAAAAATCATACGGGTAGAATACAGCACTTCCTTTTTTAAAATTCGATTAAAAAGTCATAATTATCAAATTGCTGTGAAAAATAATTTTCATCGTTTAAGTAAGTCCCATTATATTTTTCTGTTCCAATGACGAGTAATACGTGATGAGAGCTAAATGTAAAAAAACAGAAATTAATGGTTTAGGTTCTCTTGGCATATAAAATCATAGTGGTATGTATACCTACATATTAAAAGTCAACAATAAAATGTGGCAAACACGGGTCGGCTGACTACACTTCACGTCATAGTTGAAATACATAAATAAATATATTACATTTTCAAGAAATTCATATTTTACTCGCCTATATGCTACTAAACATTTTTTTAACAAACGTCTATGTATTTTAAAAAAATCGGGTGCAATGGGTTGTAGTTCTTTTAAATATCTATTATAAATAAGGACATAACAAATAACGCGTATCAATATTTAACCAAAAGTAGTTGCAGTTCTACATTGTACTTTTGGGCCATAACAATATTCTAAATTACCGTCACCTGAATCAATAAAGGTTTAATATGCAATAACACAAATAAAGGACATATTGATACATGAAAGATAACACATGAGCAAGTAGAACGCATTTTAATACGGTAGAGACCTCGTATGTAGACCTAACGATATCTCGGCCTCTAGATCGTGTCGTTTTTGCGGGACCCGTCGCCAGATTACCCACAATCCATCATAATGCAAGATCGTTACCAACTTACAACTGTATCTAGGAATCTGAGGTTAAATATTCTTTCGAACATTCCCTCAAGGTTCGCTTTAAAACTATGATAACGGTGAAGGTTCTGTTAGTTTCGGAGTGTAGTTATGGTTACTTAAAATTGTGGCACAACAATGAATAACATAATAACATAATATTTGTGAAAACGAATCACGTAAAAAATACAGTTAGGTAAAACTGTGTAACGTATGTAGTACGCAAGTGGTAGTTCAACAATGTATCTACTTATTATGTGCAATGTACAGGTCAGTGATGACCTCTGACGTTTCTTGAAAATCATAACGCCTTATTATTTTCCTGTGTACAGAAAGTGCTTAGGATACACTTTTGAACTATGAAAAGGCGACCATAGAGCAGAATCTATTTGTTATTGAATTAAAAAAAAAACAAGTTCATTATCCAATTACTGTCCCCTCTTTACCTATTGAACGTCACTAAATTCTAAAAGTCATTACCTAAAAAATAATAAGCATAGGTTTAATTTTATTTCTTTTAATTACACGATGACACTTGTTCGGCGGAAGTGATAGTGATGTCATGATAAATGTGAAAAGTATGTTGATACGATTATCGATAAATAAGATAAAATTGATTGTTCATTGAAAAATCTGTCAGTTCATTTCGGTGCACGGAACGGATAGAGATTTACTGGCGCCGTTCTGGCACGAACACGATCGGTTGATAATGATATGAATCAATCGATTACGGAATGATCGGCCTAGCCAAAGATTTTTCTAATAATTTCTTAATCATGATATTAGTGGATAAGCTTAGTGGCTCGAAATCAAAATCAAAATAATTTATTCGTATAAGTATTACTGATAGGTACACGTTTTTTTTAATTTACTACTTTTTCGTAAATGTTCTTTGTCATGGAAAAGAAGTTTCGAAAGAAACTCCTCAAAAGTCTTCTTCAAAACTCCTTCCTCGAAAGCCAATGAGCCAATGCAGGAAGCCAGAATTTCCTGCATGGATCTTTAACGTTTCAAAGTTATGTGAGTCCTGTCAGAATTGCGATTGGTCTGGTCAGAATGGCGAGCAGTACCTATAATTTGAATGATATTGAAAGATATATAATGCAAAAATATTAACTAACACTTCTTGGTCATTAAGAAAACAATTATTGAGGATATCATACAAGATTTTAACATTTCGCTTTCAAAAATCGGAAAACCATCGATCATTCACTACTTACTGAAACCCAGGACATAAGGTTACAGGTATCACTCTAGACCTGGTGAGGTAGAGGTACTTATGCACTTCAAAACGGTTTTAGTGCAAGTCAGTTTAGGTGTTACAATCGATCTGGTACCTCCAAAAAATATAGGGATTCACGATGACTAATCTAACGATTACAATCGCGCACGATCGATTGCTTAACTTGTCTCCTGTCTGCTCAACCTTCCTGTCATTTTAGATCGGCTACGCTCATGAAATTTTTGACGCTCGGTTGTGCATCCAGATTCTGAACTCGGATATTTCTTAATTGTAACTATGTGCCTTATCATGAGACTATTCTGTTCTCGTCTCTCTCTCTCACACACAAATATACTGTAACTTTTCATCTTATGGTAGAATTGAAGTCATCGTCATATCGTCATCGTCCAAAGTTATTTATTCAATGTATGTTATGCGAGTTCAACAAAGCGGCCAAGATATTATAAAAATAAAAAAACATGAGAGGTGTCAAGGGACACCCGGATGGAACGAAGTTCCTTTCGATTTAAGTATTGTTTTTTGAAGTGATTCAGAAAGTTTTACAGCGCCATCTCTGTAAAACTCTCTGAATCACTTCAAAAAAAGTGTCGTCATTCGTAAGAATCAAAAAGTGTCGTAAGAATTTTTTCCGTCTAGCCCCCTTTCACAACGCGCGATAAGGAACTTCAATCCAATATCATTGGCCAAGATGTAGTTTTTGTAGAGTTATATTGTATAGATCCCGACCTTGTAGAGTTAGAGGGCCCGGCTTTTCATGAGATCTGATAACTTTTAAAAGTAAAATGATTTGATGGGATTATAATTATTACTTACGTAACGTATCTTTTGTCCCTATCTATGCGCTAATGATGTAATTTCACAAATCATTTTGATCGATCTTTCTGCGGTAAATTATATTATGATTTAACTATTAAAGATTACGGATAAATAAGCTGCATTACCTACATTATTAGAATTAGCGTACTGTATCTCAGGCAATAAATAACGCTATAGGCAATACTCGTAAATAAATAAACAAGGCTGTAAGTAGGCTATGTGAGAATCCACAGAGCGCAGTACGTGGTAAACTTGGAAAAAGAACCCCGGATTAACTCACTCACGCAATATAGCACTAAATATAACGGAATTAACATCACCACAGAGATTATAAAGAATTATCTATCTTACACTTCCGATGTCGCAACAATACCGCAAATTAACGATATTTCACACTTTTCCCACATTGCTAACATAACCATAACGGTGCATTGCATGGAAACCGCAATATAGGAGTTACGAGCAAGCAAAAACAATGGCATTATTAGATCGGGTTTATGTTTTACCATAATCCAGTAAAGATAAAAGACATGACAGATACTAAGCACTTAATAACTACTTTTATGTCGGTACAGAATCTAATCTTCCAGTTGAGTTGATACTGTTTAGTGTAGAAAGAAATTTTACAAAATGCCTAAGTTCCACAGTTATACTAGATTTTATACCTACTTAATATTCATTATTTTAAAACATGATTACTATATTTCGCTGTACACTGTAGTGTTTCGTTAGACTGAGAGACTTCGCCACGACAATCACTGCGGAGATTAACGATTTTTTTAACTTTTCGCCCAGAGCTCAATAATCTCCAACTTAATTAAAACCGAGCAAGTGCGTGTCAGGCCACGCGCATTGTAGGGTTCCGAAGTAAGTAATAAGTTTACCGACTATTACTCATTAACTACTTATGCTAACATAGCCGTGATAGTTTTCCTTGTAAATTTTTGTAAATTTTTTCGCTAGTCCAACTCCGACCGTTTAATTTGCAGGAGGAGGACATTTGACTCTAACCAAAATTGAAATGGCCTGAGCAGACCCATAATTTTATTGAATGACCTTTTCAACGATACCCCACACTATTGGGTAGACGAAGAAAAAAATCTTCCAGGTAACCTGTAGGAAGAGATAGCCTGAAAAAAATATTTTCAAAAGTTTTATTCCATCTTTTGTACTTTTAAGAGATAATATCTATGCCACATTACAGTTTTCTAGTACTTAGGGTCCCTGCGCTATGCTGCGGACAGACGGACGGACGAACGGACATGACGAAACTTTATGGGTTCCGATTTAACTTCGGAACCCTAAAAAACACAAGAAGTAGGAAATAATATAATAAAAGTGCAAGCGCAGATTAATAAATAAATAAATAATTAATAGTATATATATATCTTTAACCTATTACAGATAGTAATCCAGTAATATGAAAATAAATGCGAATGTGAAAAAATCTTAAAGTCCTCTCATGTAAAATTACAAAAAAAGCTGTTGTGCCTTTGTTGCACCGAAGGTGCGATATCGTCTATATCATAGTTGTTACGCGAAAAATATAACCCGTTACAGGTTCAAGGGTTTGAGCCTAACAGTAAAGCATTTAGAACTTCAGTCACCGCGAAGTAAACTATTAAGATTATTAAGGCGGGCAGGAAACGTTAATCTGCCTCTATCTGTGTCACAGATCGCGACCGCAGCGGGGTAGAGTGAAGCATATCTCTTAGGAGAATCTACTTACATCGAATTAATTGCTTCAACCAAATTGACTACATATCTGTACGGCAACTACGGTACCTGTTACTATACGTATTTGCCGCAAATATCGATTGTCGAGTATTCGTGCTGTAGATGCTATCGATACAACTTAACTCGTTTAATGCTAAATTAGTTTTGATGTTTAATGCCTGTTGCGGTTGGCGAGGTAGAATAGGTTGAGGTAGTTCATTACAAACGTCATATCTGCATAATTTTCAGTTTAATTGTCTTATTTACTAACGTGATGTATGTAAAATGTAACGTGATTACTTGTGAAAGAATACCTTCAATTCATAAATAGGTAAGTAGGTTACATACAAAATTTACATCGATTTTGCGTGATTTTTTTATATTTTTTACAGAAATTTCAAAGTGTTTTAGCAAACAGTTGTTTGTATCTTCAGCGAGTGATGCAATGATAAAAGGTGAAGTAGACATCAAGTCAAACAATTCCTCGGAGCACTCACAGTTATAAAGTCGGTTGAACACACAGAGAAAACCGATATCTCTTCTGAAGCTCAGGTGTTCTAACCTGTGAGTGACTCGTGGGTCTCTGACAACTCGGACCACGCGTTTCTGTATGGCGTCTGCGGCGCCCTTACCCAGAGGTGGGAGCAGTACTCCATAATTATGAGGCCTGACTTGAGCTTTATATAGCATAAGTTACAGCTAGGTGCCTCGCAATAAAGTAATGCTTAGCCCGGTTCAGGCCACCAAGCTTCTAGTAGGCCAGCTTAGCCTTGGTCTCTAAATGTCGCCGATACTGCACATCACTCGTGATGTCAACTCCCAGAATCCCAATACTTTCACTCACGGTGAGCGCGCTACCCTGGAATTGAAGCGCTATGACTTAAGGGGTTTTCTTAGCGGTAAACGCGTAAATTTGCGTCTTTGTGCTCTTGCTCCAGAGAGTTCTCGACTTCAGACACAAGTTTGATTTTGCTATCTGTCACTTGCAAATGTGAGGTATTGGCCAGGGCTGTGTAGTAGGCATCCCCTGTACTATCATCTGCATAGCAATAGATGCCACTCGTACGTAGCAACTTGATATTATTATATTATATGCAGAATATATAGCGTAGGAGATATTTTAACACAGATCCTTGGGGAACGGCAGTATTTATAAGTTTCATAATTATCTGAGCAACAACCGTCGACATGAAACCTATTTTTTTCAGCATGCGCTTTTGCTGCTGAAAGAGTACAGCACTACTAAACACTGAATAACAGAGACGTCTGTGGCATGCCTGCATTTACAAACTACCACGCCTATCCACGTCAAAAACCATGCCGTTTTTGTTTTTTTGTCCGGAAGTTATCTACTGGCAGAAAATAGCATGGTTTTTGACGTGGATGGGCGTGGACGTGGTAGCTTGTAAATACAGGAATTACGTAATCCAGCCATTGAAGTACAATGCCATAGAACAGACATCTCGAACAAAATTGTGTATCCCGCCCGGGAGGTTCGATTTTCAAAATTGAGCCCCCGTTCTCCTTTCAAAATCGAACGAATCCATTGAAGATTGAAACCACGTGGCGCCATTGCATTGGGACATGTATGGTGTTAGCGTTGTCGGTTCTATACGCTAGTAATAATACTTCAATGAATCCAGCACGGTATTTTTCTTCCTCAGTCAAATACAAGGCGGTGAGTTATCTAATTAAAGAGAAAAATTCAAAAACGTTACTCTCGGTGCACGAGTCCGACTCCTACTTGGCTGGTTTTTTATATGCATTCAGAATATTTTGTTTGCCTGAGACCTATATCTATTTAGAGCACTGAAAAGTAGGTATTTACGTAGAAAAACTGACCAATTTGAACACAATGTTATTGGAACCAATTTCATTTATCTTCAAGTCACGTTTTGCAGCAAATATCTGATAATGACCGTATTGTTTAAAAATATTTCCAGTGGTCTATTTGCTATTAAAGAACACAATTTAAGTTGTTTCAGTTTCAAACACATTTAAAGCTCGAATTAAGTTCAAATCGATAAAATCAAGCATTTGTTTTTATCTGACCTTAATCATGACTATCGAATCTTTGAGTAACGGCTAATCACAATGGTTCTTGCCGCCAAAACAAACGAACTTTTCCGTTCATTTTATGAAGCAGAACAAAACATGAAGAAAAGAACCAAATATAAATGAAATGAAACGAAAACATTGAAGAAAAGAACCAAATATCAAGCGTATGTGTATGAATTAATACCTAATATGAATCCATTGAAGTATAATGTCATAGAACAGACATCTCGAACAAAATGTGTGTCCCGCCCGGGCGCCCGGGAGGTTCGAATCTCAAAATTGAGCCCCCGACCCCCGTTCTCCTTTCAAAATCGAAAGAATCCATTGAAGATTGAAGCCACGTGGCGCCAATGCATTGGTACATACATGTGGTTCGGGAAGTTGAAAAAGTGTTCAGCTGTATACTGAAAATATAGGTTGCGTAAGTACCTACCAAAATAGCGCTGGCGTCCGAAAAACTACAATATTAACCATCGCTGTTGTAGACGGAGTGAAGTTTACTGAGTTCAAATGTTTAAAAATTTTCATCCACCTTCCATAATTTTCCTGACTAGAATAGTTAGTAAAATGCCAGTATACAAAACTTCAACTATTTACGCAATCTAAAATTTTTTAGTAAATACAACCAAAACACTGCAGCAGTGAGAAAATGTTTCTTTAAAGTACAAGTTCTGGTAGATAAAAAAATTACGACGTGCATAAGTGTAACAGTGATACCTATATGAATTATAATTTTTTTAATCTACCAGCTTATCGGAAGGGTGCTTTGTCATGGAGGAGAAGAAAAGCCGTAAAGAAACTTCTCGGCACATCTTTTAAAATAATGAAAAGTTAATATGTTCTATAACCTACGCGGAACTGGATGCGGCACTAATTTCCAGGCGACAATCAACAAACAAGTCATAATGTTTAATTTTTTTTTCTGGATTTAGAATCGATTTTCATATTTAAATTAAGCCCGCGGCATGAAAATTTATAAGGAGTAAAATCAAACTTTTTCCGTTACGTTATGCGTTATGTGCGTTATGCGTTTTGTTTGTAATTCGTAACACAGAATAATAGATTCTGTTGATTGTAAATTTTGTAAATAAAAACGTCACGTTAAATTAAATAATTAATATAAATAAATGTATCAAGCATGCTTTCAGTAATATAAAAAATGTGTTCAATTGCCATTTACTAATCTATATATTTTATAATCGTTCATAAGAAGTAAACTCACAGAACATCAAATAATTAGTTATTAGATGTCACAGAACTAGTAGACAAATAATTATTATGTTCTGTGAGTAAACTCCAGTCGTGCGTCGAAGCTGACACACGCAATTTTTTTTCTTAGGTTTATTTCAGTTGCTGCTACTGAAATATTCTTACATGAATAAGTTCAGTCATTGTAGAGTTTTAAGGTATTAAACACCGTTATCTAGTTACGTATATAATAAAAAATTGCCTAATATCATTTTATATTACCAGTAAACCATTTATTTTGGACAATAGTTTCCGAAAAAACATAAATAAATTATTTATGGTCAGTTATCATAGTTTTTTTTTTTGTTTAGATGAAGTTGTTTGTTGTTGTTGGTTAGTTGAAGTTTAAATGTTTAGTTGATCTTACCATCATCCGCTTCAATTTCAGCAATCGGGGACACAAATGTAATTTGTAAAATAAGTCCAATAATGAACGATGTTCCGCAAAACATTTTTGAAATTTAGAAATCTAAAAAATTTTTTTGCACATTCGTTTTTCAGTTCATACAACGATTTAAAAAAAACTAAATTTACGCGCGAACTCTACGGCAGCCGAAGTGCGCAATGCAAACGAACGAGCGTGCGGCGTGCGCTAGCACCGCGACTTCCGAGCGACTAATAACACACGGAGGTTGGCCGTTGCGACGGAGGCAGTTGCAGGCTTCACCCGTATTGGTCTCATTCTGATTCCTAATAAACGGAGAAGCTTTAAAAGCGTTCGTCTCTCTTGTATCTTGGATAAAGCTCTTTAGATCAGTGTTTGTCAAATATTGCATCGAACTTTGCTATTGTTAAATACTTAATTATTTTTTCTAGACTGGATCACTGCTAAGCATGACATACCCGTATAGTAACTATATTATACGACAGTTTGTCTCTCGTTCAATGACCTGGATTGGAATGCTGCACTATTCTCAATTTTTAGGTTTTTTGTAGATCTATTTTGAAAATTCTGTGACTTGATTCAAAGAAAAAAACATCCTGAAAAAACTGGCCTCAGCCTGCCTGAAAAAAAGTCTCAGAATAGAGTCGAAGGAGAAGTGCAGAAAGCTCAATTTTGTACATACCTTTATTTAATAAAGGTTTGTTACTTATACCAAATACCACAGAACATGCACAGAACACAAAATAGTACAGCTAGTACATTTATGAGAAGTAACCCTTTGAAAAAATGAGGAGTCGAATTTGACAGCAGAGCGGGAGTCATCAGCAGCATATTATTTTATTATTGCCTGTATGTCCTCAATCAGTCATTGATATATATTTATTATTGTATGAGAATATAAAGAAAGACCTATTATACTTAAACTATTTACTGTTACAAAACCATTATCTATGCGATATAAGTTTGTAACCGCACAAATTAATCTGGCAGCCGCGGCTAGATTACTTATAATATTCAGTATTATTCTTAATTTAACCATGATACCTATGTAGTTACTTTAATCGTAGTCTGCGGTAATTATTAAATATAGGTAGTAAATTTAGTCATAACGTTAGATTAGCCATAAAACATAACCTAGTAATAATCTCACCGCCAATCAGCTGCGGGTTCAATTTGAGATATTACAGAATCAGTGTAGAGCTATTCGCAGTGTAATAGCTCGACTTTCATTAAACACATGTCATCTTAAGTATCCTTATGTGTATGTCGGCGAGCGACCTCTTTGGTTTAACAACGATGGACGACGACGAAAAATATTCTCACTAGTCCGACGATAGAACTAGTGAGAAAAAAATTCCCACTATTTCGACGATAGAACTAACGAGTAGAAATATAAAACTGTAAAGTTGGTTAGTCTGGGAAAAATCACAAAACTTTTGTACCTAACATTTTCCTCTAAAATGCATTCCTGAGGAGTTACTCAGGGGTTTTCATACTTTTGGTCCACCCTGTATACATATACATCTTCATACCACTCTTGTTTCTAAAGTATTATGTACATTTACAACGTATTCAATGATCATGTTCATACAGCTTTCATTTACCCACTTGTCTACTCATCTCGTAATACGCTCATACAAACCGGTATCTAGGTACTACTACTATTATCTACTATCCTGATATCTGCATAAAATTGGAGATCGATTAGAGGTCGGTAATCATATAAGTGGACTAATAAAACCTGTGTAATTATTATTTTATTGGGCACTGTTCGAGTCGTACCGAGCTTAATGTTAATGTATTATTATTCAGTACCTAAGAAATATTCTTAGTTTCCATTGAATTTCTTTAGAAAATTAAGCCTTCAAAGTTACTGTCTTAGTTTAAAATGGAGTACAATCACAAAGTAGGTCATCAGTAGCTACAATTCTAGTGATGGCACAGATTACGTAAAACTTAATAATCGAGAATATTTATCAATAGGTATGCGCTTCTGAAATTTATTTATGGATGACGTTAGACGAACGATGGTGAGACCTTGATGGTGGAAGGTTGACGTCCAGAAGGTCTAGTGTTGATATACAGAATTTTATTTACAAACAAAAGTAGGTGACGCCTATCTTTAAGCGCATGCGTGGTAGCCCGCGCCCTTTCGTAGCGCACACAACATTGTGTGGTCGTCAAAGCTCATCTCTGCTAATGGGCTTCGTCCATCCAAAAATGGTGTAGTTTCAAAAAAGTATAGTTAGTACAGTAATCCACTCCAAAATGGGGAATCAGTTTAAAAACGTGGCAGTAATCGCCTGCCTCAAAACACTGCTATTCGTTTTCAACATCGTTTTTTGGGTGAGTTCGTGTAGTTATGGAACGTGTTGCATGATAGGATAGCTTTCGCTATGAGCTTCGCGCTTCCGTGCCGATACGAAGGCATTTATCATGAAGGCGTAAATTATTCTTTAATAACATTAATTAATTAGTATGTGATAAATTGCGCATTAAAAACTTTTAGATTTAGTTTTTTATACACTTAATTTATCTTACTTAGATTTTTTGTTTAATACTAATCATTGAATAAATAAATAGCCATTTAAATTTATTTCTCCATAATTGAATGAATTAAAATTAATTGATATACTTACATACTACAATTAATCAGAACAATATAAATTATTCATTATTTTGCTTATGTTAAGTGTACCTAAGTTTAAGTTATTAAGTCGATATTAACATTAAAATTTATATTAAGTATATCTGTATCACTAAGATTAATTACGACGCGATAAGGATATTTAGGGATGCGAATAGTAGAAGAGCCTTAATAATTAACTTAAAAATAAATCACTGAAAAACTTACAAATAAAATGCACGGCAAAATAGAATGCAAATGCAACATGAAAACCTTCGACACTAACCCCTCTACCAATCCGCACTGAAGCTACTGAAGCGTTTCTACTTACAGTGTTTCTATCGCAGTATCAAAGAGTGGGAAATAATACGGATGCTCTGCCTATTTTTTTGGCGACAATTTAAAGCAATGCATCGGTGATGCATTTGGTTACAAATCTCCATAATCCGGGGAGTAGATATCTAAGCCCATTAGCACGGTTTCCTCTCGGGTGACTTGAATTCGAATTTAGTTAAAAATGTTCTGATAGTTATTATCACATGAATAAATGTTATTGTGACGTAGGTTTCAGAAAAAAGTGATCCATTATGATCCATCACCGTGAGGAATACTTACTTCGCACTTGAGAGTTCTCCATAATGTTTTAGATTCTAGAAGATATGTTGCTACCAACCCACACAGGACCAGCGTGATGTACTAAGGCCTTAACCTCACTTATTGTCAAAAGTAGACGTGCACTTTGCGATGTTACGCCATAGATAGTCATGATAACGACGACAGATGTCTTTATAACGTATGAAAACCTTTCTTCCACAGTTAACCGGTCTGCTCATCCTAATCGTAGGGCTATGGGCCCAGTTCGACCTCTACAAATACATGGAACTGTCCCCGGAGTTCTCGGGCACAGCGCCGCACGTCATGATTGGGATAGCCGGCCTCATCATCCTCATCAGCTCTGTGGCCTTCTCGTGCATCATCAAGGGTCAACCCGTCCTTCTTTACATCGTAAATATCGTTACTAGCTAACACTCATTTTTACTGAATTAGAAGACATTGGACGTATACAGACCTGTACCGAAGTTATTATCGGTTCCTTTATTATACACTTTTGTTATATTTCAGGAACTAATTGTATTCATTTTATACAAATTATGAAATATAGATCGTTTTTCCAGTATGGCGGTTTCTTGGCTTGCATCTTCATGATGGACGCAGGAGTAGGGGCTTCGGTCGCGTGCTACAGAGACACCTTCTCTAAGGGACTCCAAGATGGCCTGACTCAAACGATTGTTAATTACAACCCGAAAAAGGCTAACTTTGATTTCGCTCAATCTACGGTAATAAATTAGGAATCGTAGTTAAGAGTTAAGACACAGATTAGGAGGTACCTATTAGGACTGACTGATACTAAGAACAAGCTAAATATTACTCCACGTCCACGATGAATCCAGGCAAGAATATTGTGGCACCCACATAAGAAAATCAAAATCGAGGTTACTTGCTCAAAAAATTTTTTAAATTTTGTTTTTTTTTGCTCCTCACCCCAAATGTGGCGCACCTCCAAATCTGGCGCCCTAGGCCGTCGCCCAACCTTGCCGGCTCTGTCCACGATCTCTACCTTTTTAAAATGTTTATAGATACTTACTTAGGTATTACTTTAAGAGATTGGCTAAAAAGTAGTGCCATAATAAGAAAGAACGAATTTTTAAGCTACTGAATTTTAAAAGACGTTGTTAACCCAGATATAAGGAGCTTCTAAAATGTAAATTTTATATTCGGCTTTCTAAAAAAATATTTTTCGCTTTGTTTGCTGACATTCAAATGCTTTTGTTTATTTATGCAAAACATTCTCCTATCTTGTACCTGTATCTCCTGTCTCCTAACTTAGGTCTCGGGAATCTTTGCGTGAAAAGTTCAAGGAAATAGGTATACTTACAGTAGCTTCCCAGTATATCTTTAACAATGTAGTTTTTATACGGAAGAATATAAACGCGTATAAACAAAATTTTGATATTAATAATCGCCATACGAAAAGAATGCATCAATTAGTTACGCCTTCGTTCCGCCTAAGTAAAGTGCAGCGATCTTTCATAGGGCTTGGTATACATTTTAATAATAAAATCCCAAAATTAATACGTGACTTGCCAATAGAAACTTTCAAAAAACGTGTAAAGACACAATTGTTAGGCAAGGGATATTATAGTGTAGACGAGTATTTAAATGACAAAGACGCATGGAAATGACCAGCTCTGCAACCAGTTCCGCTCAGAATAGTAAATACTTTTGTATTATTATCTTTTTTTGTAATATTTTTTAAAAGATGTGCTGAGGAGTTTCTTTAGGCTTTTCTTCTCCTCCACGATAAAGCACCTTCCGAAAAGCCAAAAAATGACGTGCATAAGTGTATCAGTGATACCTATATGAATAAAATATTTTGACTTTGACTTTGGAAGCCAGTGATCTATAAAATCTTTGAATGTTATTTTCCTTGAACTCGATCTTGCAAAAATAGCTAAATACAGTAGGTAGGTAGCTCCCTAATAGTTTTTGTTTCTACGAATCGATAACCAACGCAACCTCGATTTCTTTTTTATGTAAATACACGGCAACTCAAGTAAGGAAATTAATAACTTATAACTTATGTATTTGAATTAACCATGATTGGTTGTACCAACATGATTAGTGTTAACTTTGACACTACTATTATGAAGTGTGGCACTTTAATTATGAATTACCTATTTTGTAACCGTATTTACAGTTAGGCTGTTGTGGAGTGGCAAACTATACGGACTGGATACGCCTGTCACCTCAGAAGGTGATTCCCACTTCCTGTTGCATTAATCCAAACCACTGCGTTACAGCAAACTACAGCGACGTTTATCAAAAGGTACCGATATCAGTCATTCATCATACTGCTTACTTTTTGACATCTTTTTTGTATAAAAAGAAGACAAACCATCGGTACGGTACCTACCACCTGATGGTAAGTAGTCTTCTTAAGCTGGCCATACCGTGGCCATACACCGTCAAGTTTACCTAATGGATGCCGCGTCAAGTCTGCTGCAAAGTTGACAAGTATACTTGATCGTGTATGGCCAGGATTACATCCCCGATGCGTTGCCGACAAAGAAAGAAAAGAGAAGAAAGCAATAACTGGTCCTCAAGATAAACACGTAGAGTGATTGGCGGCTGACTCATGCAGGAGGAGGGTAGCTATCCAAACTGGATTAATGTAGCTAAAGATAATATCAAGTCCTCAGTAATAATATATTAATGTAATCCTTACGCGGTCGGCCGGCTTCTGTCGCCTCTTACGACCATAGATTATACACTATAAATCTTACGACTATAGATTTTACAGTTATTCATAAAAACAGTAAACTTCTATAAGGCTTAATAAATGTTTTGCTTATTTCACTCATGAAAAACGACGTAATTATTATAACGGTGCAATAACTAAACTAGGTTTTTAAGCGTTTATGAAGTCCGTAAATATTTAAAATTTACGACACCCTAGTTTACCGTTATGCATTAGGATCAGTATTACAGGCCGTTCTGACCAGGCAGAGAATTGATTCCAGGGTTAGGAACACTACTAAGTACCAACTGACACCAGTACTATTGTCTTCTGTGCACACACAAATGTGCCTGATTAACTAAATTAAGGTGTTATAATTTCAGGGCTGCTTTGATATACTATCCGAATACCTCGAAAGCAACATGGACATTCTCATCGGCATCGCGATAGGAACAGCATTGCTTCCCTTGCTGGGTTCCATTCTATCTTGCTCACTCGCACACTACTTGGAAAAGTCAAAGTATGACGTGATGAACTGAAGACGACTTCTTTGCCAATGGATAATCATTTGAATCTCAATTGAAAAATGTGATTAATTAGAAATATTCAAAAATATATTTACAATCTTATTGAAAAAAATATTAGCGTAGATCTTTAAAATGTTATACGGAATTTAATGTAATGTTCTACATGTTGCATTTAATCAATGTTTACTGATTATCTTTCTCTTATAAAATTGATGTTTATGAAAAATCTCTACCTTGAAGTTAAATAAATTATGTGTACGTAAGCATCTGAGGATTTATTTCGAGAATAACAGTAACATTTGGAACTCACAAAAAGTTTATTCAGAATACTTTGGAATCACATGAATTAATGCCAACAACATAACTTTGTATATAAACTTAGTCAACAATATCATATTGAATATGAATAACAAAACAATTGAATCTTTCATGGCTGTTGTACATTTTGGATAATGGCTAGTCATTTTAATTAACTGATTGAAGCTCTCACTATTATTCAAGTACCTCTGTAATTACAGATCTTATTAAAATGAAAAAATATCACCTTTTCTGTATAAAATAAGTTTTATCAGTCACTTCAGGAATCATTGAGGTTCCAAACATAACGTAAATAATCGGGACCTTGAGATATAATCACTTTCATTCTGTATGAAGCAAAAGTCAGGTATAATTTCTATTATTGAATGTTTTACCCATACATTCACTATGTTCAAGGTATTATAGTAATTCAGCGTCACTTGACGACATTGTACGAAATTTAAGCACTGTAATACTCTAATGATTTGAGTTGAAGTCTAATCATCTAGACAACCTGTTTATAAATCAACTATGTGTTATAGGTTGGATGATATTGACTGCAATAATTTAATTATGGATTGTAATATTAGTCCCATATATTGAACTATAAAATCAACAACAACTGTCTCTAGTCACTGTCAGAACTGTTTTTCTCTTCTTTTTTCTCTACTGGAGCTTCTTGCTTGTAATGCCTGTACTCAGGCTTTAATTCCCACATGTTTTTATGAGGATTTCTAAGGTTATATGTGCACACTTCCTTAAGAATTTCCTTCAAATATACTATGGGCTGTTTTGTGATCTGAAACATAGATAGAAAAAAATATTAGAAGACAGCAAAAACACAAGTTTCAATAACTATTTATGTCATATATCTTCAAGTAGCACTTTACTATTATAGTTAACCAGTACCAGATTATCTAGTAAGATGCTACTTGAAGTTATATGGGAATAATTACTACAGTATGGGAATAGTTACTTACTACAGTAACCATTAATTATTCTCCTGGAGGAATAATTTATGTTATGACATTATTAACAAGAAAATTTACCATCAACAATGTAACTTAATTTCACAAAATTATCATCCCCATCATTCTTTGCTCTTTGCTCAACATGGGATTAGAGAAAAAAGGTGAAGAAAAAGAAGACATGTGCAAAGATGAAGTAACAGATTGGCCAACTCAACATAGTTTTACAATTGCTGTGGATAATATATGTATGTTTCTTCACATGTTCTTATATCAAAGCAAATGATAATTTATTCCCAATACAACACAACTTATCTGTTCATACTTTTTCTAACTTCTCTGCTTCATACCTATAGGCTACCCTTCCTTATTATTATTTGAGATTTATTTAAGATTAAAAGGAATACAAAAAATTACCATTTGTAAATCTTTGATATTATAATATTGATGTTTCTCAAATGCAGCAAACAGAACATTCAGGACCGCATCCTTATCATCACGAGCCTTCTTACCCTCTGCTTTCTTTCTTTCTTGGTATTCTTTCTGTAGAAAAACAAACAGAAAAATGAAATCAGTATTAGAAAATATATTTAAATTGAATACTCCTAAACATTAAACTGACAACAGCAAAATAAGTTTGAGGTAAAACAGTGGCATAACTGTTACAATCAGACGAAATGAAATTAAAAAAATACTAAAGTAGGTAATGATTTAAATATGTTAAACTCACATTATATTTATGATCAGAAATAGGCTTAAAGTTCTGCACAATCTTGTCCAAGTGTTGCACTTGTCTCTGTGGTTTTAAAGCTTTCCTTATTGACTCAGTCTTTAACTTATAATATGTAGAATTCTCATAAGGTTTACATTCCAATTTTTGAACTATTCTCCCTTCCATATAAAGTTTCTCTGACTCCGGGACAACTGAATCTGTATTTGAAGCTGGAACATAATAAAATTGCACAATATAATAATATGGTATGTCATTCATAAGATTTATTATTTTCAATATATAAAACACAGTTCAATGATAATTCACAAGCAGACAAAAAAGAGATCAAAATAATCACTCGATATCGATCGAAATAATAACAAAAAACATTTTACTTACGCACAACATGTGAGAAAACTCCTAAGGACATTCGCGTAACATTTGACACGTCAAGTCTATGCTCCTTTGGAATGCTTTGCTCACCAGGATCATTGAGACACAGCACTGCCTCGGACAAAGACAGCTGCACCTGAGCTTTCTGTCCAGGTGTTCGGGATATCTTTAACTTCCCTACTTCAATATTACTTGGAGCTTTCTTCCATACGTTTGCTATGTACTTTGGCACCTTCACGAGCCAAACACCTCGTCCAGTATTGGATAAATCCAACTCGCGATCAACATGAGGAGCAGGCGTTGTGTTACTCATAATTATAACATTAGTGTTTTAAGTTTCTTCAGAAATAAATTAAAATTCTACAATTAGTCCAGTCAAGGAATGACTCAAAAGAGGGTATAGAGTGCGTGAGCGGGAACCTAAGCGATTTCTTCAGAAAGTTATTCAGGGTGCTTAGGGAGATAACATACTAAAAGTCCCCGCGTCTAGGGGGTGAGCCGGAGGGAGGGGGGGGTTACAAAGGTCTCAATTTTAGGTTTTTCGCCAATATCTCAAAAACGGTGCGTTGTAGCGAAAAATGTTCTAAGATGAAATTAAAGCTTATAAAATTCTCTATAACTTTAATTCTGTACACTTTTTCCATATCTCAGACCGTTTTTGAACTATACGCTCCAGAAATGTAGCAATTTACGTTATTCAGCACGATAACAGCGTGTTTCACATCAGCTGTCATAAAAATGACTCCCGAACTGATATCATTAAAAAAGACGTTAGGAAGGCATCTTTATCTAATGAAGAGGCAGGGCAGTTGCAGCTCAGACCTTCTGCTCCACCATTTGCCTTCAAGAATAATTGTTTTTTATGTACATATTGCCTTAATGAAGATATAAAAAAGCCCTTGAACAAAAGGCGGGTTGTACATTCAGTTGAGACTCTAGCTGCTAAATATTGTATCAAGCAGGTATGTTCTTCGAGAAATGATGCCTGGGGTAACGAAGTTCTTGATATTTTTTCCTGCATCACCGATATTGTTGCTGAAGGAGCAAAATATCACGAAGACACTATTACTCACTTGTGAAGCCTGTCAGTTACCCAAAACTCTACAAAACTGAGATCTCTAGAGATACCCATGTCGTAGAGGCTATGGAAGAAATATTTGCTTACATGGATTACTTTCCCACGATGAGATACTCGTTTTTTTTGTTTGTTTTTGTTAAAAGGCTTTTTTATATCTTCATTAAGGCAACATGCACATAAAAAACAATTATTCTTGAAGGCAAATGGTGGAGCAGAAGGTCTGAGCTGCGACTGCCCTGCCTCTTCATTAGATAAAGATGCCTGCCTGACGTCTTTTTGAATGGAATCAGTTCGGGTGTCATTTTTACGACAGCTGATGTAAATCAAAAGGGATGTCAAGTCAAGGAAACTTTGATATTTGCCGTCTTTCCTTTCCTTACTAGCTTTAATACGACCCAGTATTCCCTTCCCTTTCCCTCAGAGACATCGTTACTTCCTTCAACGACATTCTCGTCATACAGAATGCATCTTATTAGTACTCATGTTGGATAACCAAATGTGTTACTACAAACAGTGTATGTATATCTGAAAAGAATATTTTGTGGCTGCCCCCCTGCGTTACCGGCTAGGCTACCGTGCCACTGCCAGACGAAATAAAATTGTGAAAACCTATAATAACATAATCCCGAAGGCAAGTATACAATATCAATAGGAGTTTTAGCCAATAAGGTTGCGTTTCCTACAGCGAGCATTAGAGATATTGAGCGAAAAGAAATCTTCATCAATATCATGATTGTTTTCCAGCCTCTGCTTAGTTATCCACTGTTATAAAAAACGCGATTTCTCATTGTTACTGCTTTTACTACGTGGAGGTACTCCCAGCTTAGGTTACTATAAATTTTAAGATAATTTTCGCATCAGGTAATGGTTATCACGCTGAATTACTTTAATTTCGACATTTCTGGAGCGTGTAGTTCAAAAACGGTTTGACATATGGAAAAAGTGTACAGAATTAAAGTTATAGAGAATTTTATAAACTTTCATTTCATCTTAGAACATTTTTCGCTACAACGCACCGTTTCTGAGATATTGGCGAAAAACCTAAAATTGAGACCTTTGTAACCCCCCCCCTCCCTCCGGCTCACCCCCTAGACGCGGGGACTTTTAGTATGTTATCTCCCTAAGCACCCTGAATAACTTTCTGAAGAAATCGCTTAGGTTCCCGCTCACGCACTCTACAACTACTTTATTGACTGTACTAAATACTTTCTACAGATAAACGTTTCGTTTCGACGTTCTATTCTAACTTTTAGCAATTTAATATTTAATTTAGCATGTCATGTCATTGATGTGATTGTCACTGTCAAATACTGTCAATCAATATCAATTTGTCGGAGACTTTTGTAGATTATAAATATCACGACATGGAAGTATTACTCTAACTGGATAAGTAACGTTGTAGAGCTACCTGTGGACGGATGACATCATAATCGAGGGACCATTTTTCTATTATGTCCAGACGTCCGATGACGTCATATCGGAAAGATTATTTGACCAATCACAGGCCGGATTGAGGTTGCCCTTCACAAATGTAGGGTGTCCACACTTAGAAAAATTGTGTCCTTTTTTGATATGGTTGGTTCCTATTGAAAATTAAGGTACACAATTATTACGGTACTTATAATATATATCTTAGATGTTTTTATATCATTATAAAAAATCATAATCGAATGATATATGCTAGGACTATAAATAACATGGGTACAATAGAAAAATGGTCCTTCGGTTATAACGTTATCCGTCCTCGGGTACCTCTGCAAAATTACTCATCCAGTTAGAGTAATATATCCATGTACTTTGTGACTGACAGTGTTTATTTACTCTGTGTGACTGACAGATAAAGAGCATCTGTGACAGAGCTGACAGAAGTCACAGAAGCAAGTTACTCTATAGTCTATGGGCAGATTTAAGACACGGACGGACTACGGAGAAAATGAATTATTTTATTTGAGCTACGGCACGGACTTTCAATTCCGTGAGGACAGAGGATTTATAATTTCATTGTTAAAATTTCAATTTCCATGGGTTTCTTTATAGACTTCAATGAATAGCTTGTATTATAATACCAGGATAAATAAATTTCATATGTTTTGTGTTAATCAGTCATGTTTGGCTATAGCAAGGAAGCTGTTAGAGTGAAAGTCAAGGTTTGTATTGTGTTTTTGTGGATTTAGTTCTCAATAAAATATCTATTTTTTTTGCAAGCTAGATAAGGCCGTGACAACAATGAGTGGAAATTAATTCATTGAAAATTTACACATTTTACATTGTAACCTGTATTGATCAATACTGGAATTTCCACTGCTGTTTCTCAAAGTGTAATGTAGTTTATAATACTGAATTATTTTCTATTATTCTAGAAATGTGAAGGTAAACTTCAACCTGAACTGAGAAAATTTTCGGTTGACCCCCAAATCACTTCATTGGAAGTTTTACAGAGTATTCTAGTTAAAGCATTTGATATAAAGTCGGATTTTACGCTCTCCTATCGGACTTTCGATGACACTGGCCAAGAAGTGTATCTGCCCCTACTCTCAGACTGGGATTTGGATGCTGCTTTTCTCAAGTATGTATATTGTGTAAAGAAACAATAGAACATATAATAACAATATCCTGGCTCAAACTATTATAATTATAGTTGGATGTGTTTGCCGAGATATGGTGATGGAAGCCTACATTCTTTGGGAAAGACCTTGCAGGCATAAGTTTCAACTTTTATAAATCCATTAACACAATTCTATTATGCCCAGCTGAACTTGTTTGCTAACATCTTTATTACCTCAGCCTGATATTTTTATATATTAACTAGCTTTTGCACGCAGTAGAGTGGTTTCAAAAGGAAATTTTTCATAAATTAATTTAGATTTATATGCCCATGGCTTTGTGCGAGTGGATGTCGATTTTTACAAATCCCGCAGGAACCCTGAACTTTTACAGGATAAAAAGTACCCTATGTGTTAATCTAGGGTATAGGCTATCTCCATTCCAATATTCAGTCAAATCAGGTAAGTAGTTGTGGTGTGATTGAGGAACAAACATCCAAACATCTTCTCAAACTTTCTTTATAATATTAATAAGATCAACCTGATACCTGTTATCATTATAACAGCCTGATATCCGGTTTCTATTGCTTCCTTTGTAAGGCAATTTGGAAAGCATAGCAGTATACAGTTGTTTAAGCTTAATCTAGCAAAGTTTCATTTAAACTTTTATTTTAAATCAGTGTGAAACTGCAACCTAAACCATGAAACTGATACTTATCTATATAAATACTTTACTATTTCAGGGCACATAATATAGCTGTATCTCAGCACTCGGAGCCATGCGTCCAACTGAAGGTAGACATGAAACCATTTGCAGAAGCATCAGAAGACTGGGAACCACCAACCATGGCTCCTATGCCCTCCGTGCCAGTAGTTAACCAAGGCCCTAAGGAACAGCTGACAGTATATACTGCACAACAGGCTGAAAAATCTGAAACACAAACTGGCTTCCAGGGATTAATTATGAATCAGGTAGATTTTTATCTGTTGCACTAAATAGTTTCTAGCTTGACCAAAAGTGTCTAGATAACATTCATGTTTCATTCATTTATTCAACATTATATTATTTGGGCATAAGACAAGCAATGGAATTAAAATATATGTGATATTCAAAATAAAATGATTTATAATGACAGATAAATATTTGTGCTCCGGTCATGGGTGCTATTGTGATGTGTTATTTGTATCATCCATGCCACCCGAGACAGGTATAAACCTACTGTGGGGTATGAGTGTGTAAGAATTTATTTCTTTTTATCTATTATATATATAAAAGAGAAGATTGTTTTTTGGTATTTCATTTTTTAGCCAACACTGCACATTACAGACGCATAGTGTTTATATGTCGCAATAGGTCCAAGGCTCCCATCGTGAATAGGGGTGGTTGCGAGTTGATAGCTATTAGGGTGTAGAAGATACGGGGTTGAAACGTGTTGAAGCGCCTACTTTTTCGTGGGAGCAATGTTTTGTAGAGCCGCGCATTGCTGGTACATGACTAGGAAGCTATCCACGCAAAATTATTTGTTATCTGTCGACTGTCGCTTGAATGCATTCATCCTCTCTGTACTTTTTTTACAATAATAAAATGTGTGCTCTCGAAAAAGTTTTAATTATTCGCTGCAACAACCAGTTATTCCTCTAAAGAATTAACAGCGTGTGATTTCTAGAAATGTGTGATTATCATTAATATAAAAACATTTTAACTGTTCTAGATTTTAGAATGACCTAGAAATTTCTTAAATGATCTAGATTGTATGCCAATTTTCTGATCAATATAAAATGTTCTAGAAATTCCTCCAATAATCTAGAAAACTCCAAAAGTAGGTAATGGAACTTATTACGCATTTTCGTCATTTTTTATGTTAAAAACATGAACATTTATATATTAGGTCCAGATTAGAAACAAAATTTGGAAGTATTAAGTTTTTTTGGAATTTCATCCCTTAAAGTTTTGAAATTAAGAGGTCTTTTTAAAGTGAAACTTTTATTACATCGTCTCAAACTTTTTGGTATGTGTGTCGCATGTCGCGTGACGGTCGGTTCTTAACTTATCAGTTCTAGGTAACGAAAGTACTTAGGATGACCTAGCTTTCAACATATCTGATTGAGTACGGGTGCTACTACATGATACATTCTGAAGGTCTGATGATGACCAGGTATGTACTTATCGGTTCTCAGTAACGGAAGTACTTAGGATGACCTAGCTTTCAACATTTATCTGATTGAGTACGGGTGCTACTACATGATACATTCTGAAGGTCTGATGATGACCAGGTATATACTTATCAGTTCTCAGTAACGGAAGTACTTAGGATGACCTAGCTTTCAACATTTATCTGATTGAGTACGGGTGCTACTACATGATACATTCTGAAGGTCTGATGATGACCAGGTATGTACTTATCGGTTCTCAATAACGGAAGTACTTAGGATGACCTAGCTTTCAACATTTATCTGATTGAGTACGGGTGCTACTACATGATACATTCTGAAGGTCTGATGATGACCAGGTGTATACTTATCGGTTCTCAGTAACGGAAGTACTTAGGATGACCTAGCTTTCAACATTTATCTGATTGAGTACGGGTGCTACTACATGATACATTCTGAAGGTCTGATGATGCCCAGGTATATACTTATGTTGCTATTTCTTGCTTTTGATAAACAACGACACAGTTAATCAGTCCGAAAAACTGATCAACGAGGATGATGCCATTTTAATAGCCTAAATCGAATATTTATCCAAAAATTTTTAGTTAAATGTCTACAATACGAAAAAAAGTTTCACTTATACCGTGGTTTCATAAAACCACACAATAAAATTCAAATTCCCGAAAAAAATAAAAGTTTTCCCCGGAAACAAGATGAAACTTTGTATGGAAAATTATTAATTAATATTTAATTATTATTTAATTAATATTTCCTTTAAATTTGCAGAAAACGTTCCTCCTTTAATTGAAGGAAATCATTTTTCGAGTTTTTTGAAATTTTTCATGAAAAAGAAAAAACAAATTATATAATATTAATGTTGTATTTTTTTCAAAACCCGCTCCCGCCCGGAGGAATGATTTGTTATTGTATCGTAGGTTTCAGTATATAAATTCCTAAATATAAGTAGTTCAATATAAATTAACCTGTTTTTAAATTTTCTTCTGTAAGGGGTACAAATATGATTAGCATAATTTTCGCGTGCGAAGCTGCGGGCAACACAGCTAGTTTTAATATAAAAGAGATATTCGCACCAGTGTATCAAACACTGTCTGTAGCTGCCCTCTTTCCTCTCGGTATGCCCATGTTTATGCTGAAATGCACAAGTTTTCTTAATTTTACAGGTTGAAAAAACATTCAACATGGTGTCAAAAGCTCTAAACTTGTATGATGATCCTAACACACCACCACGTCCGCCACTCAACGACATAGAGTTCAGAGCATTCTTGGATGCTGTTGGACAAATAAATAATATGGCTAAACTAAGAGAAGTTATCTACTGTGGGGGTATTGAACCTAGCTTAAGGTAATAATGAATGGAGAGTAGTGTACCAAAATATCAAAGATTTTAAAGAAATCATCATGTTTCCATCATTTTGGAAGCTTAACCCAATAAAATGGCTTAATATTCTTATACTAAGGCATTTTATTAAATCATTAGCATATAATTGTAACAATTGTATTAATGATAAATTATATTTTAAATTTCTGTTTTAGAAAAGTAGTTTGGAAACACATTTTGAATGTCTACCCAGATGGTATGACAGGAAAAGAAAGAATGGATTACATCAAGAAAAAAGCTAATGAATATTATACTTTGAGAGCTTGCTGGAAAGAGTGCATACAAAAAGGCAAAGTATGAATATTTCTATCAACTAATTAAATAATGACTGCAGGGACAGGACATATTTGTAGGACTATTTAATTTCTAGGTCAATGCTGATTTGGCGTATGTTACAAGCATGGTCCGGAAAGATGTGCTTCGGACTGACAGACATCATACATTCTATGCTGGCAGTGACGACAACCAGAATATTGCATCTCTGTTCAATATATTAACGACGTAAGTATCATGGCTATAAACTTTAACAAATAGCGTTTCAATGGATCTATGATAGCTACAAATTATTGATTACAGGTATGCATTATACCACCCAACAGTAAGCTATTGTCAAGGTATGTCTGATCTGGCATCGCCCCTTTTGGTGACAATGGGCGATGAAGCCCACGCATACATTTGCCTCTGCGCGCTCATGGCACGATTATACCCTAATTTTTTGCTTGATGGAGAAGCGATGACGCTAAAATTTTCGCATTTAACCGAGTCACTACAAGTTTACGATCCAGACTTTTACAATTATCTAAAATCTCAACAAGCTGATGATCTTTTGTTTTGCTATAGATGGTTACTTTTAGAAATGAAAAGAGAGTTTGCTTTCGATGATGCTCTTAGAATGCTGGAAGTACTATGGGCTTCACTGCCACAGAAATGTCCTAACCTGGAGTTATCATTGAAAGAAAGAGAATTTGATCCTTCAGTAGAAGCAGTAGTAGATCCTCCACCACTAAGTCCATTGATTAAGACTCCGCGAGAAAATGCTTACACAAAAGTGTGTGCAATCAGAAGACAAAGTTCAAGTTTTAGCTTGGCAAATATAAAGTCACCGAAACTAGCCACTACCAAACAAACTAATCTCAGTTTAGATGAAAATGCTGCACGTAAAGCTCTGTCACTCAAACATGTGGAGAAATTTCAGAGTCTAGATGATGCTATGTTGCAGTTAAAAAATTGTAAAGAAAACAGTGGCGATAAAAACAAAGAAAGCGTTCCAATGGATACAGAATTGAAAAATTGCGTTAAAAACAGTATGAGAAGTGTACCCGAACATGATAAACTTCCGCAAAGTGAAGAGACTGTGCCATGGTCAAGTACAGGGAATCTAGTTAATGGTACTTCACAAGTAGACGTCAAGGATAGACCACTGGGAAGCCAAATAAGAATGCTAAGAGATAAAATATCAATACATAACAATAGATTCTTTTCCTCCCTGGATAAACTCAATGACTCTAGCGAGCCAGACGACACAAATAAACCGAAAGTGAAAATGATTAAAAATTTAAATGAATTTTTAAACTTTGCAACGGGCAGCAAACCCGGTCATGTAAAACAAGAAAAACTACAACGAACTCATTCGGTTATCGAGCGCACTCGATCCAATAAAGAATGCCCAAAAATCATTTTAACGAAAACATCTTACGAAGAAAACGACTTGACTTCTCAAAATTTGAGTAATAAAAGAACTTTTAAACTAAAATCCGCTTACTCTGACACAAACGACGGGAGCAGTCCAGATGATTCCCAGGAATACTACCCAATGACAACGTCCATGACACGAGAATTGAGGCTTGAGTTAGAACACCTAGATCGCCAAGTGTTCGGTCCTTCGTACGTTAATCGATGTAGCATGATTTACGATTCTCCTTCAGAATCTACAAGCACCGAAGACAAACCGACAAACGTTAACGCTGATGTCAAGAAAGAGGGTGAAACTTTACAGGTACAACCAGAAGTAGGACCAGCTGAGAATTTGAAAAAGTCGCCGTTATTTGAAACTATAAAATCAAATGCGAGAAGTGCAGAGGACATTTATCTCTGGGAGAATCCGTTGCATAGAAACACTCCGACTACTCGAACGACGGCTAGCTGTCCTCAAACTCCTGATGAACAAGCGGAGCTGGATTTCGACGGCGACACCGGAGAGATCTTCGAAGAACATTCTGGAAAGAAATCGGTTACACCTATTAGATTGTTAAGAAAAAATAACTCCTTAGAACCCCACGACTTGTGTAGAGATAACAAACATTCCAATGAACATTCCAACGCGCACTCCAGTGAATCGGACTCTTCCGACAGAGAGCCCGTAGATTCAGTGAATACTGAAACGATTAAAACTAAGATTGAAAATACAACTAACACAAAATCTCACAAATTTTTCTCTAACATGTCTCAGGAACTTGAGAATGCAAAGAAAAACTGCGAATCGTTACTGAACGTTAAACCGACGAATTTACACAGCGTGGCGTCCACTATTAATAATTTTCAAAAGAAATATGAAGGTCTGAAGCCACCGGTACAGAGGAACGCAAGCGTTACTTCAGTTAGTGGCGATCGCACGACGCAGAATAGCATCGGTAGTCTTCCTTCGCCGGCCTTGTTCGGCGGGGGGAACCCTTTCCTCATGTATTTATGTTTGACAGTATTATTGCAACACAGAGATTACATAATGAGAAATCGTATGGATTATAATGAGTTGGCGATGCATTTCGACAAGATGGTTCGGAAACACAACGTGAACAGGGTATTGAACCAGGCGCGACAAATGTACGCCATTTACTTAAAACAACAAGCACACAAGACTGGAGATGTAACTACTTGAATAACGTAGATTAATGGTTTAGTATTTAATTAGCCCATTATTAATAATATAATTAATACTGGAAGGATACCATGTCAGCATTTAAATGTATATTTTTAGTTGTACGGTTTTTTCTTATTTTTAAATTGTGTATGTATGTAGCCTTGAGTGTTTACTTTATATACTAATTTTAATTATGTAATCCAAAGACTTCGTAATGTAAGTACTGATTTAATGTGATATTATTTTATTATAGAATTTATTGTGGTTTTAAAATTGGGTTGAACGCGAGATAGTATTACAACAATATAACGTTTCTCTAAAATCAGTAACGGAACCTCTAGGTAAAAAATTCAATCAATTTTTTTCTTCACGACCTATTTCAGTTTACGAAATAAAGAAATATTTCGATTCATATTACATTAAATTACCAAATGTTCAAATGGAAGAGAATCGGGACGCATCACGGAAATACCAATCATATCTAAAATGAATAATGATAGATAGTCATTCTTATTGAAATTGTGGAATAGTTCGCGACTCATGGGCAATTAGCTTAAACTATAACTGTATTACTCTCTTCATATGTACATTATATTAAAATTTGCCTTAAAAGTTATATTATATTTTAGATCGATTGTCCCCACGTACATAATCGATAGTGTAAAACTTTGTGTTCTGGCCATTTTAAGATAGCGTAGGTATAATTTTTGTGTATATTATAACCACAGATCAATAAATAATAATAATAATAAATCATTTATTGCCACACATAGATATGAAAAAATACAAGAGGTACAAAAAAAAAGAACAATATGTTATGTGGGCAAAGGAGGTGGCTCAGCTTCTGCTAACCCGGGACCTTGGTCCTGAGTAGCGCTGTTTTTCAGCCACCACCCGATCCCTTAGGTGTTATGTGGGAGATGTGCACCCCTTTTCCCAGCCGTAGGAAAAAATAAAAAGTAACAAAATAAAAAAGAAACATTATTCTTCTACATGGTACATCTGCTTAAATCTATTTAAATATACATCTATTTAAATACATTATTAAGTGCATTACGAATTATTTATTTAAATAAGGTAGATAACTCACCGCCTTGTATTTGACTGAGGAAGAAAAATACCGTGCTGGATTACGTAATTCCTGTATTTACAAGCTACCACGCCCATCCATACGTCAAAAACCATGCTGTATTCTGTCAGTATTCCGGACTGGCTCTCTAAATTCAGTCTTATTATTTGTCCTCAGACTTTCAGTTACAATTTTAACTAATTACACTTTATTAGGTACTAATTATTATTTGTGATGTTATATTTTCAGATTATGTATTAATACAAAAGTACTTTTCAATTTCTGAAACACGGTAAACTAATCATAATTAATAATATGAATTTAAATCAATTCCGATCATTTCCAGTTCTTTACAGTCTTTTGTATTGACTTAATTTGTACTCCTTTGTTTAGGGACTCAATCCTCCCTACAAAATATTCACCTTTTAGTAGATGTATTGTACTGAGTTTGGAGAGAGTAATGAGACTTATTCTGAAGTATCAGTTGCAGATTAAAGGTTGAATCGGCGACAATATTATTCTTTCCGCTTATGTGGCGAATATCGGGTGTAAATTCGCTGATGAATAATAATTGTCGTGTGCGGCGGCGTGGCGTCTCTTTATTAGATATTGACTTCTTCATAGCGAATGTTAGCGGCTTATGATCTGTGTATATGATAAGCTCGCGTCCTTCAAAAATTTTGTGTGTTTTACTGCCATGTAAATAGCGAGTAATTCACGATCGTATGTTGAATATTTCGTTTACGCGTCTGAGAACTTTTTTGAGAAGTATCCGAGTGATTGCCATGTTCCTTGGTAGTATTGATGTAGTACTTCACCTGCGCTTTATCGGATGCGTCGCTACATACGGTAAGGGTTGCTTGGTGTGACGGATGAGCGAGTAAAGTCGCGTTTGTGATGCTAACTTTACATACTTCAAATGCTTGAATTGCGTCGTTGTTCCACTCGATGATTGTTTTGTTGCGCTTCTTCGTATCATGTAGGTATTGCATTGAGCGGTCCTTGTATAGTCGCGGCGTTGCGTACATGATCGCGGTAGAAGTTAAGCATGCCTAGGAATCGTCGAAGTTCTTCAATGGTTTTCAGACGTGGATAGGCGTTTTTTTCTATGATTTTTTCTTCAGGCGATTTGATTCCATCATTTGAGACGGTATAGCCTAGGAACTAAACTTGCAGTTGGCCCAGGACGCATTTGGCTGGGTTGATAATGATGCCGTTTTCTTCTAGTCGTTTCATGACGGTTCTGATGTGCTCGCGATGTTCCATTTCGTTAGATGAAGCAATTAAAAGATCGTCGATAAATGGAAATACGAAGTCGAGTCCTCGGAGTACTTCGTGTATATAGCGTTGTAATGTTTGGCCTGCGTTTTTTAAGCCTGGAGACATTCTCGGGAATTCAAATAATCGGAATCCGGTAATTATTGCTGTTTTCTTGACGTCTTGTTGCCGGACGCTGACTTATTGATAGACACGGTTGAGGTCGATTGTTCAAAATATGTTTTTCTCCGACAGATGATAGGTGTAGTACCTGCTGAAGTCTTTTATTCTCGGAACCAGGTAGCGATCGGGTATGGTTATCGCGTTGAGTCGGCGATAATCACCACGCACTCTTATATTCCCATCTTTTTTAGGTACGATGTGGAGCGGTCATGATCACTGTGGGCTTTTACTGGGGCGGCACAGTCCTTGTCATATTTTCAAATTCTTTTCTGACGGCTTCGTATCTACATATGTGGTAACAGTGGACGTGCGCGGCAGTGAACGGGTTGATCAGTTGTTTCTATTCAGTGTTCGACGTTGATTTTTGGTTCTAGTTTCATTGCAGTGAGCCTCGTAGTACCGGGGAATTCTTATAGGATGGCGTGGTACGAGTCGTGTATGTCGATAGTGCCAATGGTATGGTAGTGCCAATAAATTATTAGTGGATTTTAGTGGCGCGTAGATCTTCAGGTTTGTGACGGAGTCAATTAATCTTACGTCTACGATTAATTGATGATGGTTGAGAAAATCGGCTCCTAAGATCGGCTTGGAAACGTCGGCTATAATTAAAGTCCATCTGTACGGTCGTCGTAAGTTGAGATCTAGTTCCAGTGTCTTTTCTCCATAAGTTGATATTGTTGAGTATGTAAATACTATTGTCTGTATCTATTAGAATTCAGATAATTACTTGGATTATGAAATCAAAGATAGAAATCGGCACGACACTTATATTACAGTAATTATGGCAATTACACGGACGAGGCTGGGAGCAGACTGTAGGTTCACAATATCGCAACTCAAGTCAGTGCATACGTGAAATGCTAACTCGGCTCATGTTTAAGTGCAAGTGCACTAGCGCTTGAGTAATGTGATACCTTGTGTCCCTCCATCACACCCCTCCTTAAAAAAGAATAAAATATTATCTTGAAACAAAATTATGTCTTTTAAAGATAAAGAAATACATTGGTCTCTCTTATGGGACCTCCTGTCAAACAATTACATTATTTTAACTGTTTAAAAATAATATAATAGGTTCCGTTTACACTTTACACAAAACATACCTATACATATTACACAAGACACATAAATTATTATTGATGATTTAAAAACAATAAGAACATATACCTTTTTTAAAACAGTTTGTTGCTGTGGTGCGCTCATATTTTGCACTCTAATGGCTGTTGGTGCTGACATGTCTGCTATGGCCTTCCTAAGCCATTTCTTTGTGAAGCTTCTGCACTTTGCCCGAATCGCGTAACACAAGATAATACATAGTATAATTACCACTACGTTTCACCACCATCTTCCACGTTGGAGTCGAGTGATTTTATTACTCAGTTTTGCGATTTCCGCTCTCAACATCTGTATGTCTGCATCCGGTTCTTGTCTCTGCGTAACCGTGGCCACCTGAGTAGGCCTGGTATCTTCAAGTACGTCGTCCGCCACCGCTGCCAGCTCTTCCAGATCCTTAGACTTACTCACTGCTAATACTGCTCGAACTTGCGACGGCAGGTGTTCCTCCCATAATATTCTAACTGTATCATCCGGAAAATTCTTCTTCGCGAGCTCTCTCATTTTTCTTAACAGCTGCGAGGGTTTTTGGTCTCCTAAATCCATGTCTCTTAATAATTTCTTGATTTTCAGATTCGCCGTGTCTTCATATAAGTAGTCGGGATTTTAAAACAGCATGTTTTTGAGTTTCCGGGGCGTCCAAAATTATATCCGTTATTTCGCTAATAGTGTCCTTGTTTAATTTCGATAGTATCAGATCGAAATTATCTGCATCGCCCAATTTTTGCGATGCCAATATTGCCTCAGCTCTCGCAAAGCACACTCGAGGGTGGTCCGTCCAAAATTCTGGTATCCTCGAGGTAAGTGAGACTGCACCCAAAGTGATGTACTCGCGCTCTCCTTGTCCGCCGGCGTGGCCATTTTAGATTCCATCTTCACAATTTACAAAGTTTATGCACTCTGAATTACTATTTATTTCGCATATAGTTCAAGTCGCGGGTCACCACTGTAAATACTATTGTCTGTATTATCAGAATTCAGATAATTACTTGGACTATGAAATCAAAGATAGAAATCGGCACGACACTTTTATTAAAGTAATTATGGCAATTACATGGACGAGGCTGGGAGCAGACTGTAGGTTCACAATATCGCAACTCAAGTCAGTGCATTAGTGAAATGCTGACTCGGCATGTTTAAGTGCAAGTGCACTAGCGCTTGAGTAATGTGAATTGTGATACCTTGTGTCCCTACAAGTTGTTCGCTGCGTAGAGTTTGAATGCAAGTGGCGTAGTTTTCTGGCCCGATCTGTGAGGTATGACGGATATGTTAGCCTCCGTGTCTACCAAGAAAGAATATCTCGTCTTCCTATCGATGACGAATAGGCGGTGAGATGTATGAGCGCTGGAGTCCGCCGTTGCCAAAGTTCTGTCTAATTTTCCGACTGTTTTTGCTTTTGATAAGTGCATGGAGTCGTACAACGTCGAGCTTGGTTTCCAAAGCGACGATGGTAGTAACAGAACGGCGATGGCGCAGCTGGGGAGTTCGACCGTGAGTTTGAACGACGATGCGGAGATGTATTGTTACGGCGGGCGGAGCGATGTCGTTGACGGTAATAATAATAATAATTATTATTATGTTGTGGGCTGGTATTCAATTCGTTGATTTCAAGTTTTAATTTTCTTATTTCATCAGTTAGGAGTTGGATTTGAGTATTTGCTTGATTGTTGATTACTGGGGTCGAAACCGAAGTCGTTTGGTTCGCTTCGTTGGAGACAGCGGCGACCTCTTGCGTCTGCTCGAGCATGGTGTCGGCGAGCAGTGCTAACTCCTCAAGCGTCGTTTTTTTGCTGAATGTTTCGCTGACGTCGAGGACAGAGCGGACGTGAGCTGGCAGTAATTTTTTCCACATCATGCGTAGAGTAGTGTCAGAAATCTCGTCCCTGGCGAGATTCTTCATGCGAGGGAGTAGCTGGGTGGGCTTCTGGTCGCCGAGCTCCATTTCTGCAAGCTTTTGAAACTGACAGCTGTCGGACTCTTCATATACGTAGATGAGGCGTGCCTTGATAGCCTGGTACTGCTGGCTTCTCGGCACGGTGAATAGGATGTCGGCGATCTGCTCGATGTCCGTTTTTTCTAATTGTACCAGGACCATTTGGGTTAGCTGGGCGTAGCTTTGTTTCAAGTCCTCAGTGGCACCCTCGAAGTTGTGGTACCAAAGTCTTGGTTTTTCGCACCAGAATGTAGGGATGCGCATAACCAGCGGAATGCTGAACACGTCAGCTGATGAGCCTGGTTCCTGTGAGCTGCCGACGATGGCGGCAGTGGCCTGCAGCGTGGCTTGGCTTTTAGTGTCTTCCTTCCATTCCGACACCTTCATTCCATTTTTAATCGCTTCCAACGCCAACCCAAATTTATGGGGTGAGCTTGAGAGCATTTTTTTACTTCATTCTTCCTCTGCAGTATTTCCACTCATTTCTCGAGTCCCTGTATGAAAATTTTTAATTTGGGTAAAAAATTATACTGTAACGTTCATATTTCAATAAACTATAAGAACAAGATAATACGGAACCTACCTACCGAAAAAATCTAGCATTTAGATACGACGTGAGTGGCCAGAAAAATGCAATTTTGCAATATCGATATAATGTACGTAGGAACATTCGTAATAAGGGCAATTATTGCTCTAGTCACCCATACTTATGTGTGATGAAAGAGAGAAACTGAGGCTAAAATTACAAAGTAGGCATTCATTGACTAGTATCATTGTTTTGTTGTGTATTTATTATCTACGGATTTTGTATGTCAATGAAAGTTAACGGCAAAGCTTCTGAAATCTAATCTGTTATTATGTAACTAGATAACAAATTAATTCAAATTATCAATATGATTTAAATGCATAAAATGAACTACTACATGTCTATATAAAACTTGCTCATACTGTTACTTAATTTTTAAAATTCAATAAAATGTAATAAGCTATTTTATTCGTGAGTTGCTTACGAAACTAATTACCGTAATGTATCTGCTCTGCTAAAGTGTATCTAACGCACCTATCCAATTAATTCAATTGCTACATATTAAAGTTTTAGCCTGTAAATAAAGTATCCAAAAGATATTACCTCTTATTATTTTTTGCCTCCTATGTCCTACGTTTTTTATTACTTGTAGAAAGAAACACCGAATAAACGAAGAAGACAAAATGTCTATATCTGCGGAAATTAACTGCATAACATTTTAATTTCATATCAGGTCTATTTTCATATATATTTTCATTTCAATAGTTAAATACTGCATTTGTGTCGGGTTCAAAGCACCAAAGCACTATCATTCCAAGTTATACCAAGCCTTCTTCTATAGTAGAAGTATGAAAGGGCAATAAATAAAAGAACAATGTCACTTCATAATTTATTAACGCCAGGCCTACCCAAATCTTAAACGAAAACCTAACCGCTAACTTTAAAATTAATATCACATCGGGAAGCGTTCCATTTGGTGTCGAAAACAAAACACGAAAATTTCTCTATGGTATTAAGAGATACGTCTTGGGATGTTACGTCATAGTAATGTGATAGACAATGATGTAAATATGTCTAATTTGCTGATTAATCTACTTCCTCTTGTTGCCGCCGGCGCCGGAGAGGATCATCGCGATACGCATGAAGATGTTGAGGACATCCAGGTATACCGAAATAGCTCTGGAAAAATTAAACACTTATAAAGGACCCTGTTAGCTTCGTTCATAATTAGAAAGTACCTACACTCTACAGAATAAAGGTTCGGTTCTCATACAGTAGCTCAAGTGTGAGTTTTCGCAAGCATTTACTTCACCAACGCGTTTGCGTCTATGCAATTAAAATGTATGGAGTTATTGTCAGCGCCTCTAGCGGACAGTTAAAACAACTACACTGCGAGGGTGAGTTTCAAAATATCGTTTACGTGAACTTTTTAGTCAACATTGAATGTAACCATTCGAGTGGAGGTATTTTGACGTGTGCGATGTTTGACAAGTGAAACGCCTTGTTTGGTAATAGGTCGTCATAGTAACAAAACATAATAGTAGTCATAGTAACAGATGCTATGCTATTGTTTTATCTCTTTTGTTCTTTAAGCTTAAAGCGAAACAGCTATAGCTCATTGATAAAAAAAACATAATGCGCCTAAAATAAGTTTCACTTGACTGCCTTTGTAAGCTTAGGAATAGTGTACTTTTAAAATAAGTAGCTCGAGTGTAAGTTTCTAAAAAAAACTAAAAACTCAACTATCACGGGAATCGAGATGACTCAAACATTTTAGTACACGTATTTTATGCGAGTGTGAGTTCCTTAAACATCAACGAAAAAGTTATTCGTTTGCTCACTTCGTTATTAGCATAGTTGCACTTAAAACTCATCTAATTTTAAAAGTACACTATTACTAAGCTTACAGAGGCAGTCAAGTGAAACTTATTTTAGGCGCATTATGTTTTTTTATGAATGAGCTATAGGTGTTCCGCTTTAAACTTAAAGAAGAAATGAGATAAAACAATAGCATCGTGATGCTATGATATCAAACATTTGACGTTTTTGTTACGCACATTACATGAAAATAAAAAAGTTTCATACCTTATGAATATTACTTTAATTACGAAGATGCATATATAGCACGAGTTGAGTTGGCGTAGCGCCTAAGAGCTCGGACTCGAAATTCGATGGTCGTGGGTATTCCCCGTATGGTAGATTTTTCAATTTCTCAATTTTTATATAATTCATTGGCCAATTATGCAAAGAAGTTAATAATTAATTTTATTAATTTATTTATATGCAAAGATAGAAAAGGTAAAAATTAGGATTTTCGAAATAAAGAGCACACGAAAAAACTTTGTACATGAAAATTCAAAACTTTATTCATTGACATTCGATTATTTACATGTGTCGGGAATCGGGATGATATAATGGGATGCTTTAAAAGAGGCTCGGAATATAGGCCGTTGTTTTCGCTGATGATTGCGCTTATCTTGAGCCTGGGCTTCCGCCAACATCTTCCAAGCAAAGTAGGTAATTACGCGCTGCTCCATTCAACATATTGCTTAATCAATTTTCATTTCATACTGTAAGCCTATTTTAATAAATGAATGCTTAGCGACCCTACATTTGTACATTGTAGATGAGCAACCCTGTTTTGGTTACCATAGTATTTGAGAATAACACTATTGTCATTTCATTGTCAAGTTAAAAATAGCAAAATAGTATTGTATTATTGGAAATATTGAAAATATAAATATGCAAAGAGAAGGAAAAATTTATGTGTAATTTTATTGTAAATAATCCCTGAGGCTATCCATAATAAAATCAAATAAACTATTACCAAAAAATGCGTTTCACTTGTCAAACATCAAGTGAGTAACTCTACTACTATGGTTGCGTATTTTTTCAATAGTTAACTACAAAATAGTAACTTACACTCGCGCACACGTCAAAATGCCTCCACTCGTATGTTAAGTTACATTCAAAGTTGACGATGTATAAGGAACACACTCGCATAAAATATGTTTACTAAAATGTTTGAGTCATCTCGATTAACGCGATAGTTGCGTTTAGCCGTTTTATGTTAGAAACTCACACTCGAGCTACAGGGCAGACGTTTGTGTGACGTAAATAGTTAGTTATTTTTGTGTCACCATATCATCTGCAATACAGGGAAATAAACAAAGGTAATCCCATGTACTAAAAAACCGGTCAAGTGCGTGTCAGGTCACGCGCAATGTAGGGTGTTCCAAAGTTGCAAGTTTATCGTCTATTACTCATTAACTTACGCTAATATAGTCATAATAGTTTCTCTTTTTAATTCATCATACATGCTACTTCTGTAAATTTTTTCACACTGAAGTAGACTAGGAAAAAATATTCATCCACACCTTAAATGTAGGGGAAGTACAACCAAAAAATATATTTTTAAATATTCTACTATTTTGTAGTTTTAAAAAATTTGTATGGCTTCAACCCATGAATGGCCGTCGGAAGTTTTTCAAACCGCCCGAGGGCCTCCGACATTGCTTAACGACTATTATCTTATGATAACAACCGGGACCGACGGCTTTACGTGCCCTCCGAAGCACGGAAACGCTCAAGAATTTTTTGCCACTAGCGGTCACCCATCCAACTACCGACCGCGCCCGCTGTTGCTTAACTTTGTCGATCACATAAGATTGACGCAAGCCGCAGGGCTATGAGCGCTTCAAAAATTTGTATATTCATGCCAAATTACAGATTTCAGCCACTAATAGTTCCGTTTTGACTTTGGAGCCCTAAAAACATTCAACTAGCTTTCTCTGCGGAATGTTCTTTTAAATGAGAGTTATAATTTCGAATCTAAAGATACAAAGTTAAGTTTAGCAATGTACCAAATTAATGTATAATTAAAAAGTAACCATCATCATCCTACCCATTTTCTAATTTCATTTGGGGTCGGCGAAATATGTTTTTCTCTTCCACACTTCCCTATCAGCCGTCATCTTTACACTAACTCCCTTGTCTTTCATATCATTTATAACACAACCCATCCATCTTTTCTTAGGTCATCCTCGTCCCCTTCGCCTAAAGGTAACCAATAGCAATTCAATACTCACGAGTTAATCGGGTCGTAGGGTTGTAATCCATACGCGGGGTGCATTTCAGCTCGCTTCACGATAGCCTGCGTGTCGTATAGCAAGAACCCGCCGAATACGATCAGTCCACCGTACAGGCTCAGGGAATATAATCCTACAAAAATTGTAATTATAAATTGTTTGATGTCTAAATTCCATTGTGATAATATATTCCACATTGAATTCACTTGAATTTATTATTTTTATTTTCAATAGCCAACAAATGCACAGACGAAGATTTATAATTCTGGACCCCTCTTACCATCAGATGAGTGCAGACAAGCTTACAGTCAACTTATCACTTGTGGCTTGGTATGGCTTGAACTGGCGTTCTTTTAATTTATTTATTTAAAAAAAATTGTACACAAATACAGTATATGAGACATAATAACAGAAACTTGTTACTATTTTTTCTTGGTCAGCAATGCATTGATTATGCCTTTGGTGTTACTAATGTTAATGGTCGTCGGCAGCCACTTACCATCAGGTGGATCGTCAGCTCGAAAGTGAATTAGTTACATTTTGTCCGCGTAAAACTTGAAAGGCCGCTAGGGCCAACAGCATCCATAAGGCGCCGGCCACACAGAACAGACGCAAGACACGGACCCGTCGCAGTCGCGGCGCCCGTTTAATCTACTTTCATACAAAATGTATGCAGCCGTCGCGACGTAAAACACAGAAAAGACGGGACGCCCGTCGTTTCTGTATGCGCGCGACCGCGACTGCGACGGGTCCGTGTCTTGCGTCTGTTCTGTGTGGCCGGCGCCTAACACACTACTGTCCTACACTTTTAACGCACATTCCCTGTGCGTAGGTGCCATGAACAGACCCAGAGCCGGCGTTGGGGGGGGGGGGGGCGCCAAATTTGGAGGGGCGTCACATCCGAGGTGAGGAGCAAAAAAAATAACATTTTTAATAAACATTGTCATTGGTTCAGCAAAAAATTTTTCGAGCAAAGAAGCTCGATTTTGATTTTCTAATATGGTCGCCACAATATTCTTGCCTGGGGCGTCAATGGTCCAGCATGGTAATTGGTAAACATTGCGCCACACGGATCGGCGAATATGTAAAAAATATAAAAAAAAAATTGTAAAACCCTCACCGGCTCCAAGCGCGGAGGTGGGTGGTAGGAACATGCCGGCGAGCGAGGCGGCGAACACCGCGCCCAGCCCCATGGCCAGCGGCGCGCGCATGTTGAGGAACTCGCCCGACGGCGCGCACACCGCGATCGTGCTCAGCCCGCCCACCACGCCCGCTGTGTACCTACCACACTCAACCACTATTATACTCCGTTTTTTTAGACGAATATATTGTTTGATGTTTAATTGAAATACTAGGAAATCGCCCTCGCTTCGCTTCGGGAAAAATAATAAAAAATATATAATATAGCCTATGTCACCCGGGGATAGTGTAGCTTCCCAACAGTGAAAGAATTTTTCAAATTGGTTCCGTAGTTTTCACCCACCACGCCCGCTGTGTACCTACCACACTCACCCACTATTATATTCCGTTTTTTTAGACGAATGTGTTGTTTAATGTTTTATTGAAATACTAGGAAATCGCCCTCGCTTCGCTTCGGGAAAAATAATAAAAAAAATATAATATAGCCTACGTCACCCGGGGATAGTATAGCTTCCCAACAGTGAAAGAATTTTTCAAATCGGTTCCGTAGTTTCGGAGCCTATTCAATATAATATAAGTATAGATTAATCTAAATTAGTTTAAAAAGTTATTAAAAGGAAACAGAAATTTGTTTTGGCATGAAATTCATTATTTTGTGTCAGCCTCGTTTTCAAATTCCAAATTATTGTTTACCAAGCAGAATTCCAAATAACTATCATATAATATAACATTATCACAGTAAAGTATATCTTTACTGCGATATTATTATCATTATATTATCATGCATATAATGAAACTAACTGATCAATGTGTGTACTTGAAAGGTATTTGAGAAATACTATTATAGGGGGTGTTCATCAACATCATAGATTCCAAAACAATGACTTTTAGGATTTTTGTGTTTGTCTGTGCGTTTGTTCCAGCTAATTTCAGAAACGGCCTAACAGATTCGGCTGCGGTATTTCACTGACGTATTGTATTAAGCTTGAGTTAACATTTAGTTTTTATTTTATTTTATTGCAGTCGGTTCACAAATAAAAAAGTAGTCAATTTAAAGAATATAATTCACACCAAAAGGTTTACGGAAGCGAAGGCAGTTCCTAGTCTAGTCTTGTACTTAATAAAACACTATGTTACTGTCTAATAGACAACGCACAACCTAAACCAGTAACTACATTTGAAACTTTACACAGAGGTTCCTTATCATAGTATTTATTTTAGGCGGATATTTTATTTATTTCATAATTTTCAAGTGATTTTCCCATAGCGCCGCTAAAATTAATTACCTCATTCATCATATTTAAGTTTTTCCTTTAGGTTTGAGAAGTAGAACTACCATAGCCTATAAATAGTTATGACAGTTCTGTGTTATTTTACGCTTTATTTTAGTACATATCAAGGTCACATTAATGTAAACAAAGTCAGAGATACGAAAATTTGTTTTTGGGTGTCAACCAAAAAATTACTGTAATACTGTTAACACTGACATCGGAGGCGAAAACAGCCCAGACATTGAACAATGCAAACAACGCCGTATGTGGGCTATACAAAAACTTTAGTTTCGCATATTATGTTTCATTGACCAACATTAAGATTCATTTTGTGTAATACAACAATAGATTCAAATAAATAAGGATAAAATAATTACCAAGCAGCGCGAATCAAAATAGGACCTCCAAGGAAGCAAATTGGAGCGATAACGGCTCCCATAATGCCCGTGTGGACCATCCACGCGAGCTGCTTGGGCCCGAAGCCAGGCTTGTACTCCATGCCGCGCACCACCATTCCAGAACCGATCATTAATCCCATTGTCACTATTATGGACTGAAAAGAGAAGAAAATAAAATTATGTTGAAGTCAGACCTGGATTGAGTCATCTTTAGAAAGAAAGAAAGAAAGAAAATATTTATTTTGCTAAGCCCTGCAACAAGTTACAAAATTTACACTAAATAAACCATTTACAAAATATTATAACTTATGAAGTCGATATAACCAGCTGCAGCAACGCTCAACAAAAAAGGTACGCACTCAGCATACGCCGCGGGTAACCACGGCTACTGATTTTCAGTACGACCTTTATTGTGTCGCAGTTCGGACGAGAGATTACAGTTCGCCGCATAAAGAAAAAACTACTTTAGTGTTACTGGTATCCAAAGGCGACAATGGCCACTTACAATCAGGTTGCTAGTTATAGAATAAAAGTTAACTATCTTTGGGTTATTCAATGTAAATACCCATGAGCAACACAACGTGCCTATAGCGCTTCTCTGTAGTCTTAAGGTTTTTGCATTGTAGTGTATAAATTGATTTGTATGCTAATTAATGATTTTGCCACATTACGCTTACCATCCAACCATTTCGAGCCACTAGATTCAGCAAGGCTGGTGTCCTGAATACGGTGATAGCACTGCCCGCTGTCAGTAACAGGGATCCAGCAATGTATCCATAAGTGGCTTTAATGCGGTCCTTCACATACTGTGGCCATAAACTAAAAAAACAAATTGTAAAACGTACATTACTCCTACTCAGTGCCAGATAGTATTATTAGACAGACACGTTCCTCTGTAAAATTTTAAATCAAAATCTAATAGATTTAAACTATTTATAATCATGAGACACAGATGTAACAATGTAATGAAAAATCATTTATCTAAATTATAAATTTAATTTTAAACTTTTTTATTGCATAATCAGGGAATATTTTGCAAAGCATTAATTTGGATAGCTCATCAATCACCAGTCTTATCAATGACATTTTCGTATGAACTGTAAACAAATGATAATTTTACCTGCAAAATAGGGAAAATATTACTTTGAAAACAAAAACAATTGCTCTTACTAGGATTCCTGTTTAAAATTCACTTATATTTGATGAAGTAATCATTGTATTATGTAACACCACTTTATGTAGGTGAATGTGATTGCAATAATTATTTGTATCTGTCATTCAATGTTTTTGTAAAAAACGAACGTAAAATTTTCATATAATCCTCATTTCAGTGGTAAAAGTATCACAATGAATGACTTACTGTGCCTCTTGTATAGTGCCAGGTTTAACGCCAGATCCATAATAGCAAAGTGCCACCAGTCCCACAGCAGAAGCACCAGCAAGAGCACCCTTTCCCAAGCTGTAAGCTGTTATCAAATTGCATATTATAAGACCACCCCATAAAAATTAACTTATAAAGATGATTATGATATGAAAATTATATAAAATAATTTTTTGATGTCTAAATGTTATTGATGCATAGAATCAGGCTGGAAAAAATTTAAACTTTCATAATAAAACATACACACACACACACACACACACACACAGTATGAACTTGTGACGAAGCAAAAAAATAATTTGACAGCCAGATTTGATACAGATACAAATTGTCTATTTCCATTTGAATGATTTAATAAACAAAAAATTTCAATGTTCTCCCCTAAAAGGATTGGTTTTGAAACCCTTCTAAAGTGAAAACTTCCTTAAAAGTGATGACATCATAAAATAATATTATGATGAATATAAAAAATAATTTTATCTGTCACGTTAGTCTAAAAAGACGTTAATAATTAATATGCATACCATTTGGACCAGCCGGGGCCATTAGTTTCTCCCATAGAGTGGGCTGGGTCCTGGTGGCCACTCGGGAACGAGGCTCACGGGCATAATTTCTGACCACATAGTTTCTGGGCACAAATCGCTGAGGCACCGGCGATCTCAGAGTTTGCGAGACGCTGAACGCCGAACGGGCAACACACATACGCGACAACATGATGCAATCTGAGAGTAACAATATGAAAACAATTTATTTAAAATAACTTAATAATTATAACTTTTGGCTGGAGTTGTCGTGAAATAACATTATGCAAGTTGTGCAACACAAAATTTGGTCAATGTTACTGCGTTATTTATACGGTATAGTAATAAAACTTCCTTAAAAACTTACCGTTTCTTCAATTCAGTTTCTGCTAATACAGATATTGATCAGTTTTTGTTGTTTTCCTTTTTGCAAATACACTAATTTTGGTTATTATATCAATACGTAATGGGAATTGCAGAGTTTCAGAGTTCTTCGCAGTTCGATTTCTAGAAAATTGGAGATTGTCAAACGGAGCAGATGGGTTGGTTTGGTTTACTTTTGTCGAATTGAATATTGACATGACAGGAAGAAGACGATACCTACTATGACAGTGACAATGACAAGTATATAGAGAGCATAGACTAAAAAGAGAGTCGTATCAGTGGATATACAATATTACTCTAACTCATAGCTCTAACTGGATACTTATCTTCGTAGAGGTACTTGAACTCTTGAAGACATTGACTTATATAATAAGGACTTGTTATAATGTCATATAGATACTTAGTTATGGAATAGTTTAAAGGACGAAATAATAAACATAGTGGCGTCCTTGTCTAACGTATGAAATAAAAACAATCCAACTCTATACGCAACAGTTTCGCTCTACTGTCAAATTTTTCATGACGTCAGACGTGTGCCGTGTTCGCCATTTTGTTTTATCTCTTTACTACATTGTAAATTGTGACTTATTGCCAAGGTACTAACTTCTAAAACCCACTTTGACAAAGGAATTTCAAAGTCACTTCAAATTGGACATTAGTAGGAACAAAACTGCCATGTTTCGTTGCGTAGGTATGCATGTTTTTTTTTGTAGGTATAGCAGCTCCTGTATATCAATGCTTGAAGATGGATGACGTCACAACGGAATGACTATTCGACCAATTACAGGCCAGATTGAGGTTATCCTTCATAATTGTAGGGTGTCCACACTTAGAAAAATTATGTCCTAATTTGATATGGTTCTTTAAAATGTTTTCTATTGGTAATTTTTCTCGTGGTAAAAAATTATAATATTGAAATAAAACATTTTACTAAAATTTCTTCAAAATTACTAAATTTAAAATAGTGCAATTGTGTTTATTGTAATTTTCTCACTGATAATTGATAACAGTACAACACCACATTTTAGGCAACACAAACAAAAACGACGACCACAGTCTTCACAAATCACAGATGACCTTAATCGCCACATTGAAAAATTGCATTACCTAACTTTTTGGCGTAATGTTGCAAACTACCATACAATTACGTTACTTATAATATTCATGTCAAATGTTTTTATATCATTTTAAAAATCATAATTGAATGATATATCCTGGGACTATAGATAACATGGACCCAGCAGAAAAATGGTCCTTCGGTTATGACGTCATCCATCTACAACGTTACTTATCCAGTAAGAGTATACATCCATGGGGCTGGCTACCTTTTTGTAAATAGCCTGTTTCAGGCTCTTGTCACTGTCACTTACATTTTTTGACATTGACATTTGACAGCAAACAAGTGTCAATCTAAAACAACCAATGTCATGTCCGACATGTCCGATGTCCGTACTCCGTGCCATGCGTGTTTCTCTGTTTTCGAACTTTGCGGAAAACTTTAATGCTTGATATGTATTTATACTAAACTCATTGCTTAAAACACAACAGTAGTATTCTTACTTTTAACTTAATAATACTTTTGTTAAATAGTAAATCACAATGAAGAAAGTTAAAGGCACTAAGAAGGAAAATACTGCGAATTCAGGTTAGTTTTTCGATGAAAATACTGTTTTTCTATGATTATCTCTAATTCAACGTAGTTATTAAATTGAATATTGCTATTTTCAGATTCTGAAGAAGAGCTCACTCCAGAAGCACACAAAAAATCGTTGGAAAAGTTAAAAAAGATAGATCCGGACTTCTACAACTTTCTTGAAGAAAATGACGAGAATTTATTGAATTTCGGAGTGGATTCAGACGAGGAAGGTTCAGATAAGGAGGAAGATGAGGATGCAGAAAAACTACATGTTCCTGGCCCTCTGCAGGCAGACAGTGATGAAAGTGACTTTGAGGTGAATAGGTGTACATAAACTTGGAACATGAATAGTAACTCTATTTCTAAACTTCATAATTTATTTAAAATTTGACATTATTGTTAACACATTATTAATTTATTAGTGGAATTGATTTGTCTTTGTAAAATATTTACATATTTATTTATTTACTTATTTTTATATTTATTTTTAAGACATTTGATACAGCCTTTTCTAGATTGATTCTGATAACTAAACCACTGTTTTTTTATTTGTTTTAATAAAAAAAATAGGAGGAAGATGGTAAAAAAGTTCAAGGCAAAATCACCCTTAAATTGGTGTCTCAGTGGCAAGCAGACCTTCAAAATGACAAGATAAAGCTTACAACTTTGACTACCGTGATCAAAGCTTTCAATGCTGCCATGGTGCGAGCCACCAGCGATGATGGCTCATCTCAGGGAGAACTCAAAGTAGAGGGTAAAATTGATTTTATAGCTTACAACTTTGGGAAATGTAATCCACATGCTATGAAATAGAAGTACAAAAATATTTTTTAACATCTATTATAGTAAATAAAAAAAAATATGTTCATTCATGTCAATAAACTTTTATGTAATTCTTTCTAGGTTCGTCTGTCTTCAATGCAGTCATACAAATGTGTGTTTTATATTTACCTGATGCTATCAAGAAGTATTTGGGCATGGAACAAATAGGAAAAGATCCACAAAAATGCAAGCATTTCATCAAAATCAAAGGTCCTCTAGTAGCCTATCTTAAAGATTTACTGAAACTTGTTAGTGGAGTGTCATCTGAAAACATACTGACTGTGCTCCTCAAACATTTGCATCAGATGTGTGTCTACGTGGCCTGTTTCCAGAGATTGTCTAAACTTGCACTTAAAAGATTGATCACACTCTGGAGTACTGGTGAAGAGACTGTGAGAGTTTTGGCTTTCCTTTGCATCCTCAGAATAACTAGGAATCAACAGGTGGCTTTACTTGATCTTGTGCTTAAAGCGATGTACATGACCTATGTAAAGAACTGCAAGTTTGTGAGCCCAACTACATGGCCAGGCATCAACTTCATGAGGCGTTCGTTGGTGGAGATGTTTAGTTTGGATCTAAATGCATCTTATCATCATGTTTTCCTGTACATCCGGCAGCTAGCTATACTTTTGAGAAATGCCATTGTTGTACAAAAAGTAGAAAACAGACAAGCTGTGTACAATTGGCAATGTGTGAATTCACTGCATCTGTGGGCAGATCTAATATCGGCCACATCTAATAAACCACAGCTCCAACCATTGCTCTATCCTTTGACTATGGTTATAACAAACACTATAAAGTTGGTGCCAACTCACCAATATTATCCATTAAGATTTCATTGTGTTGAAATCCTAATTAATTTGTCAAAGGAAACAAATACTTTTATACCAATTTTGCCATTTCTTGTAGAGGTAAGAGATTATTTTGTCAATATTTTAAATTGTGTAATATGTTTGATAACCAATATTTTAAATGGTTGTTGCCAGATGTCCGCTAAATGGATATATGTCACATGTGACGACGGAACCCCGCTTATCAGGGCTCCTTTGGAACTGAAGACTGAATTTTGTTATTCATCCCATTGGCGGAAGACTAGACACCAAAAACTTAAAATTGCTAAATAAATCAAAATTCGTAAATTATTCCAATAATCATTAACTTATGACATGTAACAGAAAGAAAAAAATATTCTTCATATAACCTATTTTTGAGATTTTTTTAACTTGTCCAACTGTTTAGTCAGCGGGGGGGGGGGACTGTGCCAAAATTAGCACTTTAAAGCCAAATATTTCGCAAATGGAACCCTAATTCCTGGTCTTAGAATCTTAGACCCATAATATTTTTATGTATGTGTTGATTTTTATAATGTAATACTCATCTTAATTGCAGGTTTTAACAACTTATGATTTTAACAAGAAACATAAAAAGGTATCAATGAAGCCACTCGACTTTTCCTGCATTTTAAGGTTGGCGAAGTCACAAATGATGGAAAATGGATTCAAAGATGCTGTCATTGATAAAGTGTATGCCCTGTTACTGGAATATACTGCAAGCGAGTCACATACCATTGCGTTTCCTGATACTTCACTCCTAGCTGTGATACAGGTATGATTCTTAGCCAATAGTATGTGGGTAAAGTAAATAAATTAATAATTCAAATATGTTCAAAAACATTTTACTAATATTGATATTACTTACTGCTTGTTTAAGTTTACTTAGGTTAACTTTCAGTCAAAAGGACACATTTAAATATAAATAATATATGATCTGTTATCTCAAACGCACCATAATGGTCGTAGCGCACATATCAACTCGGAAAGGGATCGTCACCGGATCGCCTCGCCGTCAACCTAACGTAAGCGCGTTACCAACCGACCAACAGCTCCAAATCGACTCGGCTACGACTAGGCGACGCCGCGCTTACGGCTCGAATGACAGCAGTTCGCCGACGCAGCGGTAGCCGCGGCGCCGCGGCGCGGGGCGGGCACGAGGAAACGGAAAGTCGAAGGATAGCGTACGGTGAGACGTAAGCGCGGGTACGGCAAGTCGTCCACGCGCCGTACCGCGGTTCGTGAGCTTGTCTCGAGGCGAGGCGATTACGTTACGAATCCGATAAGTGTGCTTTACAGTAGGGAGTTTCATACAAAGAATACTGACATGCAAGAGTTGATACGTTCCGTTTACGAGTTGATATGTGTGCTACAACCATTAGAAGTAAAACTTAAAAGAGTACAACAAATTATTTGTTTTAGATCAAACAATTTTTGAAGTCCTGCTCAGTCTCCAATTACACGAAAAAAATACGTCAGTTATTGGAGAAGATTGAAGAAAACATGAAATTTATTGAGAATGAAAGGGCTAAGATCAGCTTCTCTCTCAATGATGCTAAAATGGTAACAGCATGGGAGACAAGCATCAAGACAAAAGGTACGCCATTGCTTACGTTCTATGATAACTGGAACAAAATAAATAGGATTCAAAAACGCAAGAAGATTTCTAAAAATGATGAAATCGCTGGAGAACTACCCATGATTAAGAGACCTAAGATCAATGAAGAGAAAGTGAATGAAATCCCTAAAAAGAAGGGTCCATTGGTTCTATTCCCATCTGACAGCGAGGATGAAAATGACAATTTTAAAATTGAAGAAGCTGAACAAGTTAAAGAAAAGGTAAAGAAACCTAAAAAGAAAGTTAAAAAACAGAAAGTGAATAAGACTACTGTAGCTGAAGTGGACAACATTGACAATGACCCTGACAAAGGAGATGTCGTTCAAGACTTTAGCGTCAGTGATTGGTAAATAAATGATCCATATATATATAGCACACAAGTTTTATTTAAATATATTCAGTAATACACAAACAATAATTATAGGTAAATAATTTTGGTAATCAAGGAATGGCTTGCAGGAAATAGGTCCAGAGTACCTTCGGTTCCGGTGGTTCGTAGGTCTCTATAGTAAGGCTACCGGTTGGCATTTCGCTCCAACCACGTGAAGGAATTTCGCTCAGGTATACCACTATTTTTATATCCTGAAAACATTTAAAAAGTTACCCACAACACATACTCATAAGATTATTTTCTATTGGACAATTTTCTCGTAAGACATAATATAAATTATGCTTGTTACAATTAAAATCAGTCAGCTATGTACCTTCTTTGGTTTAATTGGTTCATATGTGGTTTTAATAAAGAATTCTTCTCTATCAACTTGAATTCTGAACATTCTCGCCTCTTCAAATACATTTTTAAATTTGATCGTCGTAAATCCTCCAGGCTTTATTTCATAGGGCCCTTGGGGTTTTGGCTGAGTAGCTGTTCCTTTTATATTGAATCTATAACATTAAATCGTTCCATTAGGTTTTAATATCATATATCGATTCCGAGGTGGAAGACACCTCATTCCAAGTGGAATGTATTAAGATGAAACCTTTTCTATTTAAAAACAAAAACTGATTAAGATTAATATGAGGATGTCAAGGCATAAAAAATATCTTACACAAATTCGCCGGCCACAGAGGATTTAAAAGTAACCTTACAATTCTGTACCCCAAGCTCTGTTGGTTCAAACCAAGCTTGGAATTTTCCTTTCTCGAAAGGACCCAAAGAATATTCTTTGTCAACTAGTATTGACGGATGAGATGCCTGGAAAAATAAAAAGTTTATTATTCCTGGCAATGTCCATCAACACGGACTAAGTTACTAGGTTGCATCAGGCTTGAAGGACCATTTGAAGGGCTGTAATTTGGTTTAGTAAGAGGTTAACTGGGAGCGTACTTGTTAAACACAATAACTAAATTAGATTAACAATTCGCTATAAGAAGGTTCGGTGATTAATAATAGTTACCGTGGCATAGAAATCAGTTTTTATGTCCGCTTTGTTCTGTACTCTCAGACGCAGTGGTAAGGAGGACCCAATAGTTGTGGTGAATTCTAAATCCTTTTCTTTCGCTGGAAGACACCTCAGTACCACTTTGTATAAATAACATCCAACTAATTGATTTGTTACTTCCAAATATTCAGTTGTCTCACCAACAACTAATGGTGAATATGTCATAACAAGCGTAGCCTGAAATAAGGTTGAAAATATAAGTATTGTTAGAATATGGATTGTTAGAATATCCCTAAATAATTAGGTAGACAATTAAACAAAACTATTAACTTAGCTTTTCTAAGGGCCTCTCAGAAGCCTCGTTCTGAGGGTCTTACGGAAGCACAAGATCAGTCTATTATCAAGTAACTTTTTTTTATATAATTAAAAACTACCCACTAAAGAGCCGTCCATCTCTGGAACGGCCTTCCCAACTGTATCCGTAACGCAAGTACATTAAATTATTTTAAAAATCAAGTAAAAGCCCATTATCTCTAATTAATCAGTTTCCCTCCTTCCTTCTCTCTTCCTATTATTGTCACCCTAAATCCATATATGTGTTATTATCTTAAATGTTATTGTAATTTCCTCCATATTCGTTCACCTTACCTTATTTAATCTTACTCTAATCAGTACTCCACAACTTAAGGTTGTCTGGAAGAGATCGTTTTGTACTTCACATACTTGTCTACTTCTAGATTGTTGTTTTCTTATTATTATTGGTGTATACAATAAAGAGTTAAATAAATAAATAAAATAAACTATTTACCTCCAATATACAAGGTCGCAAGGCTATGGTCGCATTATGGGTTTATTTCACTAGCCGTTTTTGCATGCAAACCCGTTATCTGTAATTGATCAAATCTAAAGTATCATACCTCCGAATTCCTGCATATCTTGAGTACGTCAGGGCACTGTAGCTTCTCACAGCGTACAGTGAACTCTGCCTCCGCCGACAACGGGTTGACGATAACCAATTCCTTCTGCACAGTCTCCCGCGCCCGTGACACGAATGTCAGCGTGTCCACTATCTTGCTCGGCGTCACCGTTGCCACTATATCGTAGTATTGGTACTCTCTTGATATCTCGTTTATAAACATCACCTTAATTAGGAAATTGTGTTAGCATGTTAGTGCCTTATAAAGTACATGAATTTATTTCATTCCGATTTTTTCTTTGCCATTTTTACTGGTAGGTATGAGGTTTCGCTATAAATTTGCTAATGTTTTGCGTATATAACCCGCCCTAGTGGCACTCGAAGTTCTGGTCGATTCTGTATTCAATACTAAGAAAAGGATTTAGTAAGAATGGTCCTCTAGTGGCGTCCACTTGAAGACAGAGCATCCGCTGCATTCAGAACGCTCAGAACTGGTCTGAGAGGCGCACGTTAGGGGATATTTAGTTTCCAAAAGCTGATGGATGGATAGATGGACTTTTTGGTTCTTCTTTAAGAGGAACAAGAAATACGAAGAAATAAGAGAACCAAAAATAATTAAATTCTGAATTTAAACATATGATAGACTGAGGAATTCCACTATAAAGTAAAGGAAGGTCTTTTAACATTGCACTGAAAGATTTCAAGCACTAACTTTAGTTTGTATCTCGCATTCCTCGTAGCAGACGAAGGTCCAGCGGCAGGTGGCGGCCGCCTCGCCCCACACCTTCACCGACTCGGGGTGCGAGATCTCGAAGTAGCCGTCGAACTTATCTGGGACGATCTTTACTATCTCCGTCGATACCACATACGATTCTGGAGACTATTTACAAATATTTGCATACTTAGACATCAGATTTGAATATCCAATCGGTTTCGCATTGATTTAATGTTATGTAGTTTGAGTATACGATACGATTGGCTTCTGCACATTAGGTACCGGCCACAGGCCATACCCTTCTTGTATTTATAGGTACGGGTTAAAATCACAGGAAGGTACTCGTATCTATCAATGACATGACTTACCGACTAACTACGAAACGTCTTAGCATTAAATGCTGAATGTGGAAGCGCGAAATATATTTACTAAAGAGGCCAAGTCGGCAAACCACTCAACGTATGACCGCACCTGTTCTTGCTTTACTCGGTCGATAACTCAAAATTGACTTAACCCGACTCTACATACGATTTATCAAAAAAGAATTGGAGTATGTTATGTTTTACCTCCGTAATATTGTACACTAGTAGCTCCTTAGTATAACACTCCTTGGCTGGCACAGAAAACGTGAAGACTCCATTAGGGTTGGGGTGTGTGGCAACTCCTAATAGCGAAATGAACAGCGCGCTCTCTCCCAGTGGCGAGTACAAGACTTGACTCTGTTTTGTAATTTGAATTAAATTTCATTTATAGACCAGTATAAATTAAAAATAATTTAATACCTAATTAGTGCGCTACAAAGCGATGATTAAAATACATTTTGTACTCAATTATAATTAATTAATTAATTATATTTAATCTTGTAAAGTTTTTTTATGTTTATTAATCTTTGTTGCCGTCGATTTATATCTCTTATCCTGATCAAGGGCTAATGCAGATGTGCTGTGCTGCTCGGATAGAGACAATTATGTAGTATCGGTCCTAACAAATATTGACGATGCGTTATAGTACCTCATGTTTTCCTATAGTCTTTGGTTTAAAATGTACGGGGATGTCGAAGGTTGAATTGGGTTCCACATGAAATTCCTTAAGAGTTTCAAACGGTCCTCCCGATACTTCAGATAGAAGTAACCACATGTCGTCTGTTCTGTAATGGCAAAGTTATATTCTTGGTCATTTGATTAATAGAGTACGATATCCCAAACAATACAAATAATTTAATAGCTGATAAACCTGGTAAATTAATTAATAGTAGTAACGTTGCATCGGTAGGTACTGCCAGCATAAGATACCAATTAATGGTACCTATTAAGTAGAAGAATAACTAATGTGTTGTGTTTATCTTCTCCATAAATCCAAACCATTCTGTAGCTACAGAATATCATGTTCTAACAAGCATAACTATACCTGGTAACATAATTGGAATACTTACGGATTTGTAACAACAACGTAATCAGTACGAATCTCTCTAACCGGACATTCCATGTACAATGTTTTATTTTGTACGTTTCCAATGTCCACACATGTCGCGTATAGAGCTAACTCCAAAGGTCTATAATTGTCCAAATTGCAGCTGGCCTGTTACCAATTAAAACAAGAGATAATTCGTTTACTCTTTTTTTTGGAAGTAGTTGTTTTCAGTCAGAAACGAGCTAACGATCCACGTGATGGTAAGGGGCTATTGTAGGCCATGGACATCAGCAATAAGAAAGGCATCAATGATGCGTAACCGGCTAAGAGAGAAGAAAAAGAAAGAAAATCTCATCTCAACAGTTACTTATCCAGGGGGTATCATTAATGCTTAATGCAACATTTACACCCTTATACAGTACAAATATTGTATGTTGATATTGTTTTCAGTAGGTATTATTATCCGTATTCATATTTCCTTTTCCAAAATAATTGCTTACCCAGACTTTTATAAAGGGGTTGTGGTTGACCGGTCTGAATGTGATGGTAAAAGTAACATTCGTATGAGCCGCTATATTTCCTTGCATTGGTGATATTGTGAATTCATTTGAGACCAGAGGTTGCCAACAAAATCTGCAAGTAAATAAGCGAATTCATAAAACTAATTTATTTTTAATAGTCAGCCAAAGTGTGTGTCAAATACATCGAGCACATACCCACGTCAAATACAACATCACAGCTATAATTAATCAATTGTTTTCAATTATAGCTTCATTTAATCTTTTTAGTGAAGCCTGAAGGCAACTGTCGTAGTTACAGAGTTAAAACAAAAATATAAGAAGATTTAAAATATAAAACTATCAGTGTCTTTCTTACTTAGTCCCAAAGTCACCCTTGTTCTGTAGCATAACTTTTAATATCTTACAGCCGCGCTTGCGAACTCTGCCAAACTGCAGAGAGTTCTGACTGAAGCAAAGACTCATGCCTGTGGCACTTCCACTCAGACGCACCAGTGGCCTTTCGAAATCAAATACTTTCATATTCAACTGAAAACAGAGGATATTTGCACCAGTTTTTTGATTTTATAGTTCTTTACCTACTTCATACTTTTTTACATTCATACACACACAATATCCCCATACTGACGTCCTGTGTCGCAGTCGGTATGGATATTCGACATGTACGTAACAATACTAGAAGTTATCAATGTAGCATTGCTATGAGGTTCCACAGAAAATTTAAATTAGGCCAATTTTTTAGTAATTTACCAGTTACTCTAACAAGTTAATGGGAAGAGTGCCTATCTGTTACACATGATAAGAAGTTTTTAATCACGGACGAACTTCTGAAATTATTTTTACATGACATTACCTGAACATTAAGATTGCTAATCATGCCAATTGGTTTGAACTGTATCTTCAAAGGGACTTTCCGATAGGGTTTTATAAAGCACTTATTAGGAATGACTTTCAATGAGGACAATGCATTTTCAATGTCCATCGCTATTTGTTCCTGAATTTTATCATCTTTATATTGCTGTAGCATATGACCTCTGAAACCGTCGTATAGGTATGAATCTAATGTATTTTAAGAATAATTTATTATACTAGATAGGTATGCAAGGACTAAATAAATTGTAGCTAAACAGGTTGCTTTATAGACTTGAACAACACAAGGGGAATTGCCACTTAAAGTTTTTCGTCTAGAAAATTTCCAATTTACATCGCTGAACATTTACATTTCTGAGGTGTTCTCAGAAACAATTTTAATAATTTAATTTTGATATATTTTATATAGGCAAAATGTAAACAGCCATAGAAAAACGCCATGTCTGCCTTAGTGTGGACAGTGAACAGTCATGTGCATTTTTTAGGTATATTTTTTGTAAGTTAATCTTTAACTGAAATAAAAATCTCGTTAAAATCCATGATTTCTTTACCTGGCCTCTCCAGGATTTCCACCTGTCACAGTTGTCATGCTTGGGCTGAGGCAAGCGCTGGTCCCCTCTGATTTAGTGGTATCCTCCACAATGTGGTACATGTCTCGGAATATAAAAGTTGCATCAATAGGGACCTTACTGTGATTCATTACGTCTATCTGTCTTATTATCTTTTCGCCGACTTTCACTGGCCCCAAGTCAAAGCTCTTTTGACATCCTTCGTAAAGATCGTACAGCAGAGGAACTCCTGAAAATATTAATACAATGTCGTATGAGCATCAGGTGTTGTCAGGTCATCGGAAATTGTTCTATTTTTATTAGTACAGTGTGACTAAATGAACTTTATTATAAATAAATATTTATACGATTAGCTTGGGACGATCCGAACCCAATGCATCAGCTCCCTTTTTGCCGCCTGTTTCTGGGTCGTATTTTGAGACTTCGTATTCAGAAATGGGTACATCGCCAAAACATGCTTGTTTGTACTTTGTACTAAGAAATAACAATATTTTATACGACAGAGATGAGAAATGATCAGAATATTTTAAAAATTTTAACAAAAAAAACCGACTTCAAACAAAACATCCTTTCCAATAACAATAAAAGATGTGATATTAAGTTATTCGTCCGTTTGTCGCGCAAATACTTAATGCTTTAAGACTTATATGGTTTTCTCACGGAAGTCATTGTCAGATCTCGCTCAAATTTAAGTGGGATTACATGACAAGCACCAGCTTTCGCTTAAAAAAATAATCATCAAAATCAGTTCACCCAGTCGAAAGTTCTGAGGTAACAAAAATAAAAAAACCAGTCGAATTGAGGACCTCCTCCTTTTTGAAGTCTGTTAAAAAAACTAAATAAACAGCGCTTTCTACTTTGACTTTCTTAAATGTGTCCTCACTATGACAATACGATATAATCATACGTACCTTCTCCTTTAATCGTAATAATCTCTTCGCATAGAGAATTAACCCAAAATTGTAACTTGAATTCGTATTCCTTCACCTGTTTAGGACGGAAGTAGATTGATATTTTCAAACGCTTCTTAGGCTGAATAGAGCTTTCTCTATTGTACTGAACAAACAGCTCGGGCAAATTCGCAAAATTTAGATCGACACTGTAATGTAATATATAATATAATGTAAAATAATGAAATGGGTAAATTACTCGTGCAAAATATTATTGAGTTCTATGAGTTAAAAAATGTAAAGATAAATTAATACATTAAAGGAACTTTGTCATCATTATCAAAGGCGATGTTCTTCTTATAAGTAGAATCGGGTGCGTTTACAATACATTTCCCAAAATCATACTCCATGCATGAGAAATTATATAATGGTTTCTCTATCTCCGCGTGCAAATACATGCTGTATTCTGGACCATCTGATATCTGAGAAATAGAACATATAACGTCACAATTCGTAGTTATTTTGGCCACTGGTACTAACGCGGTTTAACGGGTTTGCCACAATGAACAAAATATGATGGTCTAAGAGCCGTTGAAGAACGACCTTCACCGATCTGATAACTCGATGGGACATATTTTTTATCAAATATAATTTATAAACAAATATGCCTATGATAACTTGCCTGTCGAAAAGTGTTCATACCTATTTTTAATTTAATTAATTTTAATCGATTTTTTTTCGTCACTTTCACTCATGTGATAACCGAATGAGTTTTATCTTAATTGATAGTTTTTAACACATAGAATATGCCTAGGTAGACTTGCCTACTTATTTCGGTTCATGGCTACCTGGCAAGTAGGTGTGAACAGGTGAGAAAATATAGGTATTTACACCGATCTGTTAACCAATTGAAATTAATATCATAGGTAGATATTTTAATTACAAAACCAATCATATAGGCTTGCCTACAAAAAAATGTTCATGAAATAGTATTGCCAAGCTGTAAAGGGTATAGCCGGATAGCCTTGGGAAAAGTACCCCAACACCTTGGGGTTCGAAACTATGTCCAAATGATCCTTTATATAGAGATAACATGATGTACAAAATTTCACCCCCCCCACTACCCCTCAGGGGGCTACGGCACTCAATTAAACCGAAAATTATTTTATTTTTTTTCTCCAAATCTATGTAACTGACGCAGATCAAATTTTGCATAAATGTTGTGGTAACTTAAAGTAATAATACAAAAAATCAAGAGCTCTCTAAGTACTCCCTATATTGAAAAAAAAATAATTTAAAAAATTGGAACATCCTGTATAATGATTTCCTTTCGTGGTAAAAACACCATTTTTTTCCAAATGTGTATCAACATCCAACCTACGTAATCTCCAAGTTTGGTCTGTCTAGCAAAGGTGGAACACTACTTTTAGTTCTACTAAAGTTTTAATGCCTGCTTTATAAGGGAATAGAATCCCACGGTTTTATTTTTTACTCCAAATCTATGTAAGTGATGCAAATCAAGTTTTGCACAAATATTGTGGTAGCTTAAAGTAATAATACAAAAAATCAAGAGCTCTCTAAGTACTCCCTACATTGAAAAAAAAATTAAAAAAATTGGAACATCCTGTCTAATGATTTCCTTTGGTGGTACAAACACCGTTTTTTAAAATGTGTACCAACATCCAACCTACGTAATCTCCAAGTTTGGTCAGTCTAGCAAAGGTGGAATGGAACACTACTTTTAGTTCTATTAAAGTTTTAATGCCTGCTTTATAAGGGAATACAAGTAGAGCACAGCTTGATACTTCAGAATCAAATCAATCGTAGCTCGATACCAAAGTAAGATGGGTAGAAGAATCTGTTAATGGAATAATTAAACAAAAATATCATTTACTCGACCTTAAAGTTGATAGTAAAATCTTACCTGAAATCGGTACATTATGTAAAATTGCTTGTTTTTTAAATAATAAATATGAAAAAAGGCTCCTTAGCGACGTTAATAACGCGGATGAAATAATATCTAATTTATAGATAAAATCCGCCACGATAGTCAATAACTTGGCGTGCAGTTAACAGAGGCAAATGGATGGATAAGAAAAAAAAATGTGCGCGTGTAATCTTTACGCGCGATTGAAGTAAAACTTATTTGAGGTTGGTGACATGTATTACCAAAAAAATTAAACTCAATTTAAAATAAACATCATATTACAGTTGACTCATAACAATATACTTTACAAAAACGAATATAAAGCTAAAAAAAGCAAAGCAACAACCCATAATTGTCCCACTGCTGGGCTCGGGGTCTCCGCTCACAATGTGAGGGGTACAGGCCATAGTCTACCACGCTGGCTAAGTGCGGATTGGTAGACTTCACACACCTTTGAGAACGTTATGGAGAACTTTCCGGTGTGCAGGTTTCCTCACGATATTTTCCTTCACCGAAGCAAGTGATAATTAACTAGTAATACGCACATAATATTTGAAAATTAGAGGTGCGTGCCAGGATTTGAACCCGTGCCCCCGCGTTCGGGAGACCAACGTTCTAACCGCTAGGCTATCACTGTATATCACGTAAGAATCTCCGCCGTATGAAACTCCGTCGAATGAGCCTCCTCCGTATGGCCCCGTATGAATCTCCGCCGTATGATGAAACTCCGTCGAATGAGCCTCCTCCGTATAAAGCTATAATTACCGTTATTATTACCTTTAATAAAGCTATAATTATTCGTTACCCCGTGATACTTATTGAATCTATAGACTTGTCACAGATACAATGTAATCTTAATAGAATTATGTATTATGACACATAAGTAAAAAGATTTATCATATTTTCCTTAATTACACATTTAAAAAAACGGTGTTTGTACCACGAAAGGAAATCATTATACAGAATGTTCCAATTTTTTTAATTTTTTTTTCAATATAGGGAGTACTTAGAGAGCTCTTGATTTTTTGTATTATTACTTTAAGTTACCACAATATTTGTGCAAAACTTGGATTGCATCACTTACATAGATTTGGAGAAAAAAATAAAACCGTGGGATTCTATTCCCTTATAAAGCAGGCATTAAAACTTTAGTAGAACTAAAAGTAGTGTTCCACCTTTGCTAGACAGACCAAACTTGGAGATTACGTAGGTTGGATGTTGATACACATTTGGAAAAAAAATGGTGTTTTTACCACGAAAGGAAATCATTATACAGGATGTTCCAATTTTTTAAATTATTTTTTTTCAATATAGGGAGTACTTAGAGAGCTCTTGATTTTTTGTATTATTACTTTAAGTTACCACAACATTTATGCAAAATTTGATTTGCGTCAGTTACATAGATTTGGAGAAAAAAAATAAAATCATTTTCGGTTTAATTAAGTGCCGTAGCCCCCTGAGGGGTAGTGGGGGGGTGAAATTTTGTACATCATGTAATCTCTATATAAAGGATCATTTGGACATAGTTTCGAACCCCAAGGTGTTGGGGTACTTTTCCCAAGGCTATCCGGCTATACCCTTTACAGCTTGGCAATACTATTTCATGAACATTTTTTTGTAGGCAAGCCTATATGATTGGTTTTGTAATTAAAATATCTACCTATGATATTAATTTCAATTGGTTAACAGATCGGTGTAAATACCTATATTTTCTCACCTGTTCACACCTACTTGCCAGGTAGCCATGAACCGAAATAAGTAGGCAAGCCTACCTAGGCATATTCTATGTGTTAAAAACTATCAATTAAGATAAAACTCATTCGGTTATCACATGAGTGAAAGTGACGAAAAAAAATCGATTAAAATTAATTAAATTAAAAATAGGTATGAACACTTTTCGACAGGCAAGTTATCATAGGCATATTTGTTTATAAATTATATTTGATAAAAAATATGTCCCATCGAGTTATCAGATCGGTGAAGGTCGTTCTTCCACGTCTCCTCTACTATGAGAATCGGCAAATATTACGTAGAACTTTCTGACGCACAGTTTTCACATGATATCTTCCTTCTTCACGATAAGCAAATTGTGGTCTTTTAGGTGAACTATGCTAACATGCTGGCCGTAAGACACTCACAGATAATGTTACAGGGAATGCCTGTACAGGCACCTGTCTAAGTGTGAAGTACAGAGTACAATCCACTTCTTCAGCAGGCGTCACATGTCCGCTGATTGGCTCCACTCTCACTTGCAGATATTTCTTGACCGCACTAACACTGTAATGCCAGTCGAAGAAGAACGTTGCCGACCCGTCATTCTTTATTGTAAATGGAATCGTTCTTTCGTACGTTGAGGCAGTCTAAAAAAAATAAAACATCAATTACATCGCAGACATTAAGGTGCTCAAAGCTTTAAAGAGCTCTGAGAGCTCTCTAATGAAATTGATTCAGTTCTTTAAAAAGTTCTGGATATTTTATTAATTTTTTGAAATTTTTATTATACCTACAGGTAAATACTAAATTAACCTGATCCAAATGGATGTTGGTAACAGCTTCGCTGTTCAGAATGTGCTCATTTCCTATTAAGTAGTACGTCACTTTCGGCTTGATCGAATGGCTCAAAGCATTCACGCATAAAGTTAGATACTTGGTCAAATATGTGATGCTACAAAATATCTTGAAAGAAAGTGGTCCATCTTGAATTGGCGTGTAAATTATTCTGTAAAAAATAGTTCTTTTAGTAACAGGATTCTATTGTTTGGGTACATATTATACGCTTTACATTTCACCTGATTTTTGTTTCAGAACGAGGTTTCAAAACTCCTTGTTCAGGCTCTATAATAACTGGTGTTTTTCCTGATTCATTGCACAGAGAATTCCCTTTGAACTCAAAATTAAGCTCCTCATTCTCGTTATTCTTTAACACGATGATGTGATTGCTAGTGAATCCGACTAACGAATTTCTTATTATCAATATAGTCGGAAGGAACATGACCTCCGGTTCCCTCACTAGACCAACGACCATCAAGTTCATTACTAACGAGTAGACTGGGATTATGAACTTCCATTGAGACTCGTATACCTAAAATAATAACAGAACATAATTACGGCATAAAGTACCTTATCTATTGAAAGTAGATATAATGCTATTGTAACCAATTAAGCTTTTTATTTTTGACAAAAAAGTCAAAAAAATCAAAATAAAAAAACTAGGTCTAAGGTCTAGGTCTTCCAAATTTATAAACTACTCGGATTCAGTTCCAGTAAATAATGTGCTTGGGTGAAATTCAGCACACGATTAAATATAGAAAATTAAGAAATCCCAACTTACTCCGGGTGCCGTAGGAGAGAAAGTAAAAACAACGTCCGTAGAAGAGCCACCTTCGACAAAACCTTTGAGCTTGTTGCAGTGAACAGGAATAAGCTCGGGCTTATCGGACAATACCATCTCAAATATAAACTCATACGCTTCGCTTGTTGGATTAATCACGCTAAATGTCCTGAAAATGAACAAGACGTGTCATTAGATTCAATTGGTACGTCCAATTCATAAATTATAAACAAAACTTATCAAATTCAAGCAATACAAAGTATTATTTATTTTTTGTTACACGTAGTACTTAATTGTTTTTTTTTCTCACTTTTTATAACACCCAGACCCTAGGACATTAAATTCTAGGACGGTCACATGGCGCGGTAAAGTCACACCCGTCACTTTTCTTCGACCTGATGTCAAGTAGTCACTTTCTTCTATATCCAGATGAACATATGGAATTAATGACTTAGCCATTATCTTGCAAGCTGTATTCTGATCATATGGGTCCAAATTATCTAGAATCGGATATTCAATTTAAAAATATTTATTTTGTAGGCACGATTTCATTAACAAAACATTTCATGGCATTATTATTTTACGCCTTACCTATAACACTCTTCAATTTAACTTTAAAATCAAATGCCTCAAGGGGAGAAAAGGTAACTTTAAATATTCTGCTCTCGTTTGGTTTCAGACATTCTTTCATAGGTTCAATTCTGAACGGAAGATCCGCTTCAAACCATGTATCAACGCTGTCCCTTGTAGAGTTTTGGCTAAATAAAGTTACCTTGCTAGGATCTGTCAAAATGTAATGTTATTTAAAATGATATTGCTTTTCGGAGTGACTTAGTTTATCCTAATGATACTTGTATTTTTACATTATTGTTACATTACTTTATTGTTTAAAGTATTAATAAAAATTAAAAAAAATGAAGTACAGTTTTACCGTTTTCTTTATTATTGGTTTGAAGTGCTTGTTCTTGGCTTACACTACTTTTATCCACTGTTGGAAGTGCCGATATCTAAAATGTATAAGAATTGCAATAATGCTTATTTTTAATAGATTCATAACTAATGAAGCAAATAATAGAGTACAAAAACCCTACTTACTCTCTTAGCTACTTTGTCTATTCTGGCTGGAAATTCTTCATCAATTACAAAATTCCACGCTATTTTCATCGCTACTTTACCAATATTTTCAACTTTAAATTGAAATTCTCGCGTCTAGAAAGTAAAATCCGATGATTTTTATACAAACACAAATATTATAGTGATATTAATTCTGTAAAAAGTGTCAGGACCTGATAAATAAACGTATCCTTCAAACGCATTTCTTCCTTCAGCGTGCACGTATATTTGGTGTAATCTGTCATGGCGGAATATACTATCACCATGTTAATAGTCTCTAGTGGAACCTCTAGCAGTGCGCCTCCCTGTTCATCTATTATAGTCTCAAATCTTTCATTTAAACTAATATCCCTGAAAAATAATATTCAAAATTAATCCATAGTTGCATTAATTTGAGCATTCATTCATTAACATTTCTTCTGGAAATAATCAGCAGCTATGTACAATATTTCCTAATAAATAAAATAATCCAATAAATCTGTATTTATGTCTTACCTGTCATGATCAAAAACAGTAATTGTCTGACGATTATCCCAAGTATTACCTTTCAGGTTCAATGTTAACGAATCGTTATCCATAGCTGTTAATTCCAGATTAAGCAATTCCTTAAAAATAAATTATGATTGTCGACTAAGCGAAGTAAAGTGTGGCACCATTAGGTAATAAATAAGATAATATTTAAAGCGTGCATTATTATTACAGTAAATCAAGCTTGTATATTTATTCCAGTCAAGTTTTAAAAATATTTATCTATCGTCAACTGTTACCAACTGTCGCCAACTGTTAATGCGTGTTACCTTTTTAACGTTTACAGGCTGTGCGGCAAAAAATATAATCTCCAAATCTTTTTCTTCCCCTGGAGAAATATAGCCCACTGAAGGTTTCACTACAATATAATCAGCTTCATTCCATTTAAATTTGTAAACTTTTTCCGAATTGTTCACCATAATTACAGATCTTTTTTGCATAACACAAAGTTCACACCCACCTGCATTCATTTGTATAATTATTACCGTTTATTTAACTTTAAAAAATTTGTTCTAATCTGTTTTCCAATTTACCATAATCAAGGATATATTTAAGAACAGAATGTTCAGCACTAGTGGTATCGCTATGTTTCATAGACGCTTGGGATCCTTTTTTGCTTTTCTTTGCTTCTAATGATTTGGACTTCTTTTTGTCCAGAGGAGCACTCTTACTTTTCTTTCTACTGTCAACTGTTGAAACAGTCGATAGAGTCCTGAACGTAAAAGTTTTAGTTTATGAGAGAAATAAAGTAAATAAATTTTATGAAGGAATATGTCAACTGCAAATTCAGTAGCAGAAAAAAATAAAAATGTAAGAAATCAGACTCTTTGCTAAGGATACATACTATGGTGTACAGAATAAATATGAAATCTAAAATTTATGAGGAATATAATATTGTTGTTACCCTTCCATAGATGCCTTGTAAGCATCTAAATCAATATCCATTGATAACATTTCAAGGCCCAAAAGTACAACGTCTTCCATGAATGCCTCTGCTTCACACAGCACCTAATACAATTAAAACGCCAAATCACTAAATTGCTGATTGTAGATCTGAATTTCTGTTCAGATAAGAATTTACTTACCGAAAAATATTCGTAAGGATTATCGCAGATGCTGAATTTGACCTCACAGTTAGTTCTGCCTCTTCTGATCGGATTATAAATAACATTTATTGATGCAACTTCTTTTGGGATAACAGTAACTTTCATCGATAAAGATTCATCTTTAACAAAAATAATAAATTAAATAATTATTTTACTTAGAAGGTTTATAAAAAAAAATATCAATTACCATAATTACTCGTTTCCATAAAATTGCTTTCAGTTTTTGAAGATAATACAAATACGCGTCGATCTTCGTGTGGTGCATGCAAAATTTCAATTTTTACAACAGCTTTAACAGCACTGACGTTTTTAAAACGAATAACTCTACTACTTATCGAACCAATACATGTGACGGGAAAGTGAAGTAATGCAATTCTTTGATGCCTAAGTGGTGGTTGGACTAGTTTAATTCTGGGTATTACGCCTTCTCCTATCAGACATATTTTAAATGATTGCTCTTGGTTGTCCAATTGCTTCAATTTAATTTCTAAGACTGCTCTATAATCCTGCAATTTTAACGAAATTTTCTGTACCCGTGAAAACTTTAAAGTAACAATTATAATCCTTAAAAATGATATTATCATTTTTACCTGAAGTGCTTTTGGGCTAAATACTATTCCTAAATTTTTATGTAACAGAGGTTCTATGTGAGTTTGATATTTATCCAATGAAAATATATCTTGGTTCGAGTTTGCCTGATAATGTAACTTCATAGTCAGTGCACATGCTACCAATCCATTGTTGTATAAATCGATAACTGCTACATGGCTTGTGTTTATTGTAACACTAAAGAAATGCAACGTTACAGTGTCTTCGATAAACACACAGTGAGGCGACGACTGAAAAAGTACATTAGAACAATGAATTATAAAAATTACAAATTATTCAAAATAAAAAATAAACTAAATGCTCACGTACTTCAGGAACTTTGTACTCAGACATATTTTTCAAAATAAGGTGTTCTCTGAAAGTAGTTTCTAAATTCCAGAAGTCTAATGTAGGTATTGCTCCAGTTCCAACTAATTTGAGTGGAACTCCTTGAGCTTCAGCAGGACAAGTGTCACTTATAACGAAGTTAATGATCTCTTCAAAGGTCCTCGCAGCTGTTGCAAAGAACTGTATTTGTAGGGTTCGACTCGTACCCGGTGCAAGTAAGTTGTCTTCGTTAATTATCATAAAGTTTCCACATTTGATAGGAGGGTTCTTTATTCTACAAATCACTTTAGATATTTTAAAGATTGTTTAAAATGGAATAGATTTATGCCATAAACTATTTAATAAACTTACTTATTGTCTTTTAATTTTACCGGCAAGGAAGGATTAGAATCCGGCCGATACTCTGGAGGTAATACTATTTCATAGGTGACTGGGCATTTACTTGTATTATTTAAAATTACATCTCGCGTTACTCCACTGCCAACTGGTATTATATGGAAGTTAAGTTCACCCAGAGGGAAAAGAGTAAAACTGAAAATGTATATTTATTAAAAGTAGAAAATATACTATTACGAATTCTAATACAAATACAAAAATACAAAAGGCAACTGTAGTCTGGAATATATTGTCCAACATAAATTATTGGAGTGTAAAGAAAATATTTCCTTTAATATGTTTAAGGACTTACGTATTATAAAACGAAGCAATTGTAACGCAAACAGGAAATTTGGCAACGACGACTTGATGCCTGCTACCGTCCAGTAACGTGCAAATATAAGCTGGAACATTGACTAGATTCATTGAAGTTGTCGGTGTGCATTCAAATTCAATCGTTGTTAACTTTATTGTCGGTGGTATAACGCCACATTCCGGAATAGCTTCAAAAGACCGCAAGAGTGACGGCTCCGGAAAATTCTTTACTTTCTTTAACCTTTAAATATTAAGAAATTACTGTTATAAGGTTACTGACATTAATAATTTTTAAGTTATTTATATATTCAGGAAAGTTATTTATTTATTATTTGACTATAGATAGGTACATAATAGGCAGATATGATTGAAACCAATTTAATTTATAATAAATAAATACTTAATCATGCTATGCTATGCTATTTATTATTTACTTGTAATAGATATTATATCTTCCGCGGTTTAATAAATACATTTCTCGCAAAACCGTCGAGTTAACTTTGACATTTCCATAATTTAAGAAGTTTTCGCTAGGATTGTCGTAAACACATTCTACCATCACATCGTAGCATTCCGCAGACAGATACAATGTATCTGTTATCATTGGATCACCACGTCCCTCGGCATCGTATATCTGCAATGGTACTAATGACATATTATGAAATCTAATACTCATATATAATAGTACATAATACTATATCGAAATACTAACATCAATGATGAGCGGTTTGTGAGTTATCACCCCTACTCTACATGCTATATACGTTATTGGAACAACTTGATTATCATGTCTCGGAACAATTCCAGTGGTTTTAGTTATAATAAAATCTTGTGCAAATTCCTGTGCATTACGTAGTTTCCACATAATGGACAATATGGAGTCATTTTTCACAATCAGTCTGTCATCTTCTCTTCGATACAATAAGAGCTTTCCATAGTCTGTAAAAATGCAATGTATTACAATATTGTTTCTTAAATTTATTCCTTTTTAATTTGCGTTTCTTACCTATCTGTTTGGTTAAAGGTAATATTTCAACGACAGGAACAACACCACTACAAGCAATGTTAACAGTTATTATCTCCGGATTATCCTTTATACAAAACAGAAGCATAATATTGTGAATCCCAATTTCTGCAGGTGCTGCTGATATTTTTAACTTTTCTCGACAACCAGGCTAAAAATATTTTCAAGGGTTATTTTCTCGTATTGCTTACATACAAAGATTTCCATAGTAGCTGTAATTACCTCTAGTCGTATAAATGTTTTGTCAATTTGAAATACAACAGTATCTTCATAAAATTCAATTTCAACATCAGTTGTTATCAGAGATGAGTTTTTTAAATCAATTGTATATTCTTCCTCATAAATCCTGCAAAAAATACTCTTGAAATTTTAAAAAAATTACCAGTGAATAAAAATAAGCTTATATGTTTTTCGGCTTACCTGTTGCCACCGATAAAAATTGGCCCGAATTCAAACAACTTACGATCATCTAAATACGTAACTTTGTATACATTGTTATCCAAGGTTCGTCTTGTGAAATTCTCAAACATTTTTTTTGGTCTGCTATCCAACCTAAAAGTTAAAACTATTACTGAGTTAATGTTTACTTATTCACGGACACACATTTTATTATACACCCATAATAATTATACTACATTTCTGTTTTTTTATTATTAAGTTATTTAATACATTTTAAAAACATGGTACCTTGGCAAGTCACAAATTCCAGACACTATAATGTCAACTCTCGATTCTGGCCAACCACTTACTTCAACGAAACGTTTGACGCTGAAATTGCCTTCCATTTGTGGGCTAAACGAATATTTACACCTGACCAGGTCTCCGGGTTGCAAAACAATTCGACAATCGAGATCTAATTATTGAAAACATAAAATTATACAAACATGTCACTTAGCGTAGATAAGTAATCGGCAGTAAATATTTACCTACCTTTAGTTGTTTTAACACAAGAAAGTGGTAAGGGATACATATCATATGATTCACTTTCCTCTGATATAACTTTCTCAATAGATGTTGATGGAATTTCACTTGTAGAGGTTTGTGATGAAGTCACCTGTATAATAGTAGCATTAGTACATTGATACAAATTATTGCAATCTTACACTGTGGCATTTAAGTTATAACATTTTCATTTATGATTACCTTTTTACCGCAAACACAATGCCATTTCGAAAGAATGTTCAGAACATTATCTTGACATAAATCATCAAGTAAATTTAAATCAGTCAGCTGATTGCATTCACATTTCCTTAACTGTAATTAAGTAAAAATATTATTAATTTTTAAAACCTATTCTCTTTCCTTTATTTACCGTTACTTTACTTATAACATCATACCGGTGATTCATCCAAATACAACCATTCTAGCGATTTCTCGTGCTGCAATATCGGAAAAGTCTTTGGCAGTAATACTGTATATTCCTTCTTAACAGTAGGAGACTTAAGTATGTCAAATTGCTCCTCTTCCCTCAAAGCTTGCTGGATTACTTTAGAGTTCATAAACATATCAATCAACGCTTCCTTGTAACGCAGACATGGATACATGATTAATGTTAGTGGGAATCCCCGTTCGGACATACTTATCGTAGACATCTAAAATCATGATGAAAAATGCAATGACTATGATGCAAACTGAAAGTTGATTTCATTAGAAAATTTTGATATTTTTTTCATGGAAATAGCCGGCAAACGAGCTGATGATCCACTTGATGTTAAGTGGCTATCGTCGCCCATGAGTGATTGAAATTCATTTGAATTTATTAATTTTTTTATCTATGTGTGCATAAATTATTAAATAAATAAGATTTACTTGTAATTGAACTTCGGATTTCTTCTTCACTTTCTTGTGCGCTGAACCAACTAATTGACCATTGAAACCAACCAAAGGATAGTAAACATCACACTCTTCTATATTCCAATTATTGGCAATGTTTACCAAATTCTCATAAGTGTTTTTATTATATTCGTTATATTTTGTATTCATCGTCATAAATTCTGTAGTTGGTTTTGCTAAAGTGAAATAGGAATAATTATGTAATTATAATTATCACCAACATAACTAAAATGATCCTACAATCCGCACTGGAGCAGCGTGGTGGAGTATGCTTTAGGCCTCCTCAAGGGGAGAGACCCGTGCTCAGTAGTGGGCCATTAATGGGTTGAAACCAACTATAATGACTACTATAAGATTAATAAATTAATAGAACTAACCCATTAGATTACTGACCTGTAAAGTAATTTAAAAAAATATGTTTTGTTTATAAGCCACAATTTATGTTTACCTTTTGCATCATCCTTTTTAATTTTCTTTTTCGATTCAGAGTTGTCTAGTTGAAGAATAGATTTACTACGATCTGCGTTAAATCGAACACAATTTTAAAGAATATATAATATTTTAATAAAATATCTTATTACTACATTGTAGATACTAATTTCATAAAACACAATATCGATTTAAATTTTTATGAATAAACAATACCTCTTGTGTTTTTTTCTGATCTCACTGTATCGAAAGTATATCTGAAAATATATCAGTAATAATTGGTATGATTATTTATATTTAAGTATTTGATTTACTTACAACGTATACAGAGTGAGTTTTTCAAGTGTGTGTGTGTGTGAATGGCTAAATTCTAAACTTGAGGAATATCGAAAAATTATCAAAGGAGTCTCGGAGCCGATTTGGATGAAAACTAAAACAGCATCATTAGATTTTAGAAACTTCAATCTCGTTCGCCAGTCACCTTACGAACGACATAAATAAAAGCTCGTCCGTTTTTCAGCAAAATAAACCAAGACCAACTGAGGTCGGTAGTAGGTGAGGTACGTAGTAAAATAAAGCCACTATTCCTATTACTTTTAAGCCCTAAATTTCTAAACATAACATCAGAAAACAGTTCAAAGTTCAATATCATAATTGTTTGGTTCTAATCAGTTTTAGACTACGACAACCAGTTTATCCTAATCGTGTCGGGACAATTCCTAGTCCAAATTAGATTTTCCTAGGCTCCTGACCTGACACGAGTGGGATAAACTAGTTTGGCCGGATATCGGATTTGACTAGTAACATATATACAATGACTTATACCCAGTTTTCTCAAAATACTTCTTTCGCCGATTTTCTAACCCGTAGGCAATATAAATTGATTTCAATTCCGGGCTCGCTTTATCGTACTCTTCATCTGTCATTTCTTCAAAATTGCTTACTATTTGTTCTATTTCGGTTTCATCGTAAACTTTAGATACGAACCTGTTACGAAAAATGTGAAGATTATGATAATATAATTTTATTTCCTTCTTTCTTAATTCAGATAACTAATTCGATTTCTTTTCAGTTTTTCTTTTGTTAATAGTAGAATTTTATCTTTTATTTAGTTTACTGAAATTTTCATAGTAATATACTATAATAATACTTATTAATCTAATACAAAATCAATCTTACTCGTCCAATAAATCATTTTCATGTTGCAATTCTTCTTGGGCTTGGGCCCATTTATAAAAATCCGAATGACATAATATTAGATGAATGTTCCGTATTGACTGCTTACATCTAATAACCGTGGTTAGGACGAGAGATGGATTTTTCATTACAATACTCGACAAGGTGTCCACCACAAATCCACGATTGAATTTGCTTTGGCTGAAGTATTCAATAAGAAGTTCTTGAACTAGTTCCTAAAAAATTTTACGCTACGTCAGTATGATGATGTCTTAATTTTTTTTACATGTGATGTGTGGAGCATTTTAAATTCAAATATCTTTGATATCCAAAAAAAACAAGTATAAATAATCCTTAACGCCTCCGAGGAAGCATTTAATTATGTTATCATTACAAGCGTTACCTACATTGTTTTTTTACTTTGGCGTTTTTTACTCCACTACCATCAATCTCTAAAATTCAGGATAGCAACTAAAAAGGTACATTGTCGAAATAATATAAACAACGGATACCATATGGAACATGGTCGATGATCCCATAGCTCCCATTGCAGTGTGGGACCCCATTGACGACGTGGGCGATCTTTTCTTTTTTTTATCACTAGCCTTTGATCGTGGCGTCCCGACATTTTTATTACTTGCTAGGAATTCTATCTTTTTCAAAATCGTTTCAAATTCGTCATCTGTGTCATCTAACATATCTACAAGTTATCATTTCACATATGTAATTATTATTTTAATTTTATGTACTTTGCTATCGAAACTTCAAAAGTTTTACTTGCAAATATTTTGAACTAATTGGATACCTTCTGTGTCTTCTTCATTACCGTCCGAATCAACTTTACTGGCGGGTGTTCGTGACATAGCATACATTTCATGGATTGCACTTGATAAAATTGTTTTTGCGGGACAACTACAAACGCATAAAGCTTCAACTATGCATAAATCAACATTTACAGTCGGCAACCCTAAACTTTTTCCGAGAGCGTAAGATATTTCTTGACCTTGTAGTTCTATAACAATAAGTATCAGTAGTTATATTAGTATTTAAACGAATAACACAAATATGTGTAATTATTATTATATTAAAAAATGCTAAGTTCTTTTACCTTCACATGGTGATCCATGGAAAAACATAATAAACCCTTTGGTATTTTTATCAGTAATGGTATCCGCCGAAACATGGTCAAAAACATGCAAACATTCCTTGAGAGGGTCAATGTTACTTTCTTTCATTGCCTTCATTTCATCTGGTAAAACGATCATTTATTTCTAAAATAATATGTTATATTACGAACTAGCTGTCTCGGCGAACTTCGTATCGCCTAACAATCAGTGAATGTACTTTGTTACTTTTAACTTTTATAGTTTTGGTAGGTTTAACAAATCAGAGACCTCCCTCTCCCTTTACCACTCCCTCTCCCTCTTCCTCCACCTCCCCTCCCCTCCCCCTCACCCACCCTAACTATTATATAAGCTTATATCAATGATATTATATGTATATGCCAAGACGGTGCCGAAATTACGTCAATCGAATTTAGTCAAGTATAGCGATTAATTCAGACAATCGATAGCTGCCTCTGGGTGAGGCCGTCTAGCTGTCTTTTTCACTATTATGGTTTTAGTAGTGCCATCCCTTTTACATAATTTACCAATGTAATAGTAATTGGTGTAGTGAAACAAAAGATAAACGTGTGTGTGTTGTAGCTCGGTCGGAACAGATTTTTTTGGTTGATTTGTAAGGGCATAACGTATCTATAGTTTAATATCATTGACTTATATACAAATTTTCACCCTTTCTACTTCAAAACTGACGAAGTTGCCTGGAGATAATAATATAGCTCCTGTGATTGAACACACCGGAGTGCTTCCTTATTTTGGCAATCAGCAAAATTGGGTACAATGTCAAGAAATCTAATGATTTTTTGCCTGTTTTCCCTTTTTAGGGTTCTGAAGTAAAATCGGAACTTTTATAGTTTCGTCATATCCGTCCGTCCATCCGTCTGACCGAGGCGTAGCGCCGAGATCCTTAGGGTGCTTTTCCACCAGAGATGTGCTATGTTACGTTGCTATGGATGCGTTTGATATCCACCAATCATATTCATTGATGGAAATCAATCAATTTATCGAACCAATCATATTTATTGTAATTCACATCTTCGCAGCATAGCTGCATAGCACATCTCTGGTGGAAAAGCACCCTTAGTGCTATGCTAAAAGCGTGCTGAAAATAAGTCAGTCGAATTTAGTCAAGTGCAGCGATTTCATTGCAGTCAGTTGATTGATAGCCTTTGAGTGACACTGTCGATATGTAGTTGTCATAAAAATGCCGATTTGCGTTTTGAGATTTTGCAAAAATCATTTCTCCAAATTGAATAAGAATGATGGAGTTACTAACCATAAAGAAGAACATAAAACTTTATGTTAAATTTTTGTTACTAATATAGAATATTTCTGTTAAATTTGATTAAAATAAAAATGTTAATATGGCACATTGTATACCTTTCGTCATAGGTAGAAGTCAAATCGTAGGTTATGCCTACGATTATTTTTATACGATTATATTTTAGAGTCAAGTGTCCCCTCCCCCTGCCGGCTAAACGGTTGGAGTTGAACAAGTGAAAAAATTCTCAAAAATAGGTTATATGATGAATTAACACGAAAAACTATCACGGCTATGTTAGCATAAGAAACTTGAGTAACATTCGATAAACTTACTACTTCCGAACCCTACATTGCGCGTGGCCTGACATGCACTTGCCCGGTTTTTAAAATAATGCACCGACAGAGGAGTGAAATTTTACCTGCAATGATTTCAGCTTCTGTTCGAAACTTTTTTGGAGATGCACTTTCTTTAGCTGGTGCAGCAGATTTGCTCGTAGCTGGAGTCTTGGGGCTTTTGGCTTTCCTATAAAATTATTAACGCTTTGCCAGATATCTGATACATTTTTAAATCATAAAGTGTTACTTAAAGAATACTATTCATTTTACTTTGCTGGTGCTGCTCCTTTTCCCACAGACAATTTCATTGCGGCAGCTTCGTCCTCGAGACATCTGAAAATATTTTTATTTGATAATAACTTAATGCAAATTTAAAGTAGGTAACCGTAACAAAAATGAAAACATACTTCTTTACACGTTCCTTAAATTTTTGATTGAAACTGATTATTTCCCACGGTAGGCCCGTTCCTGGTTTAATAGCTGGAACTAGCATTTCTTCTGGTTTATTATAATATTTATAGAGTAATTGATACATTTCGTCTTCTTCTCTCCATTTGCTACGTGATGTACAACATCAAAAACACAGTTAAATTTTCGCTCTATCTGACATAGTATAAAAATAAAACACAAAAATGTGTTTGTTGTACTTACACATCGCTATGTGCGATTATTAATTCAATAGGAAAAGGGCAAGGATTCGTCAAGCCGAAATACATATCGATAGTTTTTGCCCACGGGAGTGTCGGTGGAAAGACTATCCTCGGACCTATGGTGTGTACATGAGGTAATATGCCTTGTCCTTTTACTGGTATTGTCAACCTAATGGGATTCATGTGGAACCTAAATGAAAGGAGGCCTTCATACGCCATCTGTTAAAAGAATGTCCGTTGTATTATCAATATTCTTTAACTACAAATACATCAATCAAGCTAAAACATATTTTAAACCGAACTACTGCAATATAGCTTAGTGTATAGGACAATATGATATAGCTGGTATCTTATTTGATCTGGTCATATTTGAATGCTAACCTCTAAAGTAGGTTTAAAAGCTATACTCAGCCAACCACCTTCTCCTGGCTCGTATTTACCCGAAGTATCCAACACAACCATAGGATTAGGACCTGGAGTTTTCAATCTTAAAGCGACATACCAAATACAAGTTGGTTTCCCACTGAAATTCCGTATTCAATTAGCCAAAAGATTTCAAACAGTTAAAAATAAAAGAAACAAATGTTGAGCTACTTACACATTTTTCAATGGGATAGAACAAATTATTTTGTTACCACATCTTACTGAGCCAAAGTCAATATTAGCAACATTGGATACCAAATATGGTACTGCACACAGAGCTTTTATCTGTACTGGAATCGTGACTCCATAAGGTACCTGAGGGTATAAAATCATATAATATTCGATATATATTCAAGGGCCCTGAAGCATATGACTTAAGAGTCATCGTCAGTATAATTACCTCTAAATTGAACGATGTAGCAACATATTGTTCCAACTCAGTAAAATCATTAGCAGTAGGTGAAAAAGTGACGTCCAGTTTCCCTTTTTCCCCAGGTCCTAGCTTTCCACATAACTTTAATCCAAGCCATGATGGAACATTGGTACCTTTTGCAAAATGTAGTTTCGACGTAATTGGACCGTAGTTAATGATTTCGACTGTGCACTGAACCTATAAAATATACTAAATAAGATATTTACAGAATTAAATTTAAACAGAAACAGTAACACCGCGCTGCGAGGTTCCAAAGAATTCATTGTTTAACTTTCGTAGCACGTAAACAATAATCTGATAATAAAATAAGGCTGCTTGACGAATGAAATAGATGCCAATTTTAATTCGTTTTGTGCTTTTTGACATGCAAAAGCTATTTATTTTCGTAAAAAATACATGTCTTTTCTTACCGTACTTCCTGTAATTATCACACCATAATCTATAACATATGGTGTGGTAACAAATCCTGCGATAGGTCCCATCTTTGTTGTAGTCGAATATATGTTTAGTATATCAGGATATTTCTTGACGTGATTTATCAATAACATTCTCTCTATCGCTAATTCAATATCCATAGTTGATGGATAACCATCCTTAAAAATATAATGCGCACGATAAAATGATACATTCATTTATTCATAAATATAAGAATAATAAATAAATAAGACGTTCTTAAGCGATCCACAAAAATTAAGTTATTTATAAAATACTAGGAAATCGCCCTCGTTTCGCTTCGGGAAAAATAGTAAAAAAAAATAATAATATAGCCTATGTCACCCGGGGATAGTGTAGCTTCCCAACAGTGAAAGAATTTTTCAAATCGGTTCGGTAGTTTCGGAGCCTATTCAATGCAAACAAACAATCAAATCTTTCCTCTTTATAATATTAGTATAGAAGTATAGATTACCCATGAAGAACATATATGCCAACTCTGATTAAAACTTGGATCTTCAAAACATTTTTCCGTCAGCGGAGAATTTACGTGCTCGGTAACATCATTCATCAAGAATTCACTCACTGCTTCTAAATATTCGGAAGTTAATGCAGGGATTGCCATGTATCCCATTTCTGGAGGTAGCTGTAATTTTATTTTATGTAAATAGTCTACAAAGGAACCACCTCCTCAGGTGGTTACTACCGTCGTAGTGGTCACTAGGTATTTTCTACAGTCATCAGTAACACCAAAGACACGGATGTGTAGTTAGCCGAAACTGAAGCAGAAGACCCGCATTATATCTGAGTCCCCGACAGTACACCCAGAACACGTTAAGATATTTCACAACATTTCACAATTAATTTTAATAGGAGAGTGTTAGCTAGTCAGGAAGGTATAGAGGCCAGGTTGCAGAGGGCCATAGCCTCGTCCGTTGTTCAGTAGGGTGAAATTGCTTAAACTCTTAAAAAATGAGCAGCCAGCACCCCAACACAACACATTATTATTTATTATTATTATGTATGATGTGGGCGTCTCCCAAAAAAGAGTAAATAAACTTATAGTATAGCAGTGATAGCCTAGTGGTTAGAACGTTGGTCTCTCGAACGCGGGGGCCCGAGTTCAAATCCTGGCACGCACCTCTAATTTTCTAATATTATGTGCGTATTACAAGTTAATTATCACTTGCTTCGGTGAAGGAAAACATCGTGAGGAAACCTGCACACCTGAGAGTTCTCCATAATGTTCTCAAAGGTGTGTGAAGTCTACCAATCCGCACTTGGCCAGCGTGGTAGACTATGGCCTATACCCCTCACATTGTGAGAGGAGAGCCCGAGCCCAGCAGTGGGACAATTACGGGTTTTTGCTTTGCTTTGCTTTGCTGAAACTTATAGTAAGTAAGTAAGTAGGCGTCCAGTATCATGGACTTCATCGCCACTTACCATCAGATAGGATTGCAGTCAAGCTTCGAGCTATCACGTGTAAAAATAAACATTATACCAATTAAATTATGTATGTTATATATTTACTTACATCCCCTATTTCGGGTCTTGGTAAAGACAAATATACTTGAGGAATAACACCCCAACCAAATACTTCTATAGGTTTGAAAGGAAGGTGTCCTACTTCTAGTGTGAATACTCTGTTAAAATATCCTGTTACTCCCGGATGCACTTCGATTTTAATTTCTAACTCTTCTTCTGGTTCCAAGGCCTTTTCATTGGGAATTATGTTCAGGATGCATCCGTCGAGACCATTTTCAAAATGAGGCTCATTCAGATATGTTTTGTATTCAAAAGGTAATTGTGCGGTGTTAGTTATAACTAGATTTTCTACAGCATTCTCGTGAAAGGACCTTATTTTAAAATTAACCCTCTGGGTGTTAATTTTGTACATTAGATCAGAACTTTGTCCTGTAACTAAAATCGATTCGGATGGACCTCCTAATACTTCACATTCCAGGACTGCTCGAACATTTATGTTCAGTTTTGGCCTAAATATTATTTGAATATACTGGGTTTCATTTGGTTTCAGTAGCCCACGATGAGGCGTTAATTGTAAAATATCATTGATACACAAGTGTCTTTGAGCAACCTTTGAAAACTTTGATATCCATTCAAACTGAGTATCATAGTTTATATCAATCATGGGTGTAATTTTTTTTATCAACTTCTTCTTTAAACATTCAAAATCTTCTTCTTCTTCCAACGTTAAGGAATAAGTTGGTTCTGGGATAGTAGACGCCATTTCCTTCGGTAGGCATTCATAATCTAATATTTTATCAGCAGTTGATCCTTCAGGGGTGTGGCATGGCATGATTTCATGGAGATCTGCAACTGAAAAATAAAAATGGGTGCGTGTATTAGTATATACGAAGTAATTTTTTATGACAAGGTTTTTCGTTTCAATAATAATAATAAGTAGAAATTATATCATATTCTTCATTTTGTTACACAATATTATGGTTGTAATGAAATTGTGAAGATTACCAGTAGGTTCGGTATCAATTGTCGATGGTTGAGCTATCTTCATATTTTGATCTGGTTTAGATAAACTATTGTCCTAAAATAATTAATAAACATTAGCATGATGACGTATTAAATTACTTATTCTTCTAATTACATACATTGAAACTCACCATTGCAGTTATAACATACTTCTTCCAATTAAATTTATAGCATGCTAAGAGCGGCGTAACATTTTGAATTTTTATAGTTCGGCTTTCTATACTTCCATTTTGTATGCACTGAAAATCTACCCTCGGTGACCAAATAAATATGTTGGGGAAATTTATTTTTCCTAACAACTTAATTGCATCCTAGAATATAATAAAAAATAGGGGTAGTATATTTCTAGAATTATTTTTGAATAATTTGTTAATATTCAGCTTTGTATTTACTTTGTTTTTATGTCCTTTGAACTTTACTTTCATTAGATCACAATAAATCCGGGACTTCAACGATAAATGCTTTGTAGTATCGAATAAAATTTGTATTTTCATTACTTCTTGATCTTCCAATCTCTCTTCGACTAAATGCGTTAAACTAAAAACTAATTTTATCTTATTGATATCCTGAAAGAATTGAAAAGGACTTTTTTTTGCTGGCTCTACTGGTTTTAAAGTCAAATAATCTATGAATTGTTTGGATCGTTGTGGCCCAAGATCATTGATGATATTTGGTAAATTTAAATCATTTTCGTTATAACAAATGCAACCACACAAATTCTGTTCATGAGGTGGGATTTTATATGTGCCGCTTCTTTGAACAATAGCAAACGGAGGTTTTACACTTATTTCAAAATCTAATGGAAGCTTCGATACGTTTTTGATTGTTAGAATATCTGTAACAATATTTTTGTTAATAAGTATTCATATTAACACAACGAAATAACAAGCACATTGTATAATAGAAAATTACCCGTAAGCTTATAGTACTCGCTGTAAGGTCCAAAATCATATTGAAAGTCTAAAATACTCGTTGATACTTCTATTTTCGGATCAACAAATTCAGCTATTATTTGACACTCTAATAACAATTCCTTTTTGTTTATGCCTTCAACGCTGCCTACTAAATACCACATTTCTTTTATAGTGGATACTTTATATGATAATCCGGTTATGGTTAATTCAGCCTTTTCTCCTGCTGCCATTTTAAAAACTCGAGGATCTAAATTAAAAAATCCCCTGAAAGTAATTATAAAATAATAACGATTTGAACGGAATGTCAATAAATGCATTACAATATTATTTTTCTTTTATACGTTGTATTCTGCTTGGTTTTTGGTGCTTTATAATGTTCGCTCCATTCCAACGCGTGCATCCTCGTACCACAATTCTCCATAATCACTTTATGATTTAACGGAATTTTAGTGAAATGCCTTCCTATATTTACTTTGTCTCTTAGATCACCTATTAAGATGCTAGTTCCTATACCAGTTGCAGAAAGTGGTACAAGCTGTAAATTTGTGAAATGTGGTTAGTTTACAAATTCTTAAAATGGGGAATAATTATTTTGTTTGCTGCTTTATAATTAATGTGAAAACAAAAAATTGTAATAAGATACTAAAAACTCTTTGATTTAGAGTAAGTTATAGATCAAAACAGGGAACCAACAATGTCTTTCACTTTTTCCAACTGTATAACAGCTTTGTTTGTGTACGAGTCAGCGTCAATGAGATACAGAGTAATGAACAAATCAGTTTCCGACTCGGGTTCAATGCATCCCTCTGTCGGATTTATATGCCATCTTCCATCACGATTAACCTAAAACAAATGATTGTGATTTTCTTCATAGTATTATTTGAGCAATATTCTATATTAAAAAGTTAAGAGATAATTAAGAAAAACGTAGAACGCATTAATTGTCTTACCAGTGAAGCTTTGAAGTTGACTGTGACCGGTGAATCATTGCATAAGGTTAAGGTTTTATAGGTTCTGTTCAATATTTTAACTTGTCCCCAATGTAGAGCAGTGGGAGTGCATGTGACGATGGGGCGAACACCGCAGCCCGTTATGTGACATATTTCTACAGGATTAGTTAACCCGAAGAGGAACATCCTATTAAAATAATTCGGAAATCAGACAGTAGACACTGCCTAATCTAACTACTTATAAGCACTTCTATGTTTGTTAAGGAGTGTTTTTTAGTTTTTATAATTACATAAATTGAACATAAACGGAGATATGGCTGACTTTGATTTAAAGAAGTACGGAATTGCTGATAGTGCAGTTCTTTCAATATACCTATCTTTTTAACTTTTTTCTTTGGGTAATCCATTCACACTGTGCATTCAAATTTCATATTGTGTAGATTTACCTTATAAAATATTCTTGAATGCCAAGAACACTCGTCTTGATACTAACAGGTAAACAAAAAGTACTATTCGGTTCTATCATACCCTCTTTTATATCGACTTCAACTTCTAAAGTAGATTCTTCCTAAAACATTTACATAAATATAATGAGGTTATTTAAATAATAATAACAAAATGTACATTTTAGTTAAATAATAATAAATTAAATAACCTCCGATTCTTCAATAGTAAAATATCCTTGGAAATCGTTACTGCTGATATAAATTTCATGTTGATATGCAAAATCTAAGAAAGCGGCTCTCAGATTAATATCAGGTGCTGGAGTGATGTCAGGAACCATGGCATTGAACGTCACAGGAAGTGTTATCGGTGGACTATCTGATTTCTCTAACTCCAATTCCAAAGATGTCTGATTTGCTCTCACCAAATTTGCCGTTAGTGTAACCTGTTAAAAAAATATCAATAAGGCAAATTATAATTATCCGCTTTCAGAGCAAGCACATGATAGTAATAATATAAATGACGAGATTAGTATGCTAACTAATAATACATTAGTAAGTGATTTGCCAAAATCATAACAGCATGATAATGCGACTCAACTCAAACTAACGAATGAAATTAAATAGCCAACTACTTAGTATTCTGCGTCTCATTTTCTTGTTTTTATACGCTTATAAGACAAGAACAATTTATTTCCTGTTCAACCTATTCAATACAGGGATCGGGCCTCTCCTCATGTTTAAGGAGGCCTAGAGTATACTGCACCACGCTACTCCACTGCAAATTAGTATAGGGATTAGTGGCTAGCCCAGGTGTCAGATGTTTCTTAACTACCCGAAGGGTTTACGACTTGGTTTAACGACTGCTATCTAACAATAAAAACCGGGACCGACAGCTTTACGTGTCTTTCGAAGTACGGAAGAACTCAAGAAATTAATTCCACTAGGTAAAAAAAATATTTTTTTTTTCACCTTTAGTGATACTCGAGATTCTGGCTCAATGTTTATTTTATCAGGCTCTATGCAAAACTCTCTTGGCCATTGAGGAACCTGTGGTTTAGGTTTCTCTGCCACCGCGTAGTCAGTTAATGTGATGCTGCTTATTTCTGGACCATCGGATGATATTTTTAACGACCCGCTTACATGTACTATTGATTCATTTAACACGTCCACCTCCAAACTCTTTGGTACTCCTGTAATTATTCAAATAAAATTCAAAATTGACATTTGTTATAAACCTAGGTAATAATTTGAAACTGAAACGTATTTTACCTACGCTGACCATTCCAAAGTCTAAGCATGGTATACTAAATGTTAAAGAAGGATAAATGACGACACCTCTGAAATTAATAACAATAATAATTTTAGTTTGCTCGCTGTATAATTTTAATGTTCATTTATAATTTCAAGAACATACTTTAAATACAACTTTAAAACCACTTGCGTATCTCGAATGAGAAAATTAATTTCTTCAAAATAAGGTCCTTGATTAGAATTACAAAACGAAATAACAAATATTTCCTTTTCCCCTGGACGTAAACAATGCATTAGGGGAGTGCAAGTTATAACACTTCCAAATAAAGGTGGTACATCTTTATATAGTATTACTCCATTGATATGCCCTGTAAAAGTATTCCATTAAAATGACAAATAATAGACAATTAATGTAATAAAATGGTTGATCATATAAAAATTTAAACCTTTGTTAATGGCTACCACTTCGTAATTATATGTTTTATTAATGTATATACAGTCCATGTCCAAAGTTTCTAAATTTAAAGTTATTGAGGGAGGTAAAGATGTTCCAACAAGCTTGAGAGGCACACGATCTGTTATTCCATCGATATCTAAATAAACTGTCGACTCAAAGTCTCCAATCTCTTTAGGTGAAAATGTTATAATTATCTCTGTTGATTTTCCAGGCCATAATTTACCTTCCTGTAAGAAATAAAATACGTAATAATAATAATTTTTTTCATGATAGAATTATCAAAATTACTGATAGAAAAACAATTCTCTCCCTTAAATTATAGAGCTATCTAATGTTAAATCTTGAAGATTCCTGATTTGAAGTGGTTTGGTATACCCAATTACCCATATTTAAAATTATTAAGTATTATTTTTTCTTACTCCTGAGGATTGATTAGGAACTTCTCGAAAATTAATCAGGTATTTCTGATGGCACCTATCGAAATTTTTTGTAACGTCATAAATTATTCTCACATAGCGGTGGATGTGGTGGGAAAACTACACTCTTCAACTTCAAAACATCATCATTCACGCTACCACTATTCACATTATCATCTCACGCTAGATGTGTCTTAAAATTACACATAAACTATCGAATCACTAACAATTGGAGTAACTGAAAAATGCATATTTTGAAAATGTAGTGTTTCATCAGCTATCAGAGCTTGTATTTCGTCGTAGAATATTCTTGTATATACTCTGTGATGCTCTTCACTGCTAACAACATCGAATTCCAACAGTTTCGTAGATTTCGCTGATTCAATTTCTTTTAAGTTATAGTATGCCGTTGCCAATTTAAGCTTGTCTTCAAAATCTGGTGTGGAAAATATAATAGAATATTATTTTTAGGTCATGTCATATTGGTAGAAGCTTCTTCTACCTCATTGCTGTTTATTTTGCAATGTGCTGTGAGCAGCGATCAACTATTTAATGGCTGTGTAGACTTTATTCCGCATTGATAGAACGGCTTATCATCAATTTCATCATAAAAATATCACTACCTAAAAAGAATCTAAAATATTGTGCATACTTGTATCAGTATCTATACTAAGTAAAAACAATTACCATAAAAAACGCTTTCGTGTTTCATACACATATAAGTTAAAAGATGGTCAGATTTGTTTGTGATCTTAAACGTCTGCTGTCGCACCATTGTGTTGTATGTGTCTAGAAACCTGACCACCTGCTTCTCCAGTTCAACACTCACTGTATGTGTTGATCCACGTAAATTTATCCGAAAAATTTCTCCTGTAAACAAATGAAAAGATTTGATTGTTAAAGAAATTTTAACCGAAATGGTGAAGCTTTGAAGCTTCCAATAATAATAAAGTAAAAATTATTGATTTTATTAAAGTCATACCTGTCTCAAATACTGCATACATAACTCCTTGACTATCTCCCAGATGCATGGTTTTGAACAGCACTTTCACCTCTATTTTCTCATTTGGATGAAGAAACGCTGATTTAGGTTGCACTGAGAATGGACTGAAACCAAAAATATTTGCTTTAAGTACAATATGTTTGTATATTTAAAAAAATTGTAAAGAACTTTTATAACAAACTTACCATTTGGTATTCAAAGTAAATCCCGCGGACACTGTACCAAGGTTATGAATAGTCACAAACACATGATTCTCTATCTTAAGCGGTATTTTCGGAATGCAAATCTCATCAGGAAAATCGAATATTGGTCTTGGACCCATAGCTAAAAAAATAAATAGATGTGTTACACATAAAAAATCATCTAATTTATTTTTGTCACTTTAACACTCTTGGTGTCCCAACTCTTACTTGTGATGTACAAGTAACTATAACATACGAAGTTTTTAGAGAAATAATTAAAAATACTCTATTCTTACCTATGATTGGTAAAAAATACTGATCAGTATCGGTATAGAATGTTACTTTGTGAACATAATCTTCATACAGGACTGGTTGGAAAGTAACAGAGAAAGTAATACTGATTCCTGGGGCTAATCGTGACAACAATTGCCCTACACAAGGTTTTATGGAGAAAAATGAAGAATCTTTCCAAACCATATTAATGTATGTGGGACCCTGCAAATAGTTATTATTGGAAAATGTATGTTGGCTTTTCTTATTAGAGGCAGAAAATTTAAAAAATTAATTGGCAAGTTTCAAGTATTTACCTTGCTTATATTCTTCACACAAAATTTGGCCACACATTTCTCGTTTGGCTTAAAATTCTGAAATACTAATATTGGAGGTACAAAAGAGAGCACCACATTATTGTGTTTCCCGCGAATGCTGCTAATGTTGTCCACAACAACACGGTTTAATGCTTGCAGACGTTGCGCGGTAGACATTTTCATTTCTGTTGCATACTCTGATGGTATAATCTAAAATGATTGAAATATAAGCGAAGCCAACAAATAAATTCTGAAATACTAATATTGGAGGTATGTACAAAAGAGAGCACCACATTATTATGTTTCCCGCGAATGCTGCTTATGTTGTCCACAACAACACGGTTTAATGCTTGCAGACGTTGCGCGGTAGACATTTTCATTTCTGTTGCATACTCTGATGGTATAATCTAAAATGATTAAAATATAAGCGAAGCCAACAAATAAATTCTGAAATACTAATATTGATGGTACAAAAGAGAGCACCACATTATTATGTTTCCCGCGAATGCTGCTAATGTTGTCCACGACAACACGGTTTAATGCTTGCAGACGTTGCGCGGTAGACATTTTCATTTCTTTTGCATACTCTGATGGTATAATCTAAAATGATTGAAATATAAGCGAAGCCGACAAATAAATCTATAATAGGTACTTCAATGTTTTTACCTTTTCTTTCGGTTATAGGCACAGTACTAGATTCAGTAACGTCTTTTTTAATAGAGTTTAAAAACTTATTTAATCTCTTTAAAGCACTTATAGAGCACTTAGAGCATTAAAATCGTAATAAATCTTACCTCTTCAGAGACATCAACCAATTTCTTTTTTACAAGCAAATGATATAAATCTGCTGTAAAGAAACCATTTTTCTTAAATTTATGTAATATTTCCATTTTACAAAATAAACATAAATGTTTATAAGACGAAACTACGAAACTCGTTCGTAAGTCAAAATTGTTTATTGATTTCTGACGGTTTCTAAAGCGGTTGCTAAGATTATAATTTGATGTATTAGCATTTAGCAGTGACATATTAGTTTATATTTTCTTTTTAAAATAATACTTTTAGGTGGGTCCGCAAAGTACTTAAACGTAACGTGGGTCAACCGTACTCCCTAAAATTCTAGACTAAACGAACTTTAGCTAGAGCTGAAACAAACGCATTCTTTCCTAATAATATTCTGTATCGTTCTCCCTTATTCTTTTGATTTAATGCGATCAGAGATAGAGCGACGAAAAAATGCTCAAAGAATTTTTTTTTCTTATTAGTACTTCTTATGTAGAAAGTATGGAGAAACTTATTTTAGCTCTAGCTCTACCATTCAGTTCAAACCCATAAGATAAAGGTTTGTAGTTTAACGCAATGTTCTTTATTTCTTCATGGTACCTATTAATTTGTCGTGTCTTCCTCATTATGAGGATCAGTAGTAATGTTGATAATGCCTACGTCCTAACGCCATGACAATCCTTGCCGTAGAGCTGAACCTAATGCGTTGTACGTACACTCTTGTAATATAATTGTGTATGAAATAGTAATTAAGTATCTAACAAAAAACAGATTCGCGTACGTAGGTGCTTGACGCCGGCAAGAGGGCGCATAGACTTGAGTGCGGAAATAGCAACGCGTCGTAATTTTAGTAGAATCAGGGCAACGCGGCCGCGGACAGAAATAGAGGCGATGGCGGCGCACGCGTCTTTGCACTGTCAATTTCATCTGGATAGGGCGCAAGATTAGCGGACACTGTGCCGCTGCGGGAGTGAGGAGCCCCCGAGCCCCCGAGTCAGCAGAGGAGCCCGGCTCCCTGCACAACCCTCGCGAGTGCGCATCTGAAATACTCAATTGCATAATTCCGTGTACCTACCTATCCGTTTACTCGACAACTATGCCGTGAAATATTTGTTTAGTGCTAAAAAGTGTCGCAAATTATAGTGTGTTTTAAAGAATCAAGTGTGAATTGATACCGTCGTAAGTACCGTTCAATACTCACGGTTAATATTTATAGGTTTGGTATTTTTTAAGTTTTTGGGAAGATATTTTCAAAAAAATATAATGAACTAAGATCATGAAATTATGTAGGATGCACTTGTTATAAATAGGTAAAATATCTTCGATATTTTGAGACATGAGAGACAAAATAAATGGGTCGACGAAGCTTCGCCGACGCGGCTCCGCCCGTCTATCTCGGTCACAGCAGCTGAACATTTGCTCATGATAATGCTCTATTATTACATGTATACTAGTCGGAAACTATAACAACTAATGCTTATTTCCCGATGTAATAAGTATCAGAATTGCACGGACACCTCGCCCACTGCTCTGATTCAGTTCTAATCTAAAGCTCCCAAGTAGACGTTACGTTACATATAAATACCCGCACAATGTTTATGCCATGTTTATGCTTTGAACAAAGTAGAACAAGTGGATATAATTTGAAAAAGTCTGTTGAAATGTAACAAGTAGGTACTTACTATTGGTACATATTTTAAATTGTACTATCAATGTTTACCATCATGTTAATAATATAATCGAATGTTAGACAAGCTAATAACAGTTTTATATCTATCTAATATTTTAAAATTCCCAGTTTGGTGGACCGGCAATTTAAACTTATCCGTCATAATAACCTTCTTTATCATTCTTATTTTGTAATTAAGGAAATAAACCCGTAGACCCCAAAGCTCTTTGACCCGAAGACTGGCCAGTATTGTCTGCTCGTTGTGAACTTACCGCAGCAGTCGCAGCAAACGTGTTAGTTGAGGTGTGATTTTAGTAACAGGACTGTGACTGTAGACTGTAGCAGAATTTTACCTAGCATATCTCTTCTAACTAACCAATAATACCTGCTACTTGCTGCAACTTTATATACCTTAACCAAACTGGACTATTTATATGATACTAGATCTCACTTCATTATTCTTGTCCGAAACTCAGACTTATATTTACAGGAACGTGTATCCTCTTTCTTTAGATAACTATGATATGATTATGATAATATTCTTCCTCTTATACTGTAAAATGTAATGAATATGTTTCCTAGAAGCCTTAACTAAAGGTTTCTCCTCATAGGGGTTTAGGATACCTCTGACCCTAAACTGGTAAGTTTATTATGGATTTTTCAATGTTCAAACACTTTCAAAGTAGTTAGCCTATTATTTACGACGTATGTACGAGCCTCTTCTATTTTGTTGGCAATGGCTTCTGGAAACCCAGTTATCGGTCTTCGAAGTCGTTAACCTCCGTATTTTCCCATAATGTTAGGTTTCTAATACTCGCATCATATAAAATTTTATGCGTTCACTAACTTCCCAGTAAATTTTATGGATTACCTCATTTTTGAATGAAAATATTCTCGTAAGTGATATAGTGAAAAGCATGAACTAAAATATGGAGTGTGAAGAAACGCTTCATGTACGAAATTATTTCTCAAAGCTCAAAGGATTTTGAAGTTAAACATTTAAGTATAAGATAAAGTCCTGTGAGCTGTGATCTGTGATAGACAGGCGGACGGGTAGACTGACAGACGGAGACTAAATACTCTAAAGGCAACCAAGAGAAGGGACTGATAGCTATGGCCTGGTTGGTTCTTTAGCAGGGTGTACCGATAGAGCAGGGGAGGTTAGCTTAAGCTCAAAATTGATGGAGCTCTAAACACTCTTTAATCTTCAAAATCGAAAATTTTTAATTTACTATTATACAAGTATCTACCTATACTATAATACAAAGATGAAATATGTATTTGTCAGATGCTGAAGAACCGGCAGCCGCGAGCGGCGGCGCCGGCCACACCCACGCTGGCGCTCCGGTCGCTGCCGCAGCGCCCACCGACCAAGCCGGAGCCCGACTACGAGGTGGTGGAGTTCCCCTCCGACCAGTACATGAACGCCAAGCTACAGCCGCCGCCCCCCACGCCGCCCCGACCACCTACTGGTCAGTTTCGCTACAGTTGTTATTTTAGTGTTATTGTCAATTTATGGTTTAGATGGCTTCATCACATTAACAGCCCAGTAGTCAGTACCTACTGAGCAAGTCTTTCCTCATCTTGAGGAGGCCTAAAGCATATTCCACCACGTTACTCCAGTGTTAAAGTAATAGTTGATAAGTTGGGTTCATGCCACCCGACATAGCTTGACGATGCGACTGTTGTCTTACGATAACGACCGGGACTGACGGCTTTACGTGCCCTCCAAAGCACGGAAATGCTCAAGAATTTTTTGCCATTAGCGGTCACTTATCCAGCTATCGACGATAGCGGCGCGCCCTAGCGATATTTTTATTACCTACAGGAATTATTGAGCTTTTAATGCCATACACAGCCTTTTGGGTTAGGAAACATTAGTTTTCTGGAATAAAATGTTACTTAACATCACTGCAACTACTTCAACCGCGCGGACATCATACAATTTTGATAGTTATCATCATCATAACTAACCAGGCCACCCTTTGGAAGCGGGCGCGTCGTGCGGGCTGTGCGGCGGCGGCGGCGCGCGCGTGCGCTGTGCGGAGTGCGGGCGCCGCGCGCTGTGCGCCTCCTGCGACGACATGTACCACCGACATCCCAAACGACGCCACCACCAGCGACAGGTGACACCAGATAATTACCATCTAGTTTACCTGTCAGTAGCGATGGTGCTAGCTGACTGGCTTGCTTCAACCAATTGATGGCCCACTACTGAGCATGGGAATCTACACTTGAGGAGGCCTAGAGCTCCACATGGCTTAAAGATATTACATTAATATTAAAAAGTAAAAGTCACGTATATTACCTATTACCTGCTAGCTGACTCGGCAAGCGTTGTTATGTCAAAAATTTTCTGGATAGGGACACCCTCATTACCTAGTGATCTGAAATATACTTTCCGGCCTATTCTCCTATCTACCAAACATATCTACACAAATTTCATAAAAACCGGTCGAGCCTTTTCGGAGGAGTGCGACCACACACGCCGTGATACGAGATTTTTATATATTAGATATTGTCCTTAGCTAAACAAAATTTAAGATATAATATAATGTAGATTCATCGTATTAACAAATCAAATTCATTCCGATAGGTATCTATATTTTTTACTAGGCATAAGTACCTATACATAAGTACATCGCGAGTGTGAATAAACCCACATCGCCAAATAATATTGGCGGACTGCCCAAATTCGAAACTTTTACATATTTGTCGTACCTACCATGTAGTTAACATACCATAGCTGCGATATATAATACATTACCATAATGTGTCGACCTGCAGGCGCTGTCTCCGTCTCAGCTGCGGGAAGAGCGTCCCCCGCTACCACCCAAATCCGCTGCGCCCGTCCCGCCGCCGCGGAGACACAAGGTAAACAGAAACTGCACATTTACCTACTTATCTTATATACTATATATTATACTAATCCTTAAAAGGCCTTAAAATATTTGCAAATACTCAGTAAGTGTAATTTGAGCGAGCTCTGCCAATAAAGCCAATATTTGACTACACTTTAGAACGCAGTGACATTCCATTCCGTTAATAAATTAATCGTATTTCAATTTAATTTTGCGTCTAATAATCTACAAAGTACGTCTATGTACCCAACGTTGATCAACATTATAGTAGGTAAGTATATGATGAAATTGGTAAGAAAATGGTGCTATAAAAAAATTAACAAGCATTTTCCTATCGAAATATAATGAGGTTACACACCAAACCACCTTCAGGCCATGTTCACATATCTTAACATTTCTTTTTTTTTCTCAAATTATAGATGGCCGGCGACCGAGCTAGCGCGAGCCCGAGGCCCATATCGGCGGACCCGCGTCGGTCGGCCGGCACATTACCCTCAATGCCGACTCAACTGTCCACCTTGCCGCACGCAAACCACTTCGCAACGCACCGCGCCCCGCAAGCAATGCCAATGCACCAGGCCAACATGACATCAAACGTTCCCGCGCACATGACCAACATGCCCTACTTGCAATCAAACATGCACCATTCAGTGTCTCCTGTGCCGCCACAAGATCGGACTAACACCATGAGCCAGTTCAACCCGATTTGGGGAAGGCCTCGAGGATCAATGCAGGGATTTAATATGTCTCCAAACATGGTAATTAATTCACCAAATATACCCACCCAATTTTTTTATTTTAACTGTAGGTAGTAGGTATACATTATTATGATACATGATCGGCAGGTACAAGGATCGCACGGAGACACGTGGGATGCCCCTGAGCAAATGTCCCCGGGTCAAACGCAGAGCTGGGGCCGGCCGCTGCGGCGCGGGGCTTCCGTGATGGAGCTCGGCGGAGCCCCTGCGGCGAGTTGCGGCTGCGCGCACTGCGCGGGGATGCCGTGGCGATTTGGTAGCTGCGCCAGCCTCGAGCACCCGTGGGCCACGCCCGGCTGGTCCGCCTGCTGCGGACCGCACCCACCGCATGGACCGCACCCACCGCATCTCCACCATGCAGTCCCGCATCCCCCTCAAACACCGCAGCCATATCGCAGAGGTATAATCATCATTACGATAATTTCCTCAGATTGTCATTTGTCACTGACATTGTTGACGATAGTAACATTAAGATTTTAAGTATGTATATCATCGGCTCACCTCAGTACAGAAGGATGGCATTTTTATAAACTAAAATACTCTTAAGACTATTAAATCGTGTTTAATTTCAGCTGAGAGCCGCGCAGCCTCCCGCGCGGGGTCGCGGGCCGGGTCGCGCGCGCCGTCCCCCGCCGTGAGCGTGCGGTCCCGCGCCTCCCGCCGCGCGCGCCCCCGCTCGCCCTCCCCGCCGCTGCCCTCCAGCGACGCCGACTCCGAGAGCGAAGACGACTCCTACCCCGCCCCGGTCCACCACCAGGCGAAGGGGACCCGGGGGCACGAGCGGACCTTGAAGAATCAGTTCACCAAAGATACCCCCAATGAGGTACAAGATGAGGAGTCCCTCGGCCCCGCCCCTCCGCTGCCCGAAGCCTCCTGGCAATGCGAGCACTGTACCTTCGTCAACGAGCCCGGAGTCCGCGTGTGCGCAGTGTGCTGCCGGACCCCCACCGTCACTCCCAAGATCATCCCGACTAACAGGATTGAAAACGGAATAGAGAAACTCAAAATCACTAACACAACTTCACCAGTTCCAGCTCGGAAACCGATCGAACAACAATCTAAGCACGGTTAGTGATGTAACGCTCAGGGTTATGAACTTGTAATGCTTCTACCATACTAAAAGTAGTAATTTTTTTGCAGATTCCGTCAAGCCTCAGAGCATTAAAGAAAAAGTATCCACTGGATGTGGACCGTCTCCACCACGAGAGGATAAAACCGGCAAAAATATGGCAAAACGTTTGGCAACCCCGACGAGAGAACAGAGTTCTGGGGATGCCGTGGAGCCCCGCGTGCGACACGACATGGCAGTCGGCCCATCGCCACCGAAAGAGACGTACAAAAATCACAGCACAATTCTTAGTCAGGAAACGAACACTAGGCCGTCTCCATATCGTACAGTGACATCCCTAAGGGAAGGTCCTGTGAAGCACAGCATATCGGTGGGACCATCGCCCCCTCGAGAGCCATCAGTGCCCAGACAACACAGCCCTGTTCAAATAGTTGTGAATAATGGAAAGCGGTCTGTTGACACCTCGCCTCCTCGGCAGAGACTGGCTGAGAGGGGTCCGTCCGCCGCTTCGAGCCGGACCCCCGTGTCCAACACCGGCACGTCACCGCCGCCACAGAGTATATCCACTCAGGTCAGTTATGTAACAGTATAGGGCACCAATCTCACTAGTCCCATGGGACGATAATTATAGGAATTCTGCAACTAAACTTGACATTATGTGAACAGAGTACTAAATCTGTCAAGTACTCATTGATTTAGGTACTAGGGTATAATAAATGTGCGGTGGTTGCAGACATACGAGGCGGTGAGCGGGTGGGAGCGCGCACCGCCCGCCGCCGGCCGCTCGCGCGCGCGCCGCCGCTTCCGGGACGACACGCGCCGCGAGCGCTCCCACAGCCGACACTCGCTCTCTAGCGACACTCGGGTAATACACATTTTATATACATTCTATATATAGGTACTCGTTACTCGTTCACTTCGGCGTTACCTACTTATCCTTATTCAAAGGATAGTATCGTCAACTGTATATTATGTATGTATTTACTAAGTTTATAAAGTGCAAATTTGTCCAGTTTTGTGAACCTAATAAAAAATAAGTTGAATCCAAAAAAAATTTTTTTTAAACGCTTTTATTTCAATGTTTAGTTTATAAAATTAGCTACAAGTTGTGAAAATTTCAAGTCTCTACGTAAAATAGAACATAGAGAATTATGCGTCTAAAGTCTGAAAATCGTTTTTTTTAATTTAACAACAAATAAACAATGAAAATTAGTTTAAAATATGATTTTCGTGTATTGTCATCGGAAATACACATGTCTGCCAAATTTCATCAATTTTCATTAAAGGGAAGTCATTCAAATTAACGTTACAAGATTTGATCCTTTGATCCTCCGAAGTGAAGCTAAATATAAAAGCGTTTAATAACCTTATTGCCGTGTAAATAGAGTAGCATTTTGATCATAATATTGAAGATTTGATGCTTTGATGCTCCGAAGTGAAGCTAAATAAAAGCGTTTAAAAAGGTCTGTGTTCATTAAATCATACCTGAAATTGCAACTATTTGTTTGTCATCGATGATCTCATAACCCCGAGTACCCCGACTATGGGTCGGTTACGTTACCTTTACGTGTATACATTTGTGTGTTGTGTGTAGGAGAGCGAGCGCAGCGCCCGCAGCGGGCTGACGAGCGGCGGCGGGGGGCGGTGGGAGTGGCGCGAGCGGGAGCGGGAGGACTGGGGCGAGGAGCGGCTCACGCGGCGCGCCTCGCACCTCGACCTGCGCGCGCGGCACCGCACCACCGCCGACCGCATCGACCGCATCGACCGCTCCGCACGACGCACCAGCCTCTACGGTTCTGAGGTATAGTGTTTACTAACACAACAGTCAACACTGCAAGTCTAAATGCAGTGCGTTTAACGCACGCACAAGTCATATCCAAAGTTGGGAATTGGATTTCTCCTAAAGCTGGACTTACGATGAAAAGATGTAAGAAGTTAAGGAAAATTGCCTAACGTTAATTTGATAAGAAAAAAATTACATTTACATATATTAATACCGAAACAAACTAACAACTTTCAAATTTGTAGCAATATTCGTAGGCTTTATACAAAATCTTCTATTTAGGCTCCTTCCCCGGAACCACTGGTGGGGAACCGAGCGATGTCGCTGGAGGCGCTGGGGGGCGCGGGGGCGCGGAGGGAGGCCGAGCGCGGGCTGGAGCTGGCGCGACTCATGGGAGAGGCGGAGCGGCTCGGGTTCAGCGCGGCGGAGGTGCACGCGGCGTTGGCCCAGAACCCGCTGGCGCCGCTTACGTGGCTGGCGGAGCGCTGGCCCAGCCTGGTGGCCGGGGTGCGCGCCGCCGCCGCCCGCCTGGCCCCCGGCGCCTCCATCTCGGAGCTGGACGCACGCGCCGCGCTCGCCAGACACCGCGGCGCCATGTGGCCCGCTGTCACCGAGTGCGTTGAGCGTACCCGACGTCAGGTATCCGCCTTTAGTGTTTTAGTTCATATTTATAAAGTTACATGTAGGTTACATGATTTCAGTAGTAACTGTTGCAATACTAATTTCAGACTGAAGATGTCAGGATAAGCGAAGACGGGCGAATGCGCGGCCACATATGGGGCTCGCCGAATGGAGCGGACGATGACGCAGCGCCCCCAGGCCGCCGCTCACACCGCACTCGCGGTAATCCAAACACCAGAACAAAACAATAACATATCATAAGTTCCCCATATCGTCATCATAACAGTCACATTTACATTTCAGCGGAAGAAAGTTCGGATGATTACGAAGTTCCGATGAAAACCAAATTTCAAGACGACGACTGGATGTATTTACCGCTAGACATTGATTACAAAAAATCATATGAAAATGAGCATCACCGTCTAAACGATGAATATGCAAATGCTACTAACAATACAATGGTTGCAAATAAATCCAAGTCTTCGAGTATTGAAGATTTTGCAAGTGATTCTAATTACGTCAATAATCATGATGTCAGAAATGCTGAAAACGATGTCCATGAGCAGGAAAGAATTCCGAATGATGTAATGAATAAAATGGATATAGCTGAAAAACTAAAAAAGCTACTAACACAAGCTGGAATGCCTTCGATTGATGAAAATTTACTCTTAAAAGGATTACTATCTGATAATTCAATTAATAAAAATGAAGCTAACAATAGAACAAAAACAAATACTGACACATCAGAAAATAAAAATAGTTCATTAGATTTTACGCATTTAGAGAATGATTTTATCAAAGCATACAATGAATTAACCCGGTCAAGTCCTTTACCAAATGTTGCCAAGGAACCAACTTCCTCTGAGACACAAAAAAGTACAAAATCGGATAACAAAGACGCCATAACTAAAAATAATAGGAATTTGGACAATAAAAAAAATGCAAAAATCAAAGTATCAAAAGCTAGAAGTAAATATAAAACAACAAAAACCGATTCTGATGACGAATCTAGCAGCGTAATTAATAAAAAGTCAGTACACGCCGAAGAAATTATAAATAATTCACGCAATGGCCATTTATTGCTAAGCCCTGAACCAGAAATCTCACAAAAATACCTTTCAGGGTCTAATTCTAGTAATACCGTTCCAGAAGAAGAAAGATCTGAAAACCTTCGAGATATGGTTGATAATACTGCTAAACTTATACAACAAATGAAAAATGAAATTCATTCAGATATAAATTCGTTACATGAAAGAAGCAAATCACGCAGTGAAGAAGACAATAGTTCTAATAGTAATTTTGCTTCCGATGAAGATTCTAATTTTAGTGATAATCAAAATGAATCTGAGGATTTAAGCTCGGATGAAAAAGAAGTTTCTAGCAGTGATGAAGAGTCTAATAAAGTTTCCGAAAATCGACCTTCTCCTGCAACTAGAACTAGCTCAGAAGACAACGAACAATTTGAAGAAGCAATGGATCACTTAGATAACCAAATCGAAGATGTTAAGCAAACAAATATAGAATTACTAGATTCTATCGCAAAAAGTTTACAAGAAGAACATACTTTTTCCTTACAAGTTAATGATATGAAAGAAAGTAGACAAGATTTAAATAATAATTTATTTGAGGCTGTAAATACATTTGATGAAATTTATGAACAATTAAATAATAACAAACAGCAGTCAAACACACCGAATAATCACGACGATAAAAAAGATATATACATTCCTACACCATCAGAAGAAAACATACAAACCAATCCTTCCCCCCGAATTGTTATTGAGCAAGCTTTAAATATGACACACTATAATCCTGAATTTCCTACAAAGGTGCTAATATCTGAAAACAAAATACAACCATTAAAGGCGACTATTAGTAATATAGAAATACACACTATAAGAATTACTAACTTTAATCCAGACAATCCTACAAAATTATTTATATCACAAAACAAACCACAAGCGTCAGTTGCTGTAATAAATGATCCTGATGATTCTTCGGACGAAAGTTCTGATAACTCAGAAATCAATGATGACATTGTTCCTGAAACAAATTCAGCAGTTGACAAAATTGATGAAAGTGTTGAAATCCATATTAATAATAGTGTGATAGGGCCAGAAATAATTGAAAACGATTCTGAAAGCTCAAATATAGACATCTTAGTAGAACATGAACAACAAGAAATACCTTCCATTAATAGTAGTGATCAAACTCAAGTAGATCTTAGTAGAGAACAAACAGAAGAAAATTCCACACCAATAAAAAATCTGCCAGTAGCCAATAAAAATGGTTCCAAAGTTATTCCTGCTAATTCAAATAATAGTAACCAGCAGAAACCTAAATTTAACGTTAATGCAAATAAATCGAATATTCCAAAACTTATAAGATTGATACAGAATAATAAAGCAAAAACTGATAAAAATAATTCTAAAGTTATATCCTCAAAAGTACCGGTACGGCGAGCTTCAGTTAAACAATATCCCGCTCCATCTCCACCCAAAGCTCACTTTAGTAACGTGCAAAGTGGACACGTAAAGCAACTTCAAAATCAATTGTTAAATGGCAAACAAGGAACTCCAAATAGCCCCGATGTAAAGCCTACGACGTCAGCAACTCTAAGCAAAAAGAAACCTCCACCTCCGCCGCCTTTGAATATTCAGCAACAGACATCGTCGCCACCTAAGACAACTCCACCAACAGAAAAAGACAATTTCTTTCGAGAAACATGTCGAACCGAAGACGAATGGTCAGAGAGCGATTCCGATGATTACGAACCGAGATCTATTAAGTCACACCAAGAATCGGAACCGACCCCCGCGCCTTCTACGCCGCAACCAATTACACTTCGCCGAATTTCGGGTCAGTTCGTTGACTTAGCCAAAGTGCGGCTGCCAGAAGGTTCGCCAGAGGTGAATATTTTGAATACTACTTAATCTTTATAATAAATAGTTCTACGTTAATATATTTTAATGTATTCCTCGTCCTATATATTAGAGACAAGCGCGTATGCTGCTAGCCGAGGGCGTGACAGAGAGCTGGGAGCAGGCGCAGTTGGCGGTCGAACTGATAGCTCGGGGCACGGACCCGCCCGCCGCGCTTTTAGCGGCGCTCGAATGTACGGACCTCCCGACAGCACTGGCTTACTTGCAGCAAGACTGCGAACTCTGCGCCTCTAAGTTTCCAGAACATGAGGTATTTACAGCTGAAATATGAACAAAAATTTACATACCAAAGATTTATATATCCTACCTGCTTCATATCTTCGTTTTTCTTTTCAGATGGTGTCCATGTTACGTTGTACGCATAGATGTTGCCGCGAATGCGCTCGACTTTACTTCACGGTACAAATATCGGAGCGCAGTATCGCTGACTGCGTGTGTCCCTACTGCAAGGAGCCAGAAATAGAAAATATGCCCGAAGATTCTTGGCTGGAGTACTTTGCGCATCTCGACATACAGCTAAAAACTTTGGTTGACCCTGACTTGCACGAATTGTTTCAAAGAAAGGTAATTGATAAAAAAGCGCTGTAAATTTCGTTGCATGCCCCCAGCGGTATTAAAATATTTTTTTTGTTTGCAGTTAAGAGACAGGACCTTGGCAAAAGACCCAAACTTTAGATGGTGCGTAGAATGCTCCTCTGGATTTTTTGTACATCCCAAACAAAAGAAATTACGTTGTCCAGAATGTAAATCAATTAGCTGTGCTACTTGCAGAAAACCGGTAAGAAAATTCTTACTTTTTAGACCGAGCGGAATTATTTTGAAACACCTTGTATATCGATATATTATATTAATGTATTTCATCAAAACATCTACTGTGGATAAATATATCTGATCGTTTTAGTGGTCAGCAAATCACGAGGGCTTAACATGTGAACAATATACAGCATGGTTAGAAGATAACGACCCTGAGAAATCTGTCGCGGCGGTACAACAGCATCTCAAAGAAAACGGCCTCGATTGTCCTCGGTGCAATTTCAAGTACTCATTGTCAAGGTAATTACCAAACTAATTAAGTATTAAGTACCAAGGCATTTTAAACATTAACATATAATCCGAGTTGCAAATCAATAACATGGAACCAGCATTGGTACCTACATGGCAATATATATTGTGCGTTAAGTTTTATATCGCGTGGTGAGTTTAATCTATTTATCGCATTTGGCATTGCAAGACAGTATTCATATGGTTGAAAACGTAAAACCTACTGAAAACTAACTGACAAACAATATATCCTACCGTATCCAGTGTGTACAAAAAATAGCGCTCATAGCCCAGCGGCTTGCGTCGATCCTAAGCGATCGACAAAGTTAAGCAACAGCGGGCGCGGTCGGTAGTTGGATGGGTGACCGCTAGTGGCAAAAAATTCTTGAGCGTTTCCGTGCTTTGGAGGGCACGTAAAGCCGTCGGTTGTTATCATAAGATAACAGTCATTAAGCTATGTCGGAGGCCCTCGGGCGGTTTGAAAACTTCCGACACCTGGGTTGGCCACTAACCCCTCACCAATCCGCACTGAAGCAGCGTGATAGAGTATGCTCTAGGCCTCTTTAAGAGGAGAGACCCGTGCTCAGTAGTGGACCATTAATGGGTTGAAGCCAGCCATCCAGTGTGTACAAAAAATCCCATGTGTACAAAAACTATCTTTTAAGTACAAAAACATCCCGAAATGTACATAGCTCTCCTTATTCACATCAGGGGCGGCTGCATGCACTTCACGTGCACGCAATGCAAGTATGAGTTCTGCTACGGGTGTGGTAAGCCGTTCGCAATGGGCGCGCGCTGCGGGCTCAGCGAGTACTGCGCGCGGCTCGGCCTCCACGCGCATCATCCGCGCAACTGCCTCTTCTACCTGCGGGACAAGGAGCCGCACGAACTACAGACGCTGTTGCAGGTACACTACGGCCGCTGTATCTTGGCGCGTCTGAACTTCCCGCATAGGCTGCCCTTCATGGGAAAAAGTAAAAGGTCCAGACTGAAATATCAGCGCTGTGCTTTCATGGCTTATGTTGTGCAGCACGGCATGCTGAGTCTGGGCCTGTTCGGGGGTCACGCTGCAATACAGGCACCCATAAAATTTAATGTCACCTTTTAACGTAACTATGATGTATTCTTTCTTATTTTTATTTTGTTGTTAATTAGGTACTTACCTTCTATTTTTATTAACTTTTAGTTACTTTTATGTCATTTAACTGCTATGTAGGTACTGTAATTGCTACCCTTGAATAAATGCATTTCATTTCATTCTCATTTCAATAACATAATTCGGCAATGCTCGATACGCAGCGTGTTATATCAGCGTGTTAGTCATACGTTAGCATGTTCGTGTCGCTATCTCTGTCTTACATGCGCTAAAGTTCGCAAAGCCTATGTTCAGACGCGCCAAGTTACGTCGGCCGTACTGTACACACTAGCCCCACACTAGGATTCCCGAGGATGCCAGTGATACCACGGACAACAAGGACACACGCACCCAGATCGAGAACAGAAATTCAAAGTCATCATTCCAACTTCCGCCTCATTGGGCACGGCCATCCTGCATGGTAACAAGTATACCGCTATACGGTCATTATTAGGATAAGCAGCTGATGCAGGTGACATAGCAAACCGTGGTTGTGGAATTGGTGCAGACATTAATCACCACCGTATGCTGCAATGCATGAATCAATCGTAAATAACGCTACACGTGCATGATTCTTTTATGAATCAATACCCAATTGGATCAACAGGTTTTCAATTTAGGTTACCATTTACGTGCGATTACACTTCGATTAGTTAACCTTCGCAAACAATAATTAAATGCGCTAAAAGTTAAAATCTTTAACGAACGAAAAATGGATCCCGTATATACTTTTAAAACGAGTATAAAAAATGAAGAGCTTGGTAATCTTAAGCAAGCTTGATTGGCCCCAACGGCCCTGAAGAAACAAGCCCAAAAGGCCGCGAGCTCAAAAATATTTTTTTACATTGAACCTGAGTATTATATAGGGCCCCATCAAAAGAATTTGCCACGGGCCCCGGACGGTAGTTTTACGCCACTGGTTGTACCTACTAGGTAGGTACTATTTTTACACCTGGACTATGTATGTAAGTCTCAAAAATCATTTCACCACGTATGAATATACCTGTCTTATTATTATATTACAGATGAATAACGTATCGTACGAATCAGAAGCCCCTGAGGGGAGCACGGCCAGGTGCCCCATACAGCTGCAGCGAGAGACTCCCACGGGGCTCGTGGACTCCGCCTGCAATAGCGAAGTACTGCCCAACCAGGCCGGCCTCTGCAAGTTAGTATACCAGTAATTTATTGTAAATTACTTCGCTACATTTCCAAACATGGCGTCCTCCAAATAAAAAGCTCGCCAGGTGCCCTAAAGCCGCTAGACTCCGCTTTTTTTTTCTCCCGAGACAGCTCATTTTGGAGTGGAGACCCCACAACAAATATTGATACGGGGTCTGCTTAGGGCAAACTACGCCACTATACTATAGGTGCCCTATACGTATAATTTCGTGCGATCGGGATAAAATTGGGTGCTGTAGTGACCGGTGGCTAGCGACTCTTACAGGCGTCAGCAATGTACTCCATCGAATGAGAGAGATATGATGAGAGAGATTGACTTAAGTCAATCAAGAACAAGGATTAATGGAATCTCTTATACCTTAGAGCCTGTTCATTTATGATTTATTCCAATGGTATTATATTGTTTATTCCCAACGAAAAAAGGTAAGTTTTATTCAACTCAGTGGCGTGCCTAGGCCGTAAGAACAAGGCAAGCCCAGTTGTGTCGTACAACCACAGGATCTCAGGATCTTTGGCCCGACAATACAGAATACTGCATTAAGATTTCAATCCTATTTTCTTCAATTTTAATTATATCTATTTATTATAATATGTTTTATACCTAACTCTCAAGTAACATTTCTGAAATGTGAAAGCCAAATGATTCAGGCCTTATAAATTACAACTACTTCGCAATACTAGATAATCGAATGTAATAGTGTAGTAGGTACTGTAGCCGCTGTAGGGCCACTATGGACGATAAAGGATCGGCCCAAGCGAAGGTGATGCGTTTATGCAACGTTTAGATTATCGCCGAAAAAGTACTGAATAGGTTCGAGAATGTACAAGTCTTAAATAATTTTATGAAGCAAATCATGCGATAATAATGTCATATACATATTTATATACAGTTCAATTCACGAAGTTATTTATTAACGCAGTTGACCAAAAAACAAAATGGCAACTGACGTTCGATTCAAGCACGGCAACTCACCGATAGTATCGTGCACTTATCATTCGGTTAGTACAATCGCGAGCTATCCGGTAATCTAAACGTTGCATTACAGGAATCATTACCTGGAGTACCTAAGCCGGCTGGTGCGGTCGCATGCCATCGACCCGCTGCCGATCCTGGGCACGGACGACTTGGAGACCCTCGTGCGGCGCGCGGCGTTGCGCCTCCCGCCGAAACCGTACGGCTCTCTCGATGGGATCTACAAGCGGGGGTTGACTGAGGTGTGTGTGTGTGTGTGTGACACTGACGGTATGTCCCTCGTAGGGCACACTACGTGGAGTACCTGGCGGCGAAAGCGCGCACCCTCGACCCGATCCCGATAATGGACGTGAGCGAGCTGGTGGCGGAGCTGCGGCGGCGCGCGCTACCGCTGCCCGAGCGCGGCCCATGGGACACGGACCCGATATATGCGGGCATGTGCGCCGAGGTATTCTTTGTCCACCTTTCCTCGTAACTGGTTCATACCGGTTACTGTACTGTAAAGTTACACAGTACTACAGTACGCCTTTATTTACTACACGTAATTTTTTTTATGTACATACCTAAATAATCGCCAAACGAGCAGACTAGCCTGAATGGCCACATAATCTGTTTATGGTAAGAAGTAACCGTCGCCCATGGGCATTGGTAACACCATATTGACAACCATGAAATAAGGGAGAAGAAAGAAAGATCTGGCTCTGAACTCAATGAGTCAGTATTCTAGGCCATCCTCATACAGTCAAAAACAAAATATTATTTACTATAAGTACTATAAACCTCTGGATTAGCTCTGCTTATTGATTAAATTATTGTTAATTGTTAATTAGAACGGTCCATACCTCTTACACTAATTAACACAATACTTTTCATTTAATTTGACTGTCATTTGTCAGTATTGATCATCAAAGCACAGCCCGTAGGGGCTAAACTTAAGACGTAGATTTTACAACATCAAAATCCACCAAAATGGGAAAGGGAAAAGGTGAAAATTGCATGTTGGTTTAGGTTGTTATAAAAGTCATGTCAAGTCACGTCATGTTTGTACTTAAATCAATTTGAAGATTAATTTGGGTATTATTAAATAACAAAATATAATGCTCCACAGGTCTCTAAAAATCTGAGCATTTATTGTATCTGTTTTTTATGTACTTACTGCTAATGTATTTTTAAATGTGCAATTGATTTTTTTTACAGATTGTCAGAGAGAAAATTCCTTTGGACTGAGAATACACAGAATAATAACTACAAGCAAAGGTTGAAGTTTACTGCAACTTTCTTCCAGTCTTTTAGTTAAACTTAGCCAAATTGTAAACTGAAATATTAAATCATAGATCTGCTTTACTACAATAATATATTATAGCAATTTTAATTACTTATATTACAAGTAGCATTTGTGTATTCATATAATTAATATACAAAAATGTTTTATTTTGTTTAACATTATATAAAATAAATATTAAACTTGATTGTAGTGTTATTGTATTTGTAAAACAAAACCATTACTGCTAGGATCACCGTCTAGCGAAATTCTCGTTCATATGTCTTTTATCCCTTTGGATATAGTGCCTATTTGAGTGAATGCGACTTTCAAGAGAATCTGGCAGCTGCTGTACTACATTGCGAGAGCGAGAATGAGTATTTGGTCTATCTTCTGTCTCCTTTTGAGCCAACTGGTCGGCAACACGCCGTTCGCGTTGCTTCTCTCGCTCCACGCCAGCAGCCATCATTTCAGCCAATTTACTAGCTTTTTCTGCTTCACTCATTCCGCTCCGTTTGTTATTCTGCCAACCCTTATCAAATGCTGGTACAGTGGATTCCATCCGGCCTTTATCCTTTTTATATTTACTATCTTCTTGCGAGTTCTTACTATCTCGATTGGAACTAGAAAGTCTTTCTCGATCGTCCCGCTCATATCTGTGTCGATTGTCTCCTGAATGCTTTGAATGTCCCTCTGTTCTTGTATACTTATTATCTTTTGCCTGATACTCACTTGGATATTGTTTTTGATTCCAGTACCGATGCTCCTTTGCATAATTACTTCTTGCCTTCTTTACTTCTTCATCAGAACTCTGTTGGTAATCGCTTGATTGATCTTTACTAGAATCTCTACGGTATTTTTTTAAATGTGCTTTAGCCGATTCGTCCTCAGTTGAATGGTATCTTCTCTTTCTTTTACTATCAACATTGTCAGTTTTAGTGGTGGCCTTCATTGATTTATCTGAGCTATCATATTTTTTTGGTTCATTTTTGGAACTATACTTAGACTTACGTTTTAGTTGCTCTGAGTCAGCCTCATCAATTGACCTATCTTCATTAAAATCTTTGCGGTGTTTCCTAACATGTGATTCTTTCTCTGTAAATTGAAATCTCTTTTTTCTTTTAGCATAATCACTGTCACTTTCAGTTGTTTCTCTTTGTTGTTTTTTAACTTTTTTTGTTTCACTATTGGAGTCATATTTTGATTTATGCCTTTGTTTTTCACTATCACTGTCATCTGTAGCCTTCTTATTTTTGGACTTCTTCTTTTTCTTTTTCTTCTTCTTTTTGGATTTTTCATCAGAGGATTCTGAACTTGAATCATCCGAGGCCAGCAATGATGCCAAATCAATACCCTTTTTACCACTTAAGGCTTGTAATTTTTCAGCTAAAATGTTATCGAGATCCTTGCTTTTTTTCTTTTCCTTTTTTGATTTACTTTCGTTTTTACTAGCCTGTAATGAAAATGTACACCTACTATTAATTTCATGCAAATTTTATAAAAAAATCTACACTACATAAGTATCACTTTTTTAAACAAACAAAAATAGAAGACTACAATGGAAAATTACAAAAAGGTAAAATGAAATATAAATATGGAGCATTAAAATATCTCTAAAATTTAAATACTTTGAAATTGTTTGAGAAAGAATAATTTCATATGACATATGACATCACAAAGCCTAACTAAACGCAGCTCATATAAAAGCATTTCAATTGAAGAAAAGATTTCATATTGATTTCTAGGCAAATAATATCACTTAATCCAATCATAAAGTTAAGGAACTCATAGGTGCTGGATAGGCAGTATGACCTATATCTCTACCAATCAGTGCAGCAGCATGGTGGAGTGTTCTCTAGGCCTCCTCAAGGGGAAAAACTTGTGGTCAGTAGTGGGCCATTAATGGGTTTAAGTTATAAATATCACATCCTATTTTTGAGAGATTTCAAATATTAATTCAATGATTTATTTGTTTCATTCTATATCTCTATTACAATTATATCTTTTACTAGTGGATACCCAGTTTGTGCTACTAGGCAAAAAAATTGTGTAATATAAATAAAAATAAAAATTATTTATTTTAATGTTTTAAATTAAGTTAAAAAAATTGAATGATGTGTGAGGTTAAGAATGTAAACAAATGTCGGATGGAATGATTTTGTTCAGAAAAGGTTAGAAAAACGGTTTATTCCAAGCTAGGCTGCACATGTAACGTAAAATACGTTACAATTGTATGGAAAAGTCGAAAATCGAGAATATGCTTATTGGTCTCAAACCATCTCCAAATTATTGCCTTTCAAATGAAACTATTATATTTTGGGTCATATTGGTTGGATAGTTTCAAAGTCTATAAAGGACATCCATACAAACATTTTTATATCTATAATTCCATTACATTAAATACTGTAGTTAAAACATAAAACTTTGCCATAGTTTTACAACAATCCACTGAAAAAGTTGTATCCTATGCCTATTATTAAAGGTCCATCTGAAGAATTATACCTGTTCTTTCCGTAACAATTCTGTGAGTTTCGCTCTCTGCACTGGATTATTTAATAAAGCAGCACGGGCTGCCCGTTCCCTTTCCTTCACGAGCAAGAGTGGGTCTTCTCGCATTTTTCTAGCCAAATCAACTTGAGCATCACCAGATGCTGTCAACATGCTCGAACCAACTACCCTGCGAGATACTGCTGGTATTTCATCAGCTTCGGCCTTTCCTGCTTGCTCATGATTCTTTTCAATAGCTTTTCCCAGCAAATATTCCTCATGTTGCACTTTCTTGTCTGGTTTCTGTAAGTAGTTTTAATTATAATATACAAAAATTGCATAGTGTCATAATGTAACACATTCAGTTACATTCAATTAAAAATCTATCATATGCACAGAAGAAATAATAGTACATATATAATAGTACAGAAGACTAACTCCGCAAAATCATTTAAATAAATAGTGACTCTAGCTGCGACACAATTTAGTGTAATTCAGGTCGCACAGTACTAATCAAAAACTCATAATGAGTTGCCTTCCTTTCTTACGCTATCTCTTATCCTCTCTGGCAATGTCAGGGTTGTCTTTTTTGAAGGAATAAAATTAATCTGAAAGTTTAAGTACTAGTTATATGTCCATGCTACTTTTATGAACAAATTATGTTTCAAATAAATCTAGGCTAAGTAGGTATTTACTTAGTAGTATGTTATGTATGTATCAGACAGAGATAAAAGACAAGCAAAGAGAAAGAGTACACAAAGGGCAATGGAAATAAGCATGCTTAGGGAATCAGACTTAGTGATAAAATCTGAAATTCTGAAATAAGAAGAAAGACAAAGGTTACAGATATAATAACTTGCATAGAGCATTTAAAATGGGGTTGGATGGGACACATGCTATGTTGCAAAATAAATAAATGGAGCAAACAAGTAACCCTATGGTACCCAAGAGAGGACACTAGAAGAAAGGGGCATCCAACTTTCATACAACGCTACCAAAAGCTCCGCTTTAATGCGTCGGCCAGACGATATTTGGATTTTTTGATATATTTTTTAGTGTTTACCTCATACATCCAATGTAGACGGTCATCGCCAGGGAGGCCCGGATGCGCCAGGTTACTCTTGGCCAACTTGTTAAGCTCTGCGCGCTCACGTTCTACATGCCTCTCGCGCTCCAACTCCGCTATGCGTTTCTTCTCTTCTGCCGCCGCTTGTTCTGCTTTCCATACCCGTTCTTGATTCTTCAGAGTATTCGGATGCCATGCTTTCTTAGAATTCTGAAATAAAAGTTTCACTTTACAAAATCAAACAAAACTTCAGTCAATCTACAAAATCAAATACCTAGATCTTTTTAATATTTTTATTGGGTAAATACAAGTGTATACGTACCAAGTCACCACCACCCATTGCTTTTAGTTTTTGCTAAACATTTATATAAATGTTAAACTACGTAAACAATCCTTTAATCTTTAATACTTTAGACACTAAAAAATTTTAGGAAAAGAAATAAGCCAATTTATTAACTTGATTGAAATCTGTAGAATTCACTCACTCTTGACAGTCTAGAACTCTTGAGTTCTTGACTTGACAGCAGTGTTGCAAAAGTGAAATGTCAAAAATCGGTAGCATTGCCAGCCAAAAATCGGGAGAAATCGGGAGATTCTTAATCTTAATAAACCAAGAGTTATTTTATGTTATTATGACAATAATTTTTATGCATAAAAATAACCTATTAATAAATTTATTATTCATTTACACCTTCGTACCATGTTACTAGCCATTTTTGCAAACATTTCTTTATTTATATTAAAATTGTAACAAGTTTGATCATCTTTTTACTCGACTGCGCGACGCAAGGGAGGGTAATGTATGTATGTTTGTTCCTATCACAGAATACTTAATCACTACGTTCCTATATGGCATTGTAGAGACCAAACGTGTTGACCGATTTTTATGATTCTTACGTCAATCGATTCGTCTTCCTACGCCAAATTGTCAAAATGAAAGATAAAATTATATTGACGAACTAAGTCAAGTAGGATAACGTTGAAAAGGTATTCAAACGATATTTAGGTTACCTTCACAATTTTTTATTTTAAGTAACAGTTTAGGATATATTACGATTCAAAGTCGTTCAAACAAGCATTCTTGCAAAATTAACTCCCTCAATGTAATGACATTATTGAGAATTTTACCGTCTTTTAACTCTATTAAAGAAGAAAAAGACTTACTGGGCTTGTTTTTTCATTTTTATTATAGTATTTTATTATATACGCAGCCGGGTTATTGTGTTTTTTAGTTATTTTTTTGTGTGTAATAGACCTAATATGGCAAACTCAAAACTTTGAATACGTATGAACAAATATTTTAGAACATGACTGTGTGAGCCATCGCCCATCACCTAATTTATGCTATATGTAAATTATGTAACCTACCTACACTTACCTAAAATTCTTCTGTATTTTCACTGAGTGACTCAATTTCTTTTGTATTTTGTATTTAGAACATTATTTTCTATTTTTAACTTTAAATATTATGTTATTGGTAGAAAATGCCAAAAATCGGGAGAAACGGTTGCTAAATCGGGATATCGGGAGACGATAGCCAAAATCAGTAGATCTCCCGATAAATCGGGAACTTTTGCAACACTGCTTGACAGTTGACTCACTGATAAATAGGGAATGCACGATATACATCGATGTATTAAAAACACTCGATGACAAGTATGGAAACATCGATTCAATCGGATGTTTTTTTAATTCGTCAACATCGAGTAAGCATCGATGTTTTTGGAACGAAGTTCCTTATCGCGCGTTGTGAAAGAGGGCTAGACGGAAAATTTCGACACTTTTTGATTTTAAGAATGACCACACCTCTTTTTGAAGTGATTCAGACAGTTTTACAGAGATGGCGCTGTACTGTACAACAACTATTGTATAACCATAAGTGTATCTTTCGCAAATAAAAGTATGTTATTTCTTTCTTACTTTCAAAAGTTACATCATATTTTTATGTTAATTTTAAAATCAAATTAACTCAATTTTAATCCATTTTTCTTAATAAAAACATGACATTATTTTGTTTAATTTAATACAACTTATCTTTATTTATTTTAGTTAGCATCGAATCATTATATGGAAGGTATTTTGGTAAGTTAAGGATTACAAACACAATAATCGAAAACTATTTTAACAACATAACCATTACATGCCCATAGAAAACGTTATTTTGCCGCTCACTTTTTTGGTGGATCAAACGTCGATACTGAATAATTATCAACACTTACCGCTCATTATTAATTTTCTGCAATAGATAGCAACACTCTAGTTTTCAAAGAGGTATTATCTTCTACTTTAAAGAAAAAATATTTTTGTCTACTAACGTCTAAAGTGTCAACTGTCAAGCAAGTGACATTCACGCCCCTATCGGCTATCCCAATGGCTGCATGACACCATGCTAGCCAAGCGTCAAGTCATAAAAAAAACTTCAAAAGCTACTGTCGTTAGTCATTACTTACTTCAACTTACTTATCACATCACGGAAAGTAAACAACGATTGCACGAATTGTCAGTACTTTCAAGTATAAACGCAACAGCTTTTTGATATGTAAATTCCTATTTTTGTTTTGTTTTTTTAAGATACTGATGAGCCGACAACTAATATTATTTTATTATTAAAAAACGATACATTAAAAAAGTGTGCGTATTTACGCGCGATTGAAGTAAAACAAACTTCTTTGACGTTGGTAACACGATACAACAAAAAAGTTATCTCAATTTAAAATAAATATCAAACTATAGTTAACTCATATTTATTAATAATGTAGTCTACAAAACGAATACAAAACTATACTTACCGTTAATAATACCGTTAATAATGCTATAATTATTTATGCTATTGTTTGAATTTCTGTTCTCGGTCTGGGTGTGAATGTCCTTGTCTTGTGTGTTGTCCATGGCACCCACGACACAGGGAATCCTAGTGTGGGGCTATGAGTGTGAAGCGTTATAATTATTAGTTACCCCGTGATACTTTTTTAATCTATAGACTTAAAATTACTATGTAAATACTATGTATTAAAATTACATTGTATCTGTGACAATACAATGTAATTTTAATAGAATTATGTATCTGTACTTCAATTTTGTTTACGGTTTTATTTTCATTTTTAAATAGCGGAAACTGCGTCAACGACTATAGAGCGTTATTTTCGTCCGAAAGATAATCTGTGTTGCTCTCAAATCACGCCTAAAGAAGTTTTACTTCAAAAAGAATTTGAAAAAGTTGCACCTGAAGATTTTTCAATTTTCTACAGGCGTATATTTTTTTAATTGGTAAAAAAATCCAAAAATTAATAACTGTCTACTAACTTCAGAATTTTTTTTGGTTTGCGTCACATTCATAACTAATTTGTTAAAAAAAAAACAACTGATGTATGGAAAACATCGATGTATTTTTTGAAACATCGATATAACATCGATGCCACTATGCGATGCATTGCATCGAAAAAACCATTGATTTTTTTTCAATGTCCAACCCTACTGATTTATACAAGGAACTTGTTGATAGATGTTAGATGTTAAAATTGTTTTATGTCAAAGATTGAAAAATGACAAGTGACAGTCACAAGAGCTTGGAACAGGCCATGGATAGTATTACTCTATCTGGATCACTGACCATGGATATATTACACTATCTGGATTGCGGACCTTGTAGAGGTACCTGAAGCACAGAATAGTTCGATGACGTCATATCTTAAGGACTATTCGACCAATCACAGTCTGGATTGAGGTTGTTCTTCATAATTGTAGGGTGTCCTTAATGACAAAAATTATGTCCTATTTTGATATGGATAATGGTATAAAAAATTATAATATTGATATAAAACATTTTATTAAAATTTTCTCAAAATTACTGAACTTAAAAATTACAATTGTTTTTATTGTAATTTTCTCACTGAGAATTGACAACAGTACAACACCACATTTTATGCAACACAAACAAAAACGACGACCACAGTCTTCACAAATCCCCGATTACCATAATTGCCACACTGAAAAATTGCATTAACGTTTTTGCACAGTGTTGCAAACTACCACACGATTACGTTACTTATAATATTCATCTTAGATGATTTCATATAGATATATCCATTATAAAAAATCATAATCAATATGACACAAAATCAATATCATACATAATCAATATCACAAATCATAATGACATATCCTGAGACTATAGATAACATACGTCATAACGTCATCCGTCCATAGGTACCTCTACAAAGATCCAAAGAGTAATACCACAGAATACTATACAGAATGTTCTTCATACAAACGCCTTGCGCGAGAACACTACTACATGCACAGCTATGTGTGCGTGGCTTATCACCGACAAGACGGGGGAGGCGTGCGCCGGCTCCCGCTCGAGTATAAACTGGTTCAGTCCGCGGACAAGCGGACCTATTATATGACTTTAAAACATAACTTTTAAAAAAACATTCATGATATAGGCAATTCATTTATCAGGCTTTAAACTACGTACGATTGGCTAAAAAGTATCACGTGACCACTTTGGTAACATGAATTTGATGTTTACACTGGAACATGACTGGAATTAAGAGTTCATAATAAGCCCAAAGGTCAGATCAGATGTGCCAGCGACGCGGAGCGGCGACACGAGCGACGATTTATGACGACGTATTGTTTTTAAAGATGCCAAACTGTTGCAATGTTTGTTTAAGTAATGGGAGGAAAACTAAAGAGATTTCTTTTTTTTCCAAAGGATTTTGACAGGTAATAATTTTACACATTTTACACATTTTGGTCTGGAAAATACAGCAAAATCTCAAATTTTAAGGCTGATGGCATAACATTTTGCCAGTAAAGTATGTTTCTTTAATTACTGGTTGCTTTACCCTACTTACTTATACTGTAAAACATATTTTGATTCGATTTTTTTTCATTTCTAACAATAAAATGTAAGTATCTACTTAATTTTAAACAAACTGTTACACTGTCAACAATTTCATCTTTCAAAGCTATTTATACCATTTTTAGGGTTCCGAAGTAAAATCGGAACCCTTATAGTTTCGTCATGTCCGTCCGTCCGTCCGTTTGTCTGAAGCAAAGCGCCGAGGCCCTTAGTGAGGATGTATTTTTATTCGTCGTGTACCCTATAGTGTGGGATATCGTTGAAAAGGTCTTCCAAAAATATTATGGGTCTTGTTAGATCATTTTTGGAATAAGGGGTCCGTTTACGAAATATTTGGCTTTAAAGTGCTAATTTTGCTTAGAGTCAAGTGTCGCCCCCCTGCTGGCTAAACGGTTGAAGTTGGACAAGTGAAAAAATTAACAAAAATTTCTCAAAAATAGGTTATATTATGAATTTACAAGGTAAACTATCACGTTCACGACTATGTTAGCATAAGTATTTAATGAGTAATAGTTGATAAACTTAATACTTTGGAACGCTACATTGAGCGTGCCCTGACCAGGCATTTGCTCGGTTTTTTAATGTAACAAAATTTGAAAACAGAACATAATAAATGTCCATACAACTGTCCATCCGTCTAACGGTCTATACTCATTGCTGCTGCTGCTTGCTTTGCTTGCTTTGCTCATTGCTCATTTGTATATTGTTCTTTTTATTTTTTTGTACCTCTTGTATTTTTTTCATATCTATGTGTGGCAATAAATGATTTATTATTATTATTGCTGACTCTCGCTCGATACGCACTTGCCCGTTTTATTTTTATTTTCAGTAACCGAGTGACAACCCCATAAAATAAAAGTACGTATGAATTAATGTGTCTGTTAGGAAGCTTTCATTCTGTATAGGGCTGCCATCCGTCCGGGTTTCCCCGGATTTGTCCTAGTTTGGAAGACGTCCGGGGAGCGTCCGGGCGGGGTTTAAATTGTAGTCCGGGTGCAACCCGGACTACAATGAAAGTCCGGGTTTTCAATTTTATTAAAATTCTAATAAATATAGATATTTGCTATTCATTATTTATTTAAATGTAAATTGACCGTAAATTGACTAAAAGACTGCAACTGACACTAGTTTTTTTTAAGAGAACTACCGTATTCGTTTAATTTAATGTTACCAAAAAATTAAAATTCTTAACATAAGCTAATTAAGTTTTAATTCTGTCTAGTCTATTTAAAATTTGAAGGCATTTTAATGTTATTGCTTTAAGAATTGCCAAATAATTAAAAACTAAGTATATGTGTAATTTTCTTTTTAATTTAAATTATTTACACAGTTCTATGAATGTAAACAACAAATTGTGTTTTGTTTGTCTGCAATATAATAAATAAACATGTAGGATTTGCTAAAAAAAGTTACAATTTGTGATTTTTTAAGTTTTAGTTCTGATTATAGCATAGTCTATTTTAAAATTTGAGGACATTTTGATGTTATAAAAATATTTTAAGAATTACCAAAATATTGAAAGCATTTTGACATAAATAAATACAAATTGAAGACTGATTTAATTTAGTTAAATAGAGAACTACAGTATAGTATAAGTTATTATAACTTTCTGAATTTGATTTAAGATTTAAGGTCTTTTAAAACTAAAGTAAATATTGCTAATTAGGTACCTATATGGAAAATTAACTAAAATTTTAACAAGAAAGAACCGATTTCAAATGAAGTACATCCAATCACAAAAGAATCCTCGAAATCGGTTTTTTTTTTACACAAATAAGTTAATGCTTGACCACAATCCCACCTGATGGTAAGTGGAGATGTGGTCCAAGGTGGTGAGCACATTAACTTAGTAAAAGCCTATTCACTCTTTTTTTGGCGTGATATTGAGTTATTCGTCCATTTATCGCGCACATACTTAATGCAAATTTAAAACTTATATGCGGTTGACGTACTCGTAGATGCCATTGTCAGATCTCGCTCAAATTCATGTGGGACCACACGACAAGCACCAGCTTTCGATTGAAAAAAGAATCATCAATATCGGTTCACCCAGTCGAAAGTGCGGAGGTAACAAACATAAAATAATCTAACATTAAAAAAAAATAACCGACTTCAAATAAAGTACATTGTACTTTTGACATGGATACCATTGTCAGATCTCGCTCAAATTTATGTGGGACTACATGACAAGAACCAGCTTTAATTTAAAAAAAGAATCATCGAAATCGGTTGGCGCGATATTGAGTTATTCGACCATTTATCCCGCACATACTTAATGCAAATTTAAGACTTATATGATTTTGACATGGATGCCATTGTCAGATCTCGTTCAAATTTTTGTGGGACCACACGACAAGCACCAGCTTTCCATTAAAAAAAATCATCCAAATCGGTTCACCCAGTCCAAAGTTCTGAGGTAACAAACATTAAAAAAAAAGAAAATGTGTGCAATTCACACGTGATAGAAGTGAAACTTTCCAAAATTTTGGTTTCAAAATAATGAGATGAAAAAGCAATAAATCGAATCTTAAAGCAATAAATCGAAGCGCCATCTATGAATACAACTTAGCACTTTTTGAAAATCTATCTAGCAATTCCTCGCGCCATCTATGAATACATACAACTTAGCATTTTTACTGTCTTTTTTTTATAACTTATAAGTTAATACTTGACTACAATCCCACCTGATGGTAAGTGGCGATGAAGTCGTTGGTGGTAAGACGCATTAACTTAATAATAGCCTATTCACTCTTGCCTTGAAGACACTTACATTGTAATCGAGCGGAAACACCGACGCGGGCAATTTATTCCAATCCTTCGCTGTACGTACAATAAATGATGAAGCGAAGCGCGTCGTCCGTACAGGGGGGATGTCAACGACGAAGGGATGGATACCCGCCGTGCATCGGGACGTTCGATGGTGGAAAGGGGATGGCGGAATCAAATCGTATAATTCCTGCGCACACTCTCCAAAATGTATCCTGTAGAACACTGAGAGGCTGGCAACTCTACGCCTGTGCTCGAGGCTCTGAAGATTGGTCTCAACCAGCTTATGGTCACCAATGAGTCTCTTAGCACGCCTCTCTATTGAATCCAATGCTGACAGGTGGCATTTGGCGGCACCAGCCCAAATGTGACAGCAGTACTCCATACAAGGCCGAACCTGTGCTTTATATAAGGTTAGGAGCTGTTGTGGTGTGAAGTACCGCCGCACCTTTGTTAGGATTCCAAGCTTCCTAGCAGCCACTTCAGCTTTGGATTCAATGAACCGCCCAAAGTTAAGGTTCGAGGATATCTCAATGCCCAATAACTGAAGGCGGTCGGTGTACTCCAGGGATACATTCTGAAGAGTAGGAGTCAAGGTGAACGGACTCCTTTTAGCGGTGAACAGACACGCTTGTGTTTTCGTGGCGTTGAATCCCACTAGGTTGGCATTGCCCCATTCGGAGACAGCCTGAAGTGTAAGATTCATACGCTGCACCATAGCCTCTCTTTCGGACTGTATATGGTCTTTACTGGCCCGACCCTTTGGCAGGTATCTCTTTACAACCGTGCTGTCGTCTGCGTACCCATAGATACCGGGCATGAGCAGATCGTTGATGTGCAGCAGAAATAGTGTTGCAGAGAGAACAGACCCCTGAGGAACTCCGGCATTGGTTGTCATTGATTGCGACGAGCAACCTCCGACAACCACTCGGAATGAACGGTCACTCAGGAAGTCTTTGATCCAATCGATCAGGCCAGGGGATAGGCCATACGCAGGAAGCTTGCACATAAGGCTAGTGTGCCAAACCCTATCAAAAGCCTTCGAGATGTCAAGGGAAACGGCAAGCGCTTCCCCATTTTTCTCGAGGGCTTCACCCCAGATGTGAGTGGCATACGCTAGAATGTCTGTATAATCGGTAGGTCAATCGACAGAATGAAAGAATGAAATTCTTATTTTTTGTTGATAAATTCTTTGAAAATATTTAAAGAGCATTTGAAAGTATTTAAAAACAGTATAAAAATAAAACTAAAAAAAAAATAAAACTAAAAAAAAAATACTGTGAGACGCGAACCTGCGCATCGGGTATTGTGAATCTACGTCCTGACCATTGGGCTACGGAGAATTTAATTTCCAAGCCGAAATTAGCGGTTATATTATCTTACCTGTCGTTGCATCCGGTTTCAAATCACTAACGATTCTAAAGAAGTTTCACTTCAATACAGTCGAATTGAGAACCTCCTCCTTTTTTTGAAGTCGGTTAAAAAGTTAAACAAGTTTTCATTAAATTTTATTAACTGAGTAACTAATATTGGGTTTGTTTATCTTTTATTTAATACCTAAAAAGGTTAAAAAATAAAGCGAAATTACTCACTTATCGTCACAACAACGATTAAACACACTGTTTCATGCAACAAAAGAGGCTTAAAATTAAAGTTTTCTTCTATCAAGTACGGAGTAAAATACATTTTAATCAAGATGTAAGTGAAAGAAAACATTATTGAAATGTCCGGGGTAAAAGCTCCAAAATCCGGGGAACTTACGCTTCCGGTCCTGGGGGGCAGGTTTTAGAGATGGCAGCCCTAATTCTGTATAATATTTTATTCTGTGGTAATACTCGCGTCAAGATCCTGGACGGATACATACATAATAATAAATAATATCTACTCTAGATATTATGTAGGTACATTAAGTTTTTTTATTCAGTTTATAGGTTTTTATTAACCTTAAAAACGATCAAAAGGTCGTTCGTTCACATTAATAGGTACATAATTATATTATAATACATAATTATGTACTATTAAGTCTTCTGTGATAAATCTTAACTTATAAATAATACACGTGTCGGCATCAGGTCAATAACTCATCTGAAACTACTTATATACATTGTATAATAATTGCTATTGAAGTTATTCTTGATATTTATAAGATATTAAGCACTGTACCTAGTACCTATATACAGATACCTACTTTAATAAGGTTGCTTTAGTTCGTGGAATCCCACGAGAGTTAGTTTAACCTATATAGGTAGGTAGGTACCTATATCCTCAGATTAAAGTTTTATTTCTTTAATCTGAGCCTATATCCTGTTATATATGTTACAGGTATTAAACGAAGGGAACTAGGGAAATGCACTCGGTACATGTATGTAGTTAGTTATGTTATTACCTACTTAAGTAGGAACAATAGCAAAAATTAAGTAATTGCGCTATTTTTAAACAACTATAAAACAGATTATTATAATATTTTAAATTTTAAGAAGTGAAGATAACGCGCCCGAGTAGTAGGGTGGAGTGAAACAGGGCAAAAAAATTTTTTTTTCACATATCATTAACCCTGTATTACCAATCGTTGTTATGGATAAATAGCTGCTCAAAAACATAAAATTTTATTTTTTTACTCGTCATCTTCAGGTGGCGCAGAAGACTTGTATATGGAACAGGACTGATATTTTCAAAATATTTAATTAAATAAAAGAAATATATTTATCCGTTTTACCTTTATTATTTGAATTAAGTTACAAAAAATCAAAAGATTAAAACACGTTTTTATTATTTAAGCCTTCAGTCATATCATCTGCATGCGGGGTAGCTTGTTGAACTTCGGAGAAAAACTGAGATTTTGTGTTAAATTTTGGCATTTCTTGTCTAGATTTTATTCTTGCTTGGATGTATCCATCACGTGCTGCAGTTCCACAAACAGCCAAACTTGCATCAGTAAGCAGTGTTATGGCTCTCTTCCACAGCCTGTGTGTTACAAGAAAACCTTTCAATGCATATATTCATATTTTCACACATAATTTTGTCTCATATTTCACTGTTACTATATTATGAAGAAAATGGCAGCTTGAATATTTTTTCTGTTGTCCAGTCTATCAATTCATAATAGTAGTTTGCTTCAAAATTCAATTTCGGAACTAAAACTCCCTTATTTTCTTTGCCTTTGTAGTTTTTCGCGCTTTAAGTATTCGTGTAAGTGCTAATTCTTTAATATGTTGCCTTGCGTCTTGCATCCTATGATAAAAAGATGCTCTTATTTGAAAGATGACCTGAAAACAATTGCATTTCGAATAATGCAGTGGAACTCTTTCTTTGCGCATTCCGAAAATATTTCATTGGCTATGCTGCAAGATGAAAGGCGACATATTAAAGAATTAGCAGTTGGACGAATACTTAAAAAGCAAAATACTACAAAGACAAAGAAAGTGAGAGAATAGTTTTGAAATTGAACTTTGAAGCAAACTACTATTATTACTTCATAGACTGGACAACTAAAAAAATATTCGAGTCACCATTCATTTCAAAATATAGTGATAGAAAAATTAATATATAAAATGGGACAAAGTTATGAGTGAAAATATAAATATTTGCATTGAAAGGTTTCTTTGTCACACACAGGCTGCAAAACGTGTTTTTATCTTTTAATTATTTGTAGTTTAATTCAAATAATAAAGGTAAAATGGATAAATATATTTCTTTTACTTAATTAAATATTTTGAAAATGTTAGTCCTGTTCCATATTACAAGTATCCAGCGCCACCTGAAGATGACGAGTAAAAAATAAAATTTTATGTTTTTCAGCATCTATTTATCCGTAGCAACGCTTGGTATTAAGGGAACGTGGGTGGGCGAAGTGTTTTTGATGTTAAACTAGATAACAAGCGGTGCTTGCCTACATGCAATATCTGACAAAAAATAACTTCTTTGCAAAAGTTTGGGGTTAGTGCGCCACCTCAAGATAATGTTAGAATTTGATAGTATTTCGTGTACGTTATAATGTATCGTCAAGTCATCGATTGGTAATACAGGGAATTCAAAATTCAAAAATAAAATTTTTCAATCCACCCTACCGAGTAGGTAGAGCGAGGGAGCGAAGCAGCGCTTGACCGCGCCATGTTGCGGGTCAGTTGCGGTCGCGTTGAGGAAGGTTGAATCGAGCGCACGCGCCGGCTGGCCTCACACCACGGTTTCGAACGTTCAATGACCGTGCCGCGCGTGTCGACGCTTCGCCCCGCTCGCCGCGCCCTGCACCTTCCCTCGCCTTCCTGCACCCTCCTCGAGCCGAACCAACTCCGTGTATAATAGGTATGCTTTACTCGCTTTGGGCATTTTATGACTTTGCATTCTTATGTTGTAATGGGTGAGGTTCGATCAACATCTAGAATTTGGTACAGGATGGGGTCTTTCCTAACCTGCCTCAATTAGAAATCTATGCGTACTTACTACAATCACATGACACATTACATTACTGCATTATTGGAAAACTTTAAAGTCGTGAAAATTTCTGCAGGTAGGTACTAACTTATTGTTTTAGATTAGTTTGTAAACGGGCAGTTAAGGCTATTTGTAAACTTAGGTCTCGGGAATCTTTGCGTGAAAAGTTCAAGGAAATAGGTATACTTACAGTAGCTTCCCAGTATATCTTTAACAATGTAGTTTTTATACGGAAGAATATAAACGCGTATAAACAAAATTTTGATATTAATAATCGCCATACGAAAAGAATGCATCAATTAGTTACGCCTTCGTTCCGCCTAAGTAAAGTGCAGCGATCTTTCATAGGGCTTGGTTAGGGCTGCCATCTCTAAAACCTGCCCCCCAGGACCGGAAGCGTAAGTTCCCCGGATTTTGGAGCTTTTACCCCGGACATTTCAATACTGTTTTCTTTCACTTACATCTTGATTAAAATATATTTTACTCCGTACTTGATACAAGAAAACTTTAATTTTAAGCCTCTTTTGTTGCATGTTTAATCGTTGTTGTGACGATAAGTGAGTAATTTCGCTTAATTTTTTAACCTTTTTAGGTATTAAATAAAAGATAAACAAACCCAATATTAGTTACTCAGTTAATAAAATTTAATGAAAACTTGTTTAACTTTTTAACCGACTTCAAAAAAAGGAGGAGGTTCTCAATTCGACTGTATTTTTTTATGTTTGTTACCTCCGTACTTTCGACTGGGTGAACCGATTTTGATGATTCTTTTTTTAATCGAAAGCTAGTGCTTGTCGTGTGGTCCCACATAAATTTGCGCGATATCTGAAAATGGCATCTATGTCAAAAGCATATAAGTCTTAAATTTGCATTAAGTATGTGCGCGACAAATGGACGAATAACTCAATATCACGCCAACCGATTTCGATGATTCTTTTTTTCATTAGATGTACTTCATTTGAAGTCGGTTCTTTTTTGTTAAAATTTTAGTTATTTCTCCATACAATTAGCAATATTTACTTTAGTTTTAAAAGAACTTAAATATTAAATCAAATTCAGAAAGTTTTAATAACTTAATTAACTTATATTATAGTGTAGTTCTCTATTTAACTAAATTAAATTAGTCTTAAATTTGTATTTATTTATGTCAAAGAATGCTTTCAATGTTTTGGTAATTCTTAAAATATTTTAATAACATCAAAATGTCCTCAAATTTTAAAATAGACTATAATCAGAACTAAAACTTAAAAAACCATAAATTGTAACTTTTTATATATATTGCAGACAAACAAAACACAATTTAACTTACATTCATAGAACTGTGTAACTAATTTAAATAAAAAAGAAAACTACACATTATAGTTTTAAATTATTTGGCAATTCTTAAAGCAATGACATTGAAATGCCTTCAAATTTTAAATAGACTAGACAGAATTAAAACTTAAATAACTTATGTTATGAATTTTAACTATTTGGTAACACTTAATTAAACGAATACGGAAGTTCTCTTTAAAAAAAAACTAGGGTCAGTTACAGTCTTTCAGTCAATTTACGGTCAATTTACATTTAAATAAATAATGAATAGCAAATATCCATATTTATTGGAATATTAATAAAATCGAAAACGCGGAGTTTTATTGTAGTCCGGATTGCACCCGGACTACAATTTAAACCCCGCCCGGACGCTCCCCGGACGTCTTCCAAACTAGGACAAATCCGGCGAAACCCGGACGGATGGCAGCCCTAGGCTTGGTATACATTTCTATAATAAAATCCCAAAATTAATACGTGACTTGCCAATAGAAACTTTCAAAAAACGTGTAAAGACACAATTGTTAGGCAAGGGATATTATAGTGTAGACGAGTATTTATATGACAAAGACGCATGGAAATGACCAGCTCTGCAACCAGTTCCGCTCAGAATAGTAAATACTTTTGTATTATTATCTTTTTTTGTAATATTTTTTTAAAAAGATGTGCTGAGGAGTTTCTTTAGGCTTTTCTTCTCCTCCACGACAAAGCACCTTCCGAAAAGCCAAAAAATGACGTGCATAAGTGTATCAGTGATACCTATATGAATAAAATATTTTGACTTGGACTTTGACTTTGATAACAGAATTTGCATAATTGCTCAGATGTATTTTATACGATACTCATTATAAGTAAATACTTAATATAACGCTGTATTCGTGATGTTTTATTAGATACTAGCTTTTTAACTTACTTAAGTTACATAGATGTTATTGTTTTTTCAAAAAATATTTACTAGCGGTGTTTTACCTGAAAATAAAACACATTAACGCCCCAACTCATAGTTACTAACGGTTATTTTAACCGTTTCTTAGTAAATAATCACTATACAAATTCTGTACTAAGGAGTGATTTAAGTGGATTTAAGTAACCGTTAATGACTCTGAGTTGGGGCGTAAATACTTACCTTATTTGAAGCTTACTAGATTGAGGGAGGCGTGCAGTTGACTTCCGCAATATCTTCACACTTTTTCTTTTTATTTTCTTAAAATAAGTTAATGCTTGACTAAGTGGAAATGTAGTCCAGGATGGTGAACGCACTAACTTAACTTTCACTCTTTCTTTGTCCTTTAGCCTATCTATCTCGCTCGCACATCTAGTTTTCCCTCTTCACCAGGCGACATGGCCCGAGGTTTGCAGGTAGGTACAGTAGGCGCGCGAGTTGAATGTAGTCGGGGTCTGAAGTGAGTGAGGGGTCTTTTTTAACAAACCTAGCAACCTGTCTTTTAATTTTATTATCTTTTCGAGAGGCAATGATCTTTTGTTGAGCCAAGGGTCCCATAAAAAACCGAGAAAAATGTTTTTTTACAAGGGGTAGTGATAGATTTTTGGAATTTTGTTTGTCATCCAAAATAATGTAGTCACTCTAGTACTATTTGAATATGGCTTTACAGTATCTGATGGTCCTGATGCGCCACCAGAAAATCGTCCAGACAGACTAATATTGGAATGCCTTCCACTCTTTAAGGTTTGTGCAACCCAGTTTTATAGTTTTAGTTGGTATGCGATACCCTTTTATTTCAGGGCATTTGGTTCTCCCAGCTTCTTCCATCGATCGACGTAATAAATCAAATGACCCGCCCTGAAGTTATCAGAACCGCCTTCTTATCCTACCAGTCTGACAGTCGGGAGCTAATGTCCGCTTTCTATTATTTTTGACCGACTCTTGTCTTTATTTAACAGATTAGAATTTCCCGATGTGTGAATGGGTCCGCGAAAGTTATGATTGTTACGAGTGTCTTTGAAATTGTTACCGCTTCCCCGCGAGGGATGTTTATTATTACCACAACCATGCGATGGTTGATGTGAGCACGTATGTGGCATTGAGCAACATACGTAGTGTGAGGCACTCTACGAGGGTCTAGAAAATTTAACCCCTGCGAGAATTACCGTCTTAATTTCAGCTTAGGAGGCAGATTTAAAGCCACTTGGTTTGTTCGGGGGTAAAAAAGTATTTTAACTCCTTCGTTTTCTTCTAAAACCGATGTTAAAGCTTCCGGATTGATTGATTTAGGGGACATAATGCCTTTTTCGCGAGCCCAGGTGATGAGTTTTTTTCCCCAGTGAGCTAGATTTGGAATCTCAAAATGTTTCAGAATTGAATGATAATATTAGTAAACATCCCATATTCAAATCCAAATTATAGGACGTAACCATAGGATGTTTTTGTCAACTACCTAACAAACGTAAAAACGAAAAAAAAAACTTAACAAAGATGCACGTCGCACGACTGCACGAGTACGGTTGGGGTAAAACTGGATGCTACAGGGTTCAACGACCGCTATTAGAAGAAACCTGGTGATATGACTTCGACTGATTTTCAGGGTTCATGATGCATCAAGGAACCAGTTGGAATTTGGGATTCAATGGATAGATTTTTAAATCCTCCCAGAAATGAAGGAAGAATATTATTAATACACATGATTTTAAGTGGATGAGTTTTATATTTTGGATATAGTTCGACTACATGCTATTAAAAAATAAACAAAGCAATGGAATCCCTAAACAACCTGTTCAATGGAAAAATATCAATATCAAACAAAATGTTTATTCCAAAATCAACATATAAATGTTTTTCCCATATTTTATTTGTAATCTGCTATTAAAATCTGGTTTATGTTGTCCTCTTCGTAGCTCTTTTAACACGATACGCCAAACAAATCATGGTCTGTTCATAAAAAGTTTTACATGCTAATGTGCTGATACCATAGACCTATATGGTATATACTATTAAGTCTATGGCTGATACTTTCCTGATAGTTGATAGTTTCCCGCGCGTCTAGTTGACCCTACCATTTATTGAGTATTATTGAGGTTATTATTGAGAATAATTTTAATGGTAACCTAATAGGTACCTATACTCATTGTTTTGTGTCAGATAAGGCTCGCTATGTGAACAAAATTAAATAGAATAAAACAAAAGAATAATGAAATGTTATTTGTATACAAAGGGAGAGCAAAATTATGACCTGATAAAATCTCAGTTTTCATAATTTCCTAATCAGTATAACATCTTCTTATGCATATTATTACCTATCATATGCATATAATATTATGATCATTAGATTAAGTGTACCAGTCCAATACGGTCCAATCCAATAATTTAGAACTGCAGATATCCTTGAAAAAACAATATTACTATATGATACACCTAAAACTTTCGATATGCCATCATAACTAAGACCTAACTGCATCGCGGATTTGGCTAAATTCGGCCAAAAAGAAGGAATGGCTTTGACCACAAAAAATCAGGTGAATGTTTGACCGAAGCCGAAGTTTTCTACTAAATGTCGAAAACGGCCGAACATGCACAAACATTATGCAAATTACGTTCCAAGGGTTTTGGTGTACATTCACGAAATATATCTATCGCGCAATCATTTAGGACAAATTAAACTTAATTGGACTGCCTAATTAGTAGAATAAAAGGGTTTGTTAGGCAGGGCTATTTTGTTTAATAATAATATTACATATAACAAAATCTACACTTGTATCCATCTTGTATCATGCTTACTTTAGACTGATGACAGATACTTTTTCCCAGCCAAAACAATGAGTCCGAAGTTCCGAACCGATGAAAGCTTGCTTACGAATCAAATACTGAGACTCTCTTTTTCATCAGTTACCTCGATTTTATAGGAAATAATGTATGTTTGCAAGACCTTCTTCTGAAGTTGTAAAAGTAAAATTACTTACACTTCAGATAAGAAATAAAATATATAAAATAATATAAAAATATAAAAAATAAAGTTGTATCTGGATACCTATATCCTGAATATCATTATGTTTATAGAAAGATTCCTACACGATTTTGTCAATCTTTATTATGTTTTATAACTTAAAATTTCTTAATTATAAGGACGTTTGGTTATACGCTAGTCAAGAATGATTAACAAGCACATTATAGATCGGGGGATATTTTGAAAAACAATACTAATTTTACTGTTACTGTCACGTATTCATACGACAAATTGTTATTGAGAGAAATCAAAGAACATATTTCGCTCTATGAAATAATTTTATTCAAAGTTAAGTTCTCATTCCATTGTTTTAAATTTTATTACCTCATGATTTCCTCTTATAATTCTTCTTATAATTCCGTTTATTCTCTTTATCATCGCCAGTCTGTTCATGATACATTTGAGAATAAACATCAAAATCAAATTAAAAATCAGTATGGTCTCCTCACTATTTCTACTCTGCATTTAAACGTTTGTTTGATACTTGGTTTGTTGACGTAATGCTCAAAACATATAACATAATCGTCATCCTTCTGCCCATTTCCACATTTTATCCGGAGTTGGCATAATATATAGTTATACTGTTTTTCCATACTTCGTTTTGTGCAGTCTCCGCACGCTTCATCACATGCCCATACCTTAACATTCCGTTCTATTATAAAATAAATGCAATCTCCTCTCATCCATCTTCTTTGCCGCCCAAACCAAAACCCATAAGTACTTAACTTACAAAAGAAATTAAAATGTACCTATATGAATTAACTTCATTAATGAATCAACAAAATATGTTGCGTACTTCCAGGGTCGTAGCTCGTAACAGTTTGTAGTCAATAAATCAATTTTTTAGCTTTTTATACATTCAGTATCATTGGTTTTAGTAAAGTTTATTTTCACAAGATTTTAGAGACTAGTTAGGCATTAGTTAATTTATGTTTAATCCAAAATTTATTTACGTTATTACGGAACGTATAATTTAACACAAATTCACAGGTGAACCGAGTGTTCATTCATCACTAGACAAACAAAAGCCAAAGATTAAAATATTTGACGAAACCTTGATGTACATTCAAGCCAGTTTTGCTAATCAAACGATCACGATCATGAAAACTCCAATAATGCGCAATGAACTCATATGAAGATGATGAAAACTGTAAATTAATAATATACAAATCTACGAATTCTCCGCATTTCCCTGCGCGCGAAGTCTATCATGACAAGTACTTAATCGTCAAAACGTGAAGCAGTGCGGCGGGTCAAGATCCGGCCGTAGCCCTTTAATGTCAAATACACAACTCCACTTTACTAATTACTCATAAGTGTCTTACTTATAGTAGAGGAGACGTGGAAGAACGACCTTCACCGATCTGATAACTCGATGTGACATATTTTTTATCAAATATAATTTATAAACAAATATGCCTATGATAACTTGCCTGTCGAAAAGTGTTCATACCTATTTTTAATTTAATTAATTTTAATCGATTTTTTTTCGTCACTTTCACTCATGTGATAACCGAATGAGTTTTATATTAATTGATAGTTTTTAACACATAGAATATGCCTAGGTAGGCTTGCCTACTTATTTCGGTTCATGGCTACCTGGCAAGTAGGTGTGAACAGGTGAGAAAATATAGGTATTTACACCGATCTGTTAACCAATTGAAATTAATATCATAGGTAGATATTTTAATTACAAAACCAATCATATAGGCTTGCCTACAAAAAAATGTTCATGAAATAGTATTGCCAAGCTGTAAAGGGTATAGCCGGATAGCCTTGGGAAAAGTACCCCAACACCTTGGGGTTCGAAACTATGTCCAAATGATCCTTTATATAGAGATAACATGATGTACAAAATTTCACCCCCCCATTACCCCTCAGGGGGCTACGGCACTCAATTAAACCGAAAATGATTTTTTGTTCTCCAAATCTATGTAACTGACGCAAATCAAATTTTGCATAAATGGTGTGGTAACTTAAAGTAATAATACAAAAAATCAAGAGCTCTCTAAGTACTCCCTATATTGAAAAAAAAATAATTTAAAAAATTGGAACATCCTGTATAATGATTTCCTTTCGTGGTAAAAACACCATTTTTTTTCCAAATGTGTATCAACATCCAACCTACGTAATCTCCAAGTTTGGTCTGTCTAGCAAAGGTGGAACACTACTTTTAGTTCTACTAAAGTTTTAATGCCTGCTTTATAAGGGAATAGAATCCCACGGTTTTATTTTTTTCTCCAAATCTATGTAAGTGATGCAATCCAAGTTTTGCACAAATATTGTGGTAACTTAAAGTAATAATACAAAAAATCAAGAGCTCTCTAAGTACTCCCTATATTGAAAAAAAAAATTAAAAAAATTGGAACATTCTGTATAATGATTTCCTTTCGTGGTACAAACACCGTTTTTTTAAATGTGTAATTAAGGAAAATATGATAAATCTTTTTACTTATGTGTCATAATACATAATTCTATTAAGATTACATTGTATCTTTGACAAGTCTATAGATTCAATAAGTATCACGGGGTAACGAATAATTATAGCTTTATTAAAGGTAATAATAACGGTAATTATAGCTTTATACGGAGGAGGCTCATTCGACGGAGTTTCATCATACGGCGGAGATTCATACGGGGCCATACGGAGGAGGCTCATTCGACGGAGTTTCATACGGCGGAGATTCATACAGGGCAGGCTCATGCGTCGGAACCTCATGCGGCGAATGGTCATACGGAGGAGGCTCATTCGACGGAGTTTCATACGGCGGAGATTCTTACGTGATATACAGTGATAGCCTAGCGGTTAGAACGTTGGTCTCCCGAACGCGGGGGCACGGGTTCAAATCCTGGCACGCACCTCTAATTTTCAAATATTATGTGCGTATTACTAGTTAATTATCACTTGCTTCGGTGAAGGAAAATATCGTGAGGAAACCTGCACACCGGAAAGTTCTCCATAACGTTCTCAAAGGTGTGTGAAGTCTACCAATCCGCACTTAGCCAGCGTAGACTGTAGACTATGGCCTGTACCCCTCACATTGTGAGCGGAGACCCCGAGCCCAGCAGTGGGACAATTATGGGTTGTTGCTTTGCTTTTTTTAGCTTTATATTCGTTTTTGTAAAGTATATTGTTATGAGTCAACTGTAATATGATGTTTATTTTAAATTGAGTTTAATTTTTTTGGTAATACATGTCACCAACCTCAAATAAGTTTTACTTCAATCGCGCGTAAAGATTACACGCGCACATTTTTTTTCTTATCCATCCATTTGCCTCTGTTAACTGCACGCCAAGTTATTGACTATCGTGGCGGATTTTATCTATAAATTAGATATTATTTCATCCGCATTATTAACGTCGCTAAGGAGCCTTTTTTCATATTTATTATTTAAAAAACAAGCAATTTTACATAATGTACCAATTTTAGGTAAGATTTTACTATCAACTTTAAGGTCGAGTAAATGATATTTTTGTTTAATTATTCCATTAACAGATTCTTCTACCCATGTTACATTGGTACCGAGCTACGATTGATTTGATTCTGAAGTATCAAGCTGTGCTCTACTTGTATTCCCTTATAAAGCAGGCATTAAAACTTTAATAGAACTAAAAGTAGTGTTCCATTCCACCTTTGCTAGACTGACCAAACTTGGAGATTACGTAGGTTGGATGTTGGTACACATTTAAAAAAACGGTGTTTGTACCACCAAAGGAAATCATTAGACAGGATGTTCCAATTTTTTTAATTTTTTTTTCAATGTAGGGAGTACTTAGAGAGCTCTTGATTTTTTGTATTATTACTTTAAGCTACCACAATATTTGTGCAAAACTTGATTTGCATCACTTACATAGATTTGGAGAAAAAAATAAAACCGTGGGATTCTATTCCCTTATAAAGCAGGCATTAAAACTTTAGTAGAACTAAAAGTAGTGTTCCACCTTTGCTAGACAGACCAAACTTGGAGATTACGTAGGTTGGATGTTGATACACATTTGGAAAAAAAATGGTGTTTTTACCACGAAAGGAAATCATTATACAGGATGTTCCAATTTTTTAAATTTTTTTTTTTTCAATATAGGGAGTACTTAGAGAGCTCTTGATTTTTTGTATTATTACTTTAAGTTACCACAATATTTATGCAAAATTTGATTTGCGTCAGTTACATAGATTTGGAGAAAAAAAATAAAATCATTTTCGGTTTAATTGAGTGCCGTAGCCCCCTGAGGGGTAGTGGGGGGGGCGAAATTTTGTACATCATGTTATCTCTATATAAAGGATCATTTGGACATAGTTTCGAACCCCAAGGTGTTGGGGTACTTTTCCCAAGGCTATCCGGCTATACCCTTTACAGCTTGGCAATACTATTTCATGAACATTTTTTTGTAGGCAAGCCTATATGATTGGTTTTGTAATTAAAATATCTACCTATGATATTAATTTCAATTGGTTAACAGATCGGTGTAAATACCTATATTTTCTCACCTGTTCACACCTACTTGCCAGGTAGCCATGAACCGAAATAAGTAGGCAAGCCTACCTAGGCATATTCTATGTGTTAAAAACTATCAATTAAGATAAAACTCATTCGGTTATCACATGAGTGAAAGTGACGAAAAAAAATCGATTAAAATTAATTAAATTAAAAATAACTATGAACACTTTTCGACAGGCAAGTTATCATAGGCATATTTGTTTATAAATTATATTTGATAAAAAATATGTCCCATCGAGTTATCAGATCGGTGAAGGTCGTTCTTCAACGGCTCTTAGACCATTATTGTAACTCTCTTATCAAAATTCGCTAGACAACATATATGATTTTAATTTCTGTATGACCTCGCTGTTATTTAAATAGCTATTTATGGAATGTCTTTGGCTGAGCGTATATATTTACGCCAATGCCATGTATGAAAGAACAAAATATATGGAATACTGAAGAATGACATAAAAAAATTATATTATGCAACCAAGAATACCAAGATCGAGATGTGAATTACTCAATTAGGTAACGTAGAAATAATGATTATGTTACTGGTGGTACCTAAGTAGGTACATAGCAGTGAAACCATAGTAAGTGTTATCATCAAAATAATTGGAACTTTACTTAACATACAACAAGTTACCTAGTCTCTTAACATATTGTATTGTCCTAGACAGACAAAATAGAAACATCAGAGGAAGAGGGCGGGAGGAGGCAAGGTGACACACCACGCATGCGCAGTGTAGCAGAGAGTTCACACGCGCGTCGAAACCGCGGTGGGCCTCCACGTGTTCCCCTCTGCCGCGCGCGCTGTCCGCTACCCTCGCCAACCTTCAACAAAGCCGCGGCCGTCTACATACGTAGAGTTTAATATTATACCACAATGTAATATAATAATATGCAATGTGGTGCTGTATATGTATAAGAATTATTTTAAAATTTTTAGCGTAGTCTAATCATGTTACGTATGGTCAAAAACAACTTTATTAATAAATATTTAGGTAAGTACCTACCAAGTTACCAACTCATTAAATGCAGTAATGAATAATTAACATTATAATGTCTATACTCATTTTTAACTTTATTTATGTAGGTAGTTAGGTACCTACTTGAGTTTTGACTAAAACTTGAGTTTTAGCTAGTGAGAATTTAGTGAATAATTGGTTACTTTAAATAAGTAGTAGGTATCTATAGTTATAATTAACCTAATTAATAGAAATTATTAATTAGAAAAATAAATTTGATGCAGCAAGTACTCGGGTACTTTTAATTTGACTTCGGTATGTTGTATCATACTATAAAGAAGGAAATGAAGGAATAGATCAGAAACCTATGCACATTAAATAATTAATTAATATATACTACAGTTATGTTATTAATTAAACTCTAATTTGACCTTAGCAATTAGCAAAATAGTCGTACTGAGACTGGGAAATACTGGGATGCGATGTGACAGTGTGACACGAAGTACGAACACGACTCTGCTCACTCACACAGCGTTAAAATATCCAACACAAGTATACGGCTGTGGCAGTGGCGATAAAATGGAATGGTGTGTGCGTCAGAGGAGAGCGGAGGATATGAAACATGCGCTGGCTGGCTCGAGGCTCGCGAATTCCGCATTCGGCCGTGGACGGTCCGTGAAGCGCGCGTTTGTTGGTCCGCTCGACTCAAATACACAACCTACACCAACATTGACGCTATTGAACTACATATAAGAAGCTATAACGTCTTCAGTGAAAATGATAGGTAAGAATTTATTACTTTATTGCACTATAGTTCAATTTTAATGCATTTTATACAAAAAACATTTCAGTAATTTTGAGATAATTACAAGTTCTAATTATTGATTAAATAGTCTCAGTAACGCCTAAATATAAAAGTGACAAATTGCATCACATATAATTATTACCGTAGATCATTTATGTATTTCCAAAGTATATACATTTTGTGTATTTTAATAATATCTAACAATTAGGTATGTTTGTTATTAACTTTTTAATTTTGTTGTATTTATACGACCTATTTTACAAAATTTCGGGGATCAAGTATGTAAATACTCAGGAAAACGTTAGGGATATAACGAAAGTGGAGGGAGAGTGCGGGTGGGCGCGGGGTACGATAGAGTGCGGTACGGGGTCGGTGGCCCAAACACGTGGAGGCCCACCGCGGCATTATCTCGCCGAAACCGGGGTACAGGCCTCCACGTGCCGCCGGAGGACATTCACTTTGCCACGTTCAGCTCCCCCCGTCCTGCCCGCGCCCCTTTATGGCCTTTGTGTAGGTATGCATCCTGATATTCCTGACCGGGCCGTGCACATGCCGTCCACAACAGACACTGTACTGCACTGTGAATAATTGTGGCGGAAATACGTGTGCTTTAATTACTACAAATAAAATAATTTAAAACCCTGTCAGGTCAATAACATGGATCCTAATTTTTGTCATTCTAAATTTGAACTGCAATTTTCTGCAGGTGAGGAGGAACGAGTGCATCAGTGTGGGGAATGTGGATTGACACTTTCTACGCGCAGCGCGCTCACGGCTCACGCGCGTTCTCATCGGGTAGCTGCTGATGCTCATCGTTGCGATGTTTGCCACAAGACATTCGCCGTGCCGGCGAGGCTCGTGCGCCACTATAGAACTCATACTGGCGAGCGACCTTTCGAATGTGAATATTGCCACAAAATGTTCAGCGTGAAAGAAAATCTGCAAGTGCATCGCCGCATACATACAAAGGAGAGGCCGTATCGCTGTAGCGTGTGCGGTGCCGCTTTCGAACACTCGGGGAAGCTTCACCGCCACGCTCGGATACATACTGGGGAACGGCCTCACGCTTGTCCTCATTGCCACAAAACATTCATCCAGTCGGGACAACTGGTGATTCATTTACGGACACACACCGGTGAAAAACCTTATCGGTGTCCGGCGCCAGGCTGCGGGAAGGGGTTCACGTGTTCCAAGCAGCTCAAGGTGCATTCTCGGACGCACACGGGAGAACGCCCCTACACTTGTGACATTTGTCTTCGCGACTTCGGCTACAATCACGTTTTAAAGCTGCACCGTTTTCAACATTATGGTGAACGCTGTTACCGTTGCACAGTGTGCGATGGCACCTTTAATACCAAGAAGCAAATGGAAGCTCATATTTATAAGGAACACGGCGCAGAGGCTCCTCGTGCTACGCCCTCGCAGTACACAGTGCCGGTGGTCGTGAACGGAGGGGTGATGTGTGACGTGGTGGAAGCAGCCCTACAACAATTGCCGCCCACTCCACCGAGCTCTCCCCCATCGCCGCCTTGCCCCGCGCCGACGTCAATGCCATCGCAACCTACTTCTGTAGCGGCGTCTTCCCCCTCCCTCACCCCCGCGCCATCCCCGCCTACGTCTAATTTACAGTTTACACTTGCACCTTCTTCGCTTCCTCCGCGAAAGAGAAAGCTCATCCCCCAAATCGATTCATTCGATGTGCCTACAGTACGTCATACATCAGTGATACAATTTGCTCCGCCGGCCAATGAATCGTTGTAGCATATTTCATTTTCAGCGGTCTTAGTGTAAATGCACAATTTTCATGTATGTAAAGGCTTTGTTCTTATCTAATCGATAGCTAAATGAGAATTTCGCGAGATGTTTGTAGCGCTTGTGTAGAATGATATTATGTTGAGTGATTGTTTATATAGTCGAGTACATTATGTGTCGTTTCAAACTAAAGCTATTATAATAATTGTATTGTAATCTTGAAAAGACTAATTAGCTGTTTATGCATTGCATTGTACTGTCAATATCTGTAGCTAAGTTTTATATTTATCTTTACGTGTTAATAGGATAAGTATAATTTTAAGTATAAACAGTATAAAACAATGTTTTTATTTTTAATTCCCCTCGTTAATTAATACTTAATAATTAAAAAATAGGAATGAATTTATTCAATTAAATAAAAAATATGATTCATAACTGGTACAAAATTTGCCAGTGACCAATCACCAAGTCCCGAGTGAAATATATTCCGGCCTTAAATGCAAAGTTTTATGTACAATGTACTTACATGCCCTATTAATTATTCATATTTTCGTACAGTTAAGAACACGGCAATACAATAAATTTTTCAATATCTCTAATTTTGAAGTCATTATTTTTTGTAGAATTTATATACTTTTGAATCCATTTATTTTATTTATTTATTTTATTTTTTCGTATTTTTTAGTTTTGAATCATTGAAGTATTATTACTAGCGTATAGAATCGACACTGCGAACACAATGTATGTCCCAACGAATTGGCGCCAATGGGCTTCAATCTTCAATGGATTCGTTCGATTTTGAAAGGAGAACGGGGGCTCAATTTTGAAAATGGAACCTCCCGGCGGGACCACACATTTTGTTCGACATGTCTGTTCTATGACATTATACTTCAATGTTTTGAATCTTTTTTTAGCCCTTTTGACTTACCAACACGCCGCACAGTGGGGATTTTACAGACGTTTTGTTTCAAAAATGCCTAGAGAAGGCAGTTTTAAACCAAATGCAGTAATTTTTTTTTAATATATACCTGATAAAATTTCGAAGACATTGTCGAACCCCAAATTTGAAAATCATAATATATAAATATGCACAGCGGGCTATGGAGAGGGCTATGCTCGGTATTTCTCTACGTGATCGTATCAGAAACGAGGAGATCCGTAGACGAACAAGGGTGACCGACATAGCTCAAAGAATTAGCCGGCTGAAGTGGCAATGGGCTGGCCACATAGTGCGAAGGACCGATAACCGTTGGGGAAGAAAGGTCCTCGAATGGCGCCCGCGTCTCGGAAAGCGAAGTACAGGACGCCCCCCGACAAGATGGACCGACGACCTGAAGAAGACAGCGGGCATCCGCTGGATTCAGAAGGCTCAGGACCGGTCAGAGTGGCGCAAGTTGGGGGAGGCCTATGTCCAGCAGTGGACCTCCAAGGGCTGATGGATGGATGGATGGAATATATAAATATACAGGGTGGTCCAAAAGTATGGAAACCCTGAATAACTCCTCAAAAATGCATTTTGGAGGAAAATGTTTTGTAAAAAAAGTTTTCTGATATTTCCTCGACTAACCGATGATGACCTTAAATTTGACCTTGACCGTGGCGTTGAAGGTCAAATCAAGGTCAACTTCATTTTTTCAAATGATAACCCCTATTTTTTATTCCAGATTAGGAAAGGGCAGAAAATTTCACGCTAAAAACGATCTTGACCCTGACCTTGACCATGACCTTGAATGCTTATTCAAGGTTATTTTTCGAACGGGAGACTCCCATTTTTTCCGGATCTGGGAAGGGCAGAAAACTTTACGTCAAAAAACCTTGATTCTGATCTTAACCATTACCTACATCGTAAAATCAAGGTCAAGTGATATTCTCAACCGAGAATCTCCATTTTTTTATACCGGATTGTACTGTGTATACCTTTATATAACGATGTAGGTCAGGGTCAAAGTCATTTTTGGTCAGTTAAATTTTCTGCCCTTCGCAGATCCGGAATAAAAATGGGAGTCTCCCGTTTGAAAAATGACCTTGAATAAGCATTCAAGGTCAGGGTCAAGGTTTTTTTGGCGTAAAATTTTCTGCCCTTTCCGAATCCGGAATAAAAAATAGGGGTTACCATTTGAAAAAATGAAGTTGACCTTGATTTGACTTCAAAGCTACGATCGAGGTCAAATTCAAAGTCCTCATCACGATTAGTCGAGGAAAAATCAGAAAACTTTTCTTCAAACATTTTCCTCCAAAATGCATTCCTGAGGAGTTATTCAGGGTTTCCATATTTTTGGACCACCCTGTATATTTATATATTATGATTTTCAAATTTGGGGTTCGACAATGTCTTCGAAATTTTAATATATACCTGATGGTATATATTAAAAAAAAATTACTGCATTTGGTTTAAAGCCGCCTTCTCTAGGCATTTTTGAAACAAAACGTCTGTAAAATTCGCACTGTGCGCCGCCGCTAAACTTTAAAGATTTTTTCTTGCTACAACACTACACGTGTAGGAAGTACTACTAATATACAACTCTGATTATATCACGTTAAATAAAAAGTCTTATTTCATAAAAAGTATTTTTTAGAAAGATTAAATGAACTTACGAAGCTAAATGTATTATTATATACTTACTCAGACAGTCCGAACCGAACACACATGCATAGTTATACCACTATAACTTCCAGAAAAGGGAGGAATCTAACTTTGTTAACCCATGATAATAAAATTAAATTAAAGTTTAATTTGATTCAATTGCACGTTTTACGAATCTACAACTTTTTAGTCACGTAGTAGCGTGTGCGTTTAAAAGTAATACGCATACTTTTACAGAATTTACAACGAGGAACATATTAAATTAAATTGTTAATTACAGTGGACCCCCGGTAATCCGACAAACATTTTGCAAGGCAGTGTCGGACTATCGAATTTGTCGGATTATAGAGTACTGCCTAAGACCCCCTATAGTTCGGAATTTTTTACAAAAGATTACCTTGTAATCCGACAAATTACAGATCCAATGATAAGATTATATATGTTATATGTACTCTGAAGTACAAATCATACTTCATTATGTATGTCAAATTTAGTAAATTAAACAATATAATAGAGAGCTTACCTTTTAATATAAAATTAACGTCATTAAAGTGACGAGTTTACTAATACCCTGCGCGACGAGCACAATGTGGTGGTGTGTACAAGTTATAACTTGTTCAATCATGCATTAGCGAAAATTGTCAAAAAAATATTCAATAATAGACATAGACCATGTCGGATTACAGGGGGTGCCGGATTAGACAGGGCCCGGATTACCGGGGGTCCACTGTATTGTAATTGTGAAAATTAACAACAACAACAACTCTTTATTATACACCAATATACAGTAACATCTTATACTATTAATTAATAAATATAATGGTACAACAGGCGGCCTTATCGCTTATTAAATGAAGCGATTTCTTCCATCAACCTTAGGGAAGAGGACACTTTAATAAAGAGACAAGGTAGTGGTATAAGAGTGCTTAGTGAATGAATGCAGTTAAAATACAGAATGTTATAAGAATAGAAAGAAGGTAATATAATAGTCATTATAGCGAAGTGGTCTGCAAGCTTATGACGAAAGAAAGTACGCTTTAACTAAGCTTTTAAAAGTATTTATTGATTGTGCACGGCGAATAGGCAGCGGCAATGAGTTCCAAAGTTGAACAGCCCTAGCTGAAAAAGATTTAGCAAAGAAGGTAGAAGAACACTGGAAAACTTAGGGCTAGATTAGGTAGTAGAAGTTCGTAGAAAACGGTCGTGAGCAAGATGTCGATAGTAAAAAAGTGACTTTAAGTAATCAGGTGCGATAGGATCGAATATGAACCGGATGCAAAGATTTTGAAGTCTCTCAAGCTTATTCAGTTGCTCCTCTGGTAAGTCTAGACAGCATACGTCAGCATAATCAAGAATTGGAAAGAGTAGGGAATGAGCGAGCGCAATTTTAGTAGCTGTAGGAAGAAAATTCCGGAGCCTACGAAGAGATCTACAAACTGAAAACATTTTTCTACTGACCTTATTGACTTGGGAACCCCATGACAAAGTCCTGTCGAGAATAATCCCTAGATTTTTGACCTTGTCGTTGTAAGGAATTATAGTTTTGTCAAAGATGATAGGAGGTACTTGGTTCCAACCAATTTTACTAATCATCCGTTGGCTGCCAATGATGATTACTATTATTATTATTATTTAGTATTATTATTTAGTAGATTTTTAAGGAAAAAATTTGAATAAAATTATGTATTGATGAAGAAAATTAGTAGTAAAGGTTAGACCGCACTAGGCGTAACTACGCGACACAACGCGATACGACTCGACGCGATCCTATTTTAGTATACCGCACTTAAGCTGCAGCGGCGCGACAGTTTCCAGCAAATTTTTCCTGTTACTCGTTCGGCGACTTCCGAGCAAGATGGACGATATTAAGGATGTTATAATAGTTTCCTTACTATGTGAGGAAGAAAGGATGGAGCTAGGGAAAGCAAAAAAAGAAACGATGAATATGGCTACATGAAATTTCAAAATCATGATATGAAGAAGGAGAATATTACACACTTTTGCCGCGACTTAAAAGAAATGGGAAAAGATTTTATACCTACTTTAGAATGTTTCAACATAAATTCGACCAGTTATTATAGGCTACGAAGCCCCATATAGAAAAACTCATAATGTCGCGCCGGCTCCGCTTGCTATACCGCACTAGCGGCAGCGGAACTACGCGACGCGCCACGACGCGTCAGAGTTGGCGAGTTGGTCAACTTCGTCGCGCAGTGTCGCGGCGCGTAGTTCCGCTGCCGCGTAGTGCGTTTTATCTCAAACAATTTAATACAAAGAATATTTGGTCGCGTCGCGTCGTGTCGCGTAGTTACGCCTAGTGCGGTCTAACCTTAAGGGGTAAGTGATTATGTGTCGATATTTCTGTTTAAAATAAAATAAAACGTAGTGATTAAGTACTCTGTGTCTGTATCAAATTGACGCTCGCTCCATCCATCGAGAAAGAGAGCGGCGAAAAAACGTTTTGTCTCTGCATTCAGTGAAAAACCATTAGTTACCGTACTTTGTTAAAATAGTGTTCAACTGGTGTGTTTGTACTTCTATTATACTATAATTAAAATACCTTCCATATAATTCAATGCGACTAAAATCAATAAAGATGAGTTTTATTTAATATAAACAAAATACAGTCACATTATTAATAAGAAAGTAACAACTAACTTGAGTTATCTTGATGTTGAAAGTCATCCAAAATTATGAAACTTTTTATTATTAACGTTATGAAAGAAAGTGCTTTTGTTCTGGCAACATTTGTACATTTTGAATTGTCAAACTTGTCCACCAAAATTAGAACTGTGATTGGTCGAAAATACTCATCCAATGTGACGTGATCCGTCTTCAGGTACATCTTTGAAGATTGGGGTCCAGTTTATAATATAATTATGTTATCGGTCAAACCCGATTTCCGGCCAAACTAGTTTGCCCTAAGACAAACTAGTTTATCCTACTTATGTCAGGACAGATCGTCTTAGAACAATTTAATTTGGATTAGGACATTCTAGTTTGTCCAAGGATAGAAAATCGCGACACTTTTGAAGTTCGACATTGATTTTATAGGTTTTTTTTGTAGGTATAGTAAGAAAGCGGAGATCATAATGGTTCCGGTTGTTTACAATTTTCATTTACAATGCATTAAGATAGAGTTTATTTAAAAATAACCATTAAAAAGTTACAAAAACTTTTTTTACTATTCACCCAGGCGTTGGGGTGAATCGGGGCGCGTATGAGGTTATTACAACTATTAATTACTTTTAAAATTATTTTATAATCGATCAGTATTCAAATAGCACATGCATATTTTCCCTAACTTAGGGTACCTAACCGATGTTCATATAAAGCTGGTATAAAATTGAATAATTGTCGAGGTTTTGTGTTCCGAACGCGCCGCAAAAATATTATTATAAATAAATAAATAATAAAATAATGTACAGTTACCTGTGAAAAGATATCTAATTTTCTTTTCCTTGATTTTGGGAACAACTTTTGCGGTGTTTAAAATTGCAAGACGGCATTTTATCTGAGAAAATTATTTAATAAATTTTAACAATTGTGATATGCGAGCTATTTGACGCTTTAAAAAGGTAAGTTTTCACCAAATTTTGTGAAAAAATAATTATTTTTGTAAAAGATAAAAATAAAAACCAATAACTTGGTTATTTGAATTTTTCACATAAATTTTGGGGTTACGTAAAAAAGTGTAAATAAAAAAGTTGTAGATCTTTTTATTACCTACAACTTTGCTGTCTAACTTTTTTCCATAGGACTTGCAGTTTTGCTGGAAATTGAGATAAACCGTTTTTTACCCTTAAACCCCCCCTCCCCCTCACTTCCCGACCTCAGATCGCCCGTAAATTATTTTTCCTTTCATTTTTGTTATATTCTCTTCCTTTTGCAATGGGTTTCATTCTACTATAATTTTTTTCATTTTTTTATCATTTTCAGAGGTATCGGCACTGGTCTATTAGTACTGACTCGGGATTGTATTTGGTATTTTAGTTTATATTTGTTTTGGTAGGTTTACATTGTAGTTGGAGGAATATATCTCCCTTTTTTTAATCTTAGGGAAGAATCTACTGATTTTTAATCTGACATTTGCTATTGAGCAGCGCCATCTAAATTTAATTTCAGGTACCTCTTTGAAGTTTTGCTGTAATACAATAAAGTTCTTGTCTATGTAGTCCATAGAGTAACTTCTATTAACACTGTCAACTTGAATATGGCCGTTATTGGTTGATATAGGTACTTGACAGTTGGGATGCACATTGAAAAAAACATCGATGTTTTTTTCGATGCACTGCATCGCATAGTGGCATCGATGTAATATCGATGTTTCAAAAAATACATCAATGTTTTTATACATCGTTTGTATTTTTAGTAGCGTTGGGATTAAAAAAAGGTCATCGGCAGTGAATTTGATGTCCAAAAACTAAGGAAACGCTTTTCAACACTAGCCTAATGGCCTAATGGTGGATTTTGTGTTGTGATTAGGGTTGCCTCTTCGATGCATCGAATAAAAAACATCGATGCTTACTCAATGTTGACGTATTAAAAAAAACATTGGATTAAATCGATTTTTCCATACTTTACACCGAACTTCGATGTATATCGTGCATCCCTACTTGACAGCTGACACTGACAGACAGATGTAAACGACTGACGCGGACGCGAATTGCAGCAAAAGCAAAACGTCAATTCAATACGTCAAACAAAACCGAAGCGAAGCCGGCTCTAAGATAAGATAAAGCCATTTTAAAATACCGCTTTCTGGTGTTTTTGAGATTTCTGTTTCTATCTGATTATTGTGTATTAATCAGACATTCAAAATGGTTATTATTTTAAATTTCTATTTAAATATAATTTAATCTAGCTGTTTGTTACTTTATTTACCAATATTAAATAGTGAAAATATTTCATTTCTTAATTATGTCAAATCGTATAATATCGTATATAATATTTTTGTTGCAGACTATCGGAAAGAATAATAAAATGCAGCAGCACATAAACTATCGTGTCCGAGTTATATTACAAGATTCCCGAACGTTTATCGGTACTTTCAAAGCGTTTGATAAACACATGAACTTGATTTTGGGAGACTGCGAAGAGTTCAGAAAAATTAAGTCTAAGAACGCTAAGACTGCTGACAGAGAAGAAAAGAGAACATTGGGGTTTGTGCTAGTACGAGGTGAAAACATTGTGTCGCTGACAATCGAAGGGCCACCGCCTCCTGAAGAGGGCTTGCCTCGCGTGCCTCTACCGGGAGCCATAGGCGGGCCTGGAGCTGGTCGGGCGGCTGGTCGAGGCGCAGGGCCCGCGGGTGCTCCCCCAGGGCTACAAGGGCCAGCTAGAGGTGTTGGTGGTCCCTCTCAACAACATATGGCGCCAGGATCACGAGGACAACTTTCGGCACCTCCTCAGATGCGTGGCGGTCCCATGATGGGAGGCCCGCCACCAGGAATGATGGGTGCTCCACCGGGCATGGGTCGTGGGGGCCCGGGTGGAAGAGGTCCTCCTGGCATGCGTCGTTACTAGTGTTTGTAGAGTTAAGTTTTACTTTAAGTGAAGTGTTTTCCATTTTGATTGATAAGAAGTGGTTAGCACATATTTTTAATTACTGCTATATTTCCTGGATTTTATTATTGTGATCTTTGTAAGTGTAACATAAGTGTTAATACCAAAATGTCAGTATAACAATTATGGCTTAATGATTTGTATGGTAGGTAAATTTTTTTCTCAGTGGTACACAAATGTGAACATTATTAATTTTCTTTTTGGTTAGAAATAAATTGTACTCTAGCATTAAAATAAATAACTAATAACTGACAAGTCACACCCAGATACATCTTTTCTTATTAATGAATAACTCTGGTTCACTATGTAGAAGTGAATGCCATGAAGTCTTGTTGGCATCTTATACAAATATATAAAATTATTTTACTGAGTGACTGCATTTAATCTGCTTACTGTTAATTCCTCAGATTAAAGAAATAAAAGGCAGATATATTCATCCAACTAAAATGTAAAGCTACCAAAGCAAATACAAACTAAAAAAGCAAATACAAACCCGATTCAGTAATAAGGAAAGCGTCAAATAGCTTTCATGTCACAATTGTCAAAATTTATTAAATAATTTTCTCAGATAAAATTCCGTCTTGCAATTTTAAACACTGCTAAAGTTGTTCCCAAAATCAAGCAAAAGAAGATTAGATATCTTTTCACAGGTAACTGTTCATTATTTTATTATTTATTTATAATAATATTTTTGAGGTGCACTCGGAACACAAAACCTCGACAATTATTCAATTTTATACCAGCTTTATATGAAAATCGATTACCCTAAAGTAGGGGAAATATGCATGGTATTTGAACACTGATCGATTATAAATTTATATAAAAAAAATATTTGAAAAATAAATAGTTGTATTTATTTAAATCTAAAAATGAGGAAATGCACCCAATGCATAAATACCAGTCGCTGGGTTATTACAAACGTAAGATAGATTGTACAAAGGATTAGAGGGATAAAATAAGGATTTTAACGAAGGTAAACCTGGTTGATTGAAAATATCACGTTTGCCTACGATAAAATGCACGATTGAAAGAAAATATTGTATTCCATTTTAGTTCCTGTTTAACCTACTCAATAAATTACTTTATTTTGCAGATTGCCGACAAATACTATTATACGAGATAAATGGGATTTTATTATTCCTCAAAGTAGGCAAGATGACGTATATTATATATATTTCATTAATTTTAATTATAATAAAGGTATTAAATTTTTTATATTTTTCAATGAAAAATAACTACCCAAAAGAGAAAAAAACATAAATTAAAACAATTCAACATATTAAGTACTGTATAATAAAAGAACATTTGACATATTTAATATCTAGACTTTTTGATAACTAGTGATACAATAATAAATAATTTGCCAATTTAATTGTATAATATTTCAAGTCGAAAATATGGCAAAAAATATTTTCTAAATAGCGGGAGATTGCGACTTTTTGTTTTCAATGTGGCAACTTACACACACAAAGAAGTATGTGTCTCTACGATGCCACTGCTAGATGTCAATATGGTTGTCATGCACACATAGTGAAAAAGTGGCTTCACGTCATTTGTTGCATTTCTTTGCGAAAGTTATATCTGCCTTTTATTTCTTTAATCTGAGGTTAATTCATGTTAAATTACATATTTTTGATGCTCTTTCTACTAAATCACTAAATTTTGACAGAAACAGAAAACAAAAAAATATTATGTATTTGTAAGACTTCTTTTCCTTGTTATTTACTGTCAGATAAATACATACTTTTTTCAATAATTTGTAAAATTTAATCCTTGATGCACAATTTTTTGAGACAGCCTAGTTTTATTATTTGTTCACCATATTACAAGGATCTTAGAAGAATATAGAAATAGTAGTATTTTTTCAATTACAGCCAGAACCAATTCAAGGCAAGCCAATTATTAGTAAATTATTGGCAGTTATTTATGTCAAAAACACTTGTAACTTTCAAACCTTGTACGATACATCAGTTTCAAGGAAATCGGCACCTTATTATATTTTACCAGTAAGCAGACAATTTGGCTACTCTACTAATTTAGTTACAAATCAAGAGATTCTGTTAATATATTAATCAATCATAGCAACGGTTATGTTAGTGTATTAACCAAAAAGGTATTCATTATTTTATCTACACTTAAAAACAAATTGTGAAAATGTAGCAATAAGTAATTTGATGACTTGCTAACCATGTAGTGACAACTCGAAGACTTATATTCATATAACTTAGGGTCATTAATGTATGTACTTTATATTTGTACTCTAAATATAGCAATAAGAATACCTAATATTTTGCTCAATCATACCCTGACTAATAATACCCACACAGGAAAATTTTCTACTTACATTTTGTTCTGTTCCAGTAATTATATTAAAGGAGAATGCCCATAGCCAGTACTTTTAAAAAAATAATTGTGTCACAATGATTTTTGGACAAAAAATTTGATTAGAATATTTCAAGTATTTTACCGTATTTCGTAAAAAATCCTTATTAGGAATAATTTTCTGAAATTAATAAGTAACTTTACTTTCGTTTTACAAAAGAAAGCCATTGGGCCATTTATGTTTGGATAAGGGCCAATCAGGAATCTTTTAAGATCCTTCGGGCCAATAGGTTGCATTGGGCGTTTTTCCATTACCCGGCCCGGCACCGGCACCGGCGCCGGCGCCGGCGCCGTGCCGTTGCCGGGGAAGCAAAAATGTATGAAAATGTATGGCTCGCTTTTTTACTTACCGGCGCTGGCGCCGGCCCGGCATTGAGTTCTGCCGACGCCGTCGCCGTCGCCGGGGTAGCAAGCTTCCCACCAGTGCCGGCCCGGCAAAATTGCATGTGTATTGCATATTTATGTGAATTGTAGCCGTGTGAGTGTACAACTGCGCGGGGCGGGTAGGAAGGCGCGGAGCGAAGGCGCGTCTTTGGCGTCGTAGATGTAAAAGATATAACAAATATAGTCGACGGCTTGACGATACCATTGTTACATCTAAACGTAAATTACACTTTACGTGTCGTCGTGCTGAAGTCCGTGTCAGTACTGTACCACTCACCGGGCGTAAACCGTCATCGACACCGGCGCAGTGGAAAAACGAAACCCCGGCGCCGGTGCCGGTGCACGGCCATGCCGGTGCCGTGCCGGTGCCGGGCTGGCTAATGGAAAAACGCCCATTGATTCGATTATAATTTTATTATGATACAACAATAGATGACGTAAGGGGACTGTCAAATGAATTATTTTTTTATAGAAAATTATTATAATCAACCAGGAGTAATAGTGTTCTGTGATTATAATACATTACAAACTACATGGTGTTTGGGGACTGTCAAATGAATTTGAAACTTAAAGGATCGACATTACATACGCAATCGACTTTAATATGCCTGCATAGAGTCCATATTACTGTAAGTTTACTATAACCTAAATACAAACTAATTTTGTTGAAACTCTCGTATTTCCTAATACTAACATTGACTAAAGTTAGTATGTGTAGTTTATTAAGATAACATAATCAAATAAAGGTATTTTTATCAAGACACAAAAATGTTACAGTCAGTACATTTCTCCATACTAAATGGGCATTCTCCTTTAAGACGTATGGGTAAATAATGTGAACAACAAAATGTTGCAATATTTCCAGTAATTAGCTGCAAAGTATAGTTTCTATGGTTTTATAAGTACCCTAACTGTGATACAGATTTGGGTTGAAGAACTATGCCTTATTTATCTTCCTCAGTTCCTCTTCATCATCTGAAGTAAGAATAGGGAAGGTCAGAGTATTCATTACTTAGTCTTGATTAGACTTATAAGTTGTAAAATCCCTGATCAAATCATCCTTTTAACACGTTCAGTGCCACCGACTCGCCCGGAGAGTTCACGTAAATCTTATTCCAGTGCCGACGGCTCGCCTGGCGAGTTTAGTGTTTTTCACTAATATTTCCAAAATGCATCAGTATTTTTTGCTTAAAATTATAGTTTGAGACTAAATATATGCTAAACTAAAGATTTACGTAGTGGGCCGGGTGTGGCAACCCCGTTTATATTTGAAAGGAAACAAACTATTCTGCAATGCCTTGAACTCGCTAGGCGAGTTCCCTGACATAGATCCTCAACCTTTTAAAAAAATATGTACATGTTAGACAACGACATCAACATAGTAGCATGGACTATCTACATACTTGTGATATGGAACTAATATACAACAAACTAGTTTCATTAGAATAAAAAACAAGCTTTAGAAATACAAAGTTATCGTAATATTTGAGATCACATATCTAGTAGCCATATTATAAATCTTGTGTCTTTGTGTTGAAAATGAATTTTTAAAACATTGTCGGCATTTTTTCACTTATAGACATTATAACTATTGCATATTAATAAGTTATCATTTAATTTTAATTTGGCAGATTTTAAACGTTTAAAAAAACGATTTTTTTAAACTATTATATTCGTCGTATTCACAATAAAAATAATACATTTTAATCTGATACCATATTGTTAAAACTGAAAGCCCGTATTAAATTATTTTAGGGTAAAATTATCTATTCACAAGTATTAGATTCTAATCAAAATATTAACCTTCACAATAACCACAATTTAAAAGATTGACAACCACTGCTGAAATTACGAAACAAATTTACCTTTTATTTTATCCAAAGAACTTCATCTTTACTTCATACTAGAAATACTACTTACTTTTTAATTGCGTTAAACATGTTAAGTACACTTTGACAGCCACAAAAATAACAAAACATAGAATTTACCCTTACGTAGTGCCAGTGAACTCGCGTGGTGAGTCGATTCAATTTATAATGCAGTGCCGGCGACTCGCCTGGCGAGTCGACCGTAAAATGTAGGCGGCATCCGAGAAGACGTCATGAAAATCGTAGTGGTAATGAACGTGTTAACCAAATTAGTATGGCAAAAGGAGATCTTCAGCCAGAAGTATGTTGCCTGGGAGGCGGCTGCGGGCTGACTAGCGATGGGGAACTCTACGTTTATTTGAGTAACTCGAGCGAACTATTTAGGCGACTAACTCGAGTAACTTAACATACTAGAGTAAAGTCGGCCGACTCAGCAGCGGTTCAAGTTTCGCATCATCGAGTTGGTGGCGACGAACTTACTTGCCCACTCGGTCTAGTACTTCGTCGCGTCGGCTACTCGCCGTCGGTTCTACTCGGCTTACTCGGTTCAATTCTGTTTACTTCGTTTCGTGTCGTATTGGCAAGTTGTATAGTACAGTTTGTAAACTTTGGCCATTATGAATATTATAAAACAAAAAATATCCAAATCGGTTCGACCGTTTTCACGGTTTATGGTTACCAACGAACACAAAAATTCATTTTTATTATATAGAAGAAGAATATAGCTATCGAGTTAAATCACTTTAACTCGAGTAACTTGGTGAGTTCGACGAGTATACATACTTACTCGGTCTCGCTACTCGGGATTTTTGACACCGAGTTTACTAGAGTCTAGTAAACGGTTACTTTTACTCGAGTTGTAAAAAGTATTACTCGGCCCATCTCGGCTGACTGATCTTGTCGGAGCATTTGTACACATACCAGCGATCGTAGAAACTTCGATAGCGTGATTCAGGTCGGCGTGAAGTCACCGTGCGACGCGTGTGCGTTGTCGCCACATTAGATTCAGGGTAAAAGTTCAGACATCCATATTTATAATACCTATGACAATAATTTAAAAATTGCATTATCCTTAGTCAAGTAAAGATTCAGGCCAAGATCAAACATCGATTATCTGTTTTCGAGATAAAAAGTACACACAATGAAACATGGTACCAATAAGAAAATCAGGAAATTATATTTTTCATAATAATCTCTTATGAGATGCATAATTACAAATAATGATATATTATTATGACCCAACTGGTTGTACTATCAAGTCTCAGATTAAAGAAATATCAAGTTAAGTATATTATGAAAGACTGAAATAAATTTATACATGTTGTAATGTTAGTTTAGTTACAAACTAGTCAAATGTCAGTTATCGATAAAACATTTATCGATATTTTAAAAATTCCAACCTTGATGCAGTGGGTGCACGCCTGTACGGGTAAACACGAATTACCCGTGCATCCACCGGTGAGTGAATAATATGGGCCATGGGGTACAATACAATTGTGTATGAAAGCATAATTTTTTATACATTTTTCTACATGCAATACATTAGTTAATAGCCATATTAATGACAATAACCACAGGAAGGATGGCATCTCTGGCCATCGACACCGCAACGGCACCCCCCGCTAGTGTCGCCCCGCCCCCCCGGACCCCAGCGCCTGCCCTTCGTCACCCAGCATATTTCCGTTTTACACGCTGAACACTTCACCCAATCACAACCCCATTTCTTCGTGATAATAGCTCTACATTCTGGACATTCGAGTGCTTCCCCTTTAGATATCAAGGAGTTAAGTAATGCCTGGGTACCCTCGTCATTTTTATTAGTTTCAGCAGCAGTCACTGCTTGGCGCAATTTCGTTTGATATTGCTCACAGGTCTCTCCTTCATGTATCGCCTGAAAATGGTCAAAATAGTATTCGTTTATGGCATATTATATGAAACGAAGGTAAACCTCTTATTCTCATGAGGTTGTAATTGAAAAATAATGAAACTTTTGAACACTCCTAGTATTGAGCAGAAACACCACTACGTGTATTGACTTTGTACCATCGCATGTTGATACAATTATGTACTTTGATAAGTTTGAGGTATTTCATTGGATATTGGAGCTAGCAATACAAATGTAGTCATTTGTAACTTGATTCTAGAGCAACATGACTTAATCAATTTTAAAGATTTGATAGTTAAAAACACGGTTTAGTAAAAACATAATTAGGCTGTTTTGGCTTGGTATTTACCTGACATTGTACACAATTAGTGTTCTTACACACAGGGCATGGAAATCTTCTAACTCCTGGATCACAAAAAGCCCATCCAGTACAATCCGTAGTGCGACAGTGGAACGTATTGCGAGTCCCACATTCGGCCGTAGCTAAACCTCGTGCCAGCCATCGTTCGTATTCTTCAGGCGTCACGATTGTACGTATTTCGCGTTCCTGCAAAAATCCAGAGCAACCCGTCGCAGGGCAAGCGACCGCTGGTTCTTGAGAATGTTGCACTACGTCGGAGAGGCACTCCCTACAAAATGAATGAATACATTCCCGGAGTATTACTCCTGCTCCGGCTGCACATTCTTCCATGCAAACACCACACTCAAAGGGTTCTATATTCGGGACAAGCGATTGTTTCTCTAGGTTCATTAACTCTGTATAAAATTCTCCATTATTACCCGTTGCGATATTCTTGATATCATTGATAACTTCAGTCGTTATTGGTTTATCTTCCTGATCTGAAATTAAGTCTTTTATTAGGACTTTTAAGTACATACTACGTAGGTGCCTAAGAAATCAAACCAGAATGCGACTGAAACAAACCTGGTTGAACAATACATAAATAAAATGGTGCTGTAAGATATGGTCCCGCTAATGAGACTATGAGAGACGTGTCATCAGAGCATAGTGTGCGACCAACGATCCACCTTTGTAGCCGAGTCGCCACTCCCAGAGATTGCTCAGCTTGTCGCCGTAAATCGGCTACAGTGGCCCTTCTGGAAATGTTCAACCGGATTGGTCCCCTTGCCGCTTGTTTGTCCTCAATCCATACATTTATACTGGAAAAGCAGACACATTGTTTTTTTTTTAATTTTAATAAAACAGATTATTAGTAGGTACATTATTGTATTTTATTCAGAACTAGTTAGTGGATACCCGGCTTGTTCCACTACGCTAAAAACTTTTCTATTGAGAATGGCAGATCTTTACATGATCTTAAAATTTTTGTATGGGGAAAGTGGAAAATCGACTTCATCAATGGACCGAATGTGCATGTTTTAGTGGTCTCAAAAAACCTTCGGATTGGTGCCTTTCAAATGAAACCATTTTGTTTTGTTTGAGGCATATCGGTTGGCCGTTGGATGGTTTCAGTCTATAAAGGACATCCGTACCTACAATTTTTTTTGTTTTATAATTATATATGTACCTTACATTGAGATTTTATGTAATTATTAGCAGCTCAAAATTGAAACTAAATGTTTGCTTCACTCAGTAAAAAATGTTTTGATAGGTAAATAAGGGTACTTACGGCACTGTGTTTTCCGAAATAACTTGGTTTGATGTGGAGGGCTCACCACTGGATTGCGGTTTATTTGGCAAATTACTTGACTTAGTAGCGACTTTTTCGGTTATCTTTTCATTCTTTAGCAATTTACTGTTGTTTATTTGTGAATTTATGTCTACTTCTCCAGATTTATTGCTAGCTTGAAGTATATTCTGTTCTGTCGATTTATCTTTCGGAGACGTTGCGCTTGTATCAGGCAAATTACTTTGTTTGTTTATTTCATTTTGTTTAGCCTTGGAAGTCTCCCCTACAATTTGTGAAGAAAATGATAACACTGAACATGATAATCTTAATTTAGCAAGTTTAACTGCGGCTTCTGCAGCTGCTATTTCGTCGCCTTTAGCTATTGATTGCTCGAGCTGATTTATAAGATGCCTGCGTTGATCATAGTGATCAAGTGTAACCACATCTTTTTGTATACTTTGTGTGCTACTAGAGCATCCCGATGTTGATGGTAAAACTTTTTGTTTGCTTATGTCGTCTTTAGGCGTTTTATCTTCAACCCGAGCGTCTATTTTTACTTGAAGTTCTGGCAAATCATTGACTAGGTTTCTTGTTTTTGAATCCAAATTACGTGGTGTGACTTTTTCAAATTCTTCTTTATTAACTTTTGTACCTTTTTTTTCAGTGACTATAGTTTTAAGGGCAGTTGAGTTACTAGGTAGTTCGTTTTTAGCAAATTCGGTAACAGCATGAGTTTCCGTACTTACATTTTCCTTTGCAGCAATCTTATTTGGAATATATACAGGATTTAATAATGATGATATTTTGAGTGGTGTATGTAGATTGTATTCTGGTTTAACATTATCGAGATTTTTTAGTGATTCTGCGCTTGAATGTGTTGTTACCACTGTCACAGTATTGACTACCACGGATTGGGAATTAGGGAACTTTGAAAACAGTAGCTTAGATTGCTTTGGTACTACCAAATCAGATTTAGATACATTTGAAGCAGTGGATGTTGACGAACCTTGATTTTGACTACTACATATATTGTCCTTGTGAATTTTATCCTTAACAATATGCTGATGATTATCTAGTAAAATATTTTTTGAGGTCTCATGTGATAACCGCAGTTCACCATTATTCGTTTCTTTATTGTTATTTGTTTTAGTTGAAAGTAATGGTAAATGACTGTGGGTTTTACCTATATTTTTTACATTTATAGGATCTTTTAAATTAGTAGTTTTATGATGTTTATCTTCTGTTACGTTTGTAACATTTATTTCCTGGGAATTATTTTCTTTACTTTTATTAGTTACGGAAATGGATAAATGGTTAGTATTATTGTTTTCCTCTTTATGCTCATCTATCTTAGAAGATAAATGTTTTTGGGCACTTAAAGAACATCTTGCCGGTGCATTTTTTACACTATTTATATTTTCAAACGTAGGAGAAACTTTATATTGCTTTAAGTTTTTCTGGTCAGAAGATCGTATGTCAGATAATATGCTTTGGTTGTTGACAATGTTTTCAATATTCCTCTCTGTTTCTGAGAATAGTGTTGATATAGATACTCTATTTTTATTGTGAGAAATTTCGCTAGAGGAAGATGGTTCGGGTGTAATTTCTTTGTATGTTTCTTGCACTGTTGACCCAATTCTTAGAGTTGGAGTTTCTGTTATAACGTAATTAACTTTATTATCTTTGCTCTTTTTAGGCAGGGAATCTTTCATTTCTTTGAGGATTTCTTTAAGCACCTTACGTTCATCCACACTATCCCGACTAGAAGTGGCAGTTTCACCATTGGCATTAGTTTGCGTATAAATAGATGCTCTTGGAGACTGAATTATTAACCCATTACTTTGCAATGAATGTCTTTTATCGGGTAAACAATAATTACAGGAATCTACGGACGAACAAAATTTCCTAAGACATGATGTGCAGAACCAAGAGTTTCCTTCATAAATCGCCTTTGTATCTTCAAAATTATTAACATTGTCAGGATTATTATTATTGATTTTTTGTCGCAATTTCTTGTTCTCTATAATTTCAGTTGCTTGTTTATCTAATTCACTAATGCTAGGTAACAACCTTACAGATGTTGTTTCAATGACGGAACTTCTCTTTTTATTTTCAAAAATATGCTTTAAAAAGCTTTTGTCTGTTTTTGATTTGATATCTTTTGAAGTAGTAACTTTCTTGTTGCATTTTTGATTCTTGTTACTGTTCAGTAATTCATTATCAAATTTTGTTTCAGATTCAGATTTTGAAGTCATTCGCACGGGGTTGTCTATAAGTTGGATATTATTATTGATAAATATGTTATTAATAGGTGGCTTAGGAGCTGGGCGTTTTCTTTTGTAAGTACGTGGTAGAGATGCCGAGGTCGCTATCGTAGGTGGCAATGGAGCTCGTCGTTTTCCAGGTACATATGCAGCTCGACGAGGCAAGGACTCGCTAGTAGCTCTACGATCTCTGTTCGGCCTGTCCGAAGTATTCCCCAGCGTCCTCCTCGCAGGTGGTAGCGTGTATCCGTCGTAACCGTTTCCGTGATCTCTGAAGAGGCCGTACTTTCGATGAAGGGTTACGTCACGGTCGCGCTGTCGTCGCAAATTCCGATCTTCCAACCTCCTCTTGTACGTCTCCGTTGGAGGGTTGAGAGGAGTGGTCAACACAATGGGTTTACTAGAAAAATTATAGTTTCCTGGAGCCAAAAAGTCGAAACTGACAGCCGTTCGTGCAGATCCTACGCTGGAAATACTCTCGCTGGAAGAGGACCTTTCGCTGCGACGCAGCCACGAGAACAGAGTCCATATACCTGCGGATAAGGGGCGGGGGCGATGAGCCTCTTCCTTTTCGTCGTCGTTCATTACCCCTGAAACACATCAACATAATAGTGTATATCATTCTGATCATCGGAATCTGATGTGTTAGAATAGGATTTAACAAACTGCCTATTGCAGCTCACATTTACCTCATGTGAATTAAAAAATCTATTGTGTACGGGGGAATCTTTAGGCTTATTCAAGCAAAGTGATAAAGTCAAAGTACTTTAACATTAAAACTTATGGGAATAATTTATTTATTCAAATAACAAAATAAACAGATTGAAGTTAAAGTACATCTTGTATTGTCAAAATAATAACATAAATGCAGTAACAAAACAAACGTGGAACACGTTCTGTTTAGCATTGTGTGTTGCACTCGATAACTAAAATTACTTGTATTATCGATATCACAATTTCAGTTTGACCTATTTATTTCTAAAGATCTACAGTTCCCAATATAAACATTTATGTTTTCATTTGTCGAATAATGTATCTCGCAGTCAATTTGAGAGCATGGAACAAACATAAACCAAACTAATGTGTTTAAAAGCTGCTACTTACGCACTGCTGGCACCCGGTGGCAGTAAGGGCAAAAATCCAAGTCTAAGACACGTCAGCCTTAAATCCGTACATGAGTGGCTAATATTGGAAACACAGCAATGTCATCTCCGTGTCTGTGGAGTTTGTTAAACCTCGCACACGATGCACAAAATGGGTCAATAAGTTAATTATCAGCGCGACCAGTGTTGTCAGCGGACTGCGGTCGGCACAAAGCGAGCTCATCACCGCAGCGCGCGCGCCACACTCCGCGCCCGCCCAGCTATATTTAGCAGAACTTCGCGATTCCGTTTTTGCTATTTCTATTTCATTCTCATACGCTCGACCTCACATAAATTTGGATAACTCCCGCTTTCCACTCACGTTGTGTTTAACTTATAGGTATACGACGAAATATATACACGTCTTTGTTATCGCTAGGTAAATATATAATTATCGTAAGTAAATCAGCATCACTTTTCTTAATCGAAAAGACAAAATAAAACGGAAGGGAAGATTTCAGTAAAAATATAAATTTTTGCCAACAATATATTACAACACAACTATGTATCTTCCCGATTCTAAGATTGTTATTCACAAAACATCACTAATACAATAGGTATAATAACAGTTGTGAGGTGACGAAAGCGACGTCTTTATGACACTTTCCATTAACCATTACGCGTTTCGTTCTCCTTGGATCTTCTTTGCAGTAGCGGTATGCTTCTCGGTGGAGCATTGTATGACGAGCAGCGCGGCGGACACGCGGGCGGTCAGCTCGGCCTGGTTGAGCTCGTGCGCCCACGGCACCCGGCCCCAACGCATCAGCTGTCACAAAGGACCACGACAATCTCATTATCTCCAATTTAAATGATTACTCAAGTGGGTAGACGATAGGTCACTCCGCGTCTCTGAAGACGACCGAACAATACAATGAAGATTGACGTTGATGCTTTGTTAGATATGAGTCATACAAAAACCTATTGTTTAGGTTTCAATAAAAATGTATATTAATTTATTATTTATATCATAAATTATAATATTTAATATGCTTGAAGCAAACCACTTTGCTGCTCCATAAATAGTTCAGAATGAAGGGTATGGGTAGATGGCCAATTCAAGTATGGGGTGTGGCTATAATTTAATTGCAATGAAATAAACAAAATGAAGTTAACCAATTTCATTTCCCGGCGCCTGTGTCCCCTTTGATCAAAAGTCTCTTGACGTTAACGGTTGGTACGCTTTATTCAAGACAAGACTACACCGCACCGCCACTTGTCATCAATCAGGAGAAGGGGCATAGATAGAAGGGCGAACGTATCAGTGATACGGGGCCCCGACGCCTTCAACGTAGAGGGTAAAGAAAAAATCATAAAGTAAGTATTTCACGTAGTTTCAAGTAGTAGCACGGTTAACGTCAAAACATAAGCTTACATACAATAATTCTGATATTGTAATGATGTCGTATACCAACCTGATATTCCTCCTCTAATCTGGCCAGCATCACAGCTTCACTGGGTTCCAGTATCCTATCAATGCACGCCAACATCAGCACAGGTGACTTGAGGGCTTCCACTCCAAAACAGATAGCTAAACAAAACAATATTTTTAATTCCTTGATTCCTTTCGTCAAAATTCCGCCAGCACCCTAATTAGGGTGCGGGTGGGGTTTGGGGAAACAGATGTAAGAAGTAAATTTTGAAGGAAACTGATGCGGCAGTTTAAACACTATAATAAAATATTAACCTACTCATAATATGTGGAATTCATCATATTCTATTTTTGAGAATTTTTTCACTTGTCTAAACCGTTTACCCTGCGGGGGAGGGGACACTTGACTCGTAACCAAAATCAGCAAATTAAAGCCAAATATAAACGGACCCCTGATTCTAAAAATGGTCGTAGACCTTAGAAGACCTTTAATATTTTTGAAAGGCCTTTTTAACGATACCCCACACTTCAGGGTACGCGACGAATAAAAATTCATCCTCACGTTACCTGAAGGGGAGGTACCCTGAAAAAAAAAGGTGTGTGTGCGATTCACACACGATAGAAGTGAAACTAAACAAGATATAAAAATAAATAAAATAAATAAATAACACTTCACACTCATAGCCCCACACTAGGATTCCCTGTGTCGTGGGTGCCATGGACAACACACAAGACAAGGACATTCACACCCAGACCGAGAACAGAAATTCAAACTCATCATTCAAATTTCCGCCTCGCTGGGAATCGAACCCAGGACCCTTGGCGCGGCGATCCGGCATGGTAACCATTGCGCCACACGGGTCGTCAAAATACTCACAAACACACAGTTAAAGTGTAGCAGTGATAGCCTAGTGGTTAGAACGTTGGTCTCCCGAACGCGGGGGCCCGGGTTCAAATCCTGGCACGCACCTCTAATTTTCAAATATTATGTGCGTATTACAAGTTAATTATCACTTGCTTCGGTGAAGGAAAACATCGTGAGGAAACCTGCACACCTGAGAGTTCTCCATAATGTTCTCAAAGGTGTGTGAAGTCTACCAATCCGCACTTGGCCAGCGTGGTAGACTATGGCCTGTACCCCCTCACATTGTGAGAGGAGACCCCAAGCCCAGCAGTGGGACAATTATGGGTTGTTGCTTTGCTTTTTTTACACAGTTAAATAATAACACACCACGCTGACATCTTACTAAAATTAAGGCGCGTCCCCGAGCCAAGGACCTTGAGCGTTAGTTCCCTCTTTGCCACGCAAACCGCTCGACAACAACACGTAAATTATTAAGAGCCATCTAGCAGCCGTCTTACACAAAATTACTGTATCGCGCCATCTAGCGACTAACTATGAACAACAATCGGTCGGTCGATCGACAGATTTAAACAACGAAAATGAAATTCTTATTTTTTGTTGATAAATTCTTTGAAAATATTTAAAAGAGCATTTGAAAGTATTTAAAAACAGTATAAAAATAAAACTAAAACAACACGTAAATTATTAAGTGCCATCTAGCAGCCGTCTTACACAAAATTACTGTAGCGCGCCATCTAGCGAGTAACTAAGAAACAACAATCGGTCGGTCGATCGACAGATATTAAACAACGAAAATGAAATTCTTATTTTTTGTTGATAAATTCTTTGAAAATATTTAAAAGAGCATTTGAAAGTATTAAAAAACAGTATAAAAATAAAACTAAAAAAAAAGAAATACTGAGAGACGCGAACCTGCGCATTAGGTATTGTGTATCTACGTCCTGACCATTGAGCTACGGAGAAGTTAGATTCATCGAAGAAATTAGCAGTTATATTATATGCATGCTTGCCGAGTATATTTCTGTCTCATTCTTTCCTAAACATTTTTATATTTGTGTCTCTTACCTGTCGTTTTTTCCGTTGCATCCGGTTTGAAATCACAACGATTCTAAAGAAGTTTCACTTCAAAATTTTTTTTCAATATTCTATTCTACGATTCTGGAGTCTTAATAAATATGTATGTCTATGCCAAATTACAGCTTTCTAGCATTAAGTCCGATTTACACGTATTAAGTAGTTAAGTATTTTAACTAAATTTTAATTAAAAAGTTACTAAATTGTCTGTTTACACGTATTAATTTACTTAAAATTTAGTTATCTACTTAACTACTTAATACGTGTAAATCGGACTTTAGGGTCTCGGCTTTGCTTCGGACAGACGAACGTATGGGCAGGCATGACGAATAAGGGTTCCAATTTTACTTCGGAACCCTAAAAATAAATTTTGCCGCTTTTACACCAAACAGCCTGGCTCCGGTGCTCCTCTTTTGATAATTGCGAAAACAAAAACGGATTAGATTATAGAAAACGGTTGTTAATCAGTAAAACTATCGTAATAAGCTCTCATGCCATTAATCGGCACTAAATAGAAAAGAATAGAAAAAGTTTATTTCGCCAATTTTCACAACAAAATTTAAAAAAAAAAACAATTGTGTGGTTTTATGAAACCACGGTAGGATAGTGTTGCCAAGTCATGAGTTGCTAAAATTGTGGCTAAATATGTAGCCAGATCTAACCAAAAAGTGGCTAACTTCGCAACACTGCTGTAGGTATAAGTGAAACTTTTTTTTCGTATTGTAGACATTTAACTAAAAAATTTTGGATAAATATTCGATTTAGGGTATTAAAAGATTTAGGGTATTATAGGCGCTCGACAGAGCAGCCGAGGCCAATATGGCGGCGCCTTTCACTTTACCCCCACTCCGCGGCCGACCGTCACGCGACATGCGACACACAGACCAAAAAGTTTGAGACGATGTAATAAAAGTTTCACTTTAACACTTTAAAAACTAGAATTACAGATATGTAAATAAAAACAAAACAAAAGGAAATAAATGATGTTGCGATACATGACAAAAAAGGAACACACAGCTTTAGTTGTGGCGGAATGCCCCAACGGCTGGTTTTCACACAGGGATAACAAACAAAAAATATTTTATATGTTAATGAAACGTTTATCCATCCTAATGCCTTTAACAGCCGTGTCTATGTCAATTTGCATACAAATCAAACGGAACGCGGAACAATAAAAAGTTTTACTTCGTGCGTGTGTAGGTATAATAATTGAGGAGTGACTACACACACACACATTTTTCTAGTTTTTAGTAAAAATTATGTATTTACCATTCAAGGCCGGAAAATCGTAGGACAGATAATGGCGGGCCAACACAGCTCGGGTCTCTGTACTAACAGGGGGAGGTTCCAATTTTGTAGAAATCTCTTGTGTCACACCAAATCTTTTCTGAAACCACTCCAGTATGGGCAACCATTTTTCAGCTTGTAATGCCCTCATTTCTTCAGTTTCCTGATATTATAAAAGAAAATTGCATTCGTAATTTTATTATTAAAAGGTTGATATCACACATTTTGAGTATTATGAAAATAACTTCATGATTAAATAAACAAAATGGTTAGGTTAAGGAAAGACAAAATAAAAACTGATCAAGTGCAAGTTAAACTCGCGTGGAGAGGGTTCCGTATGTTGATTATATAGTTACCATTATAAATAAATAAAAAAATGTTTTCGTGTAATATATAAAACCTATTTTCTGTATTTTTGTGAAAATTCTAGAATCAGTATTACGGATATAAGGGGGGGAATGGTCAATTTTTGCCTTCAATTTTTGTTCTTTCATCAATAATTTTAACTAACCATTGTAGAACTATAACAAAAAATATATTTGAGATCTTTACAACAAGCCCTTTCATTTGACATGCCAAACGATATACATGAGTATCAAACTTCAACTCATTTGGTCCAGTAGTTTCAGAGTAAATTTGCTGTAAAAAGTGGACTGACACACAAGTGATCCTTAAAAGGGTTCCATTTTTCGTTTTTTTTTGTACGGAACCCTAAAAAAGAAAGAAAGGTAAAGCTATGAATATGGGAGAGAAAACTATAGATATCTATGTAGAAATTAAATATGGGAGACAACCCAACCTAAGGTATAGAATACTTACATCTGAATGGTAGAACAGTGTATCCGTTTCAATATAGTCCAGTAAATAGCTGGTTATATCGTGGGAGTTGATCTTTCCAGGATTGTCTAAAGCTGTGTTGCAGAGGGCAGTCTACAACAATGAAAATGCTTTTTAAAACTCCCTCAATACAATTACAATTTAAATTTTGGAACGAAGTTCCTTATCGCGCGTTGTGAAAGGGGGCTAGACGGAAAATTTCGACACTTTTTGATTTTACGAATGACGACACTTTTTTTGAAGTGATTCAGTTAGCTTTACAGAGATGGCGCTGTACTGTACAACTTTCTGATGGCACTGTACAAACTGCGTAACTATATAAGGTAAATGAAACTAAGTATCCAGAGTGAATTCAATAAATTTAATAGTTTCCTTGAACTTACGTATGTTACAAGTATAAGTTGATAGCGTGATTCAGAATTAATTTACTAACGCCATCTATCTGCAACTAACCAAACTAAATATCTTAAGTCTGAACAGGCGCTGTACAACAATACAATACTTAAATCGAAAGGAACTTCGTTCCATCCAGGTGTCCCTTGACACCTCTCATGTTTTTTTTTATTGTCTTGCTTTTGTGTTGTAATATATTAATAATTAAATTAATTTAATTTTAGGAAACAAACATTTCTTAGTGAGTAATTAAATACATATTTTGAAATCCTTTAAAGTTATATTACACTTATCCGAATCAAGAAGTTTGAAATTATAAAAAATACAGTATTGCAGCACTAAGTTCTTAAAAGAAAATGTATAAATTTTTTGTTACCAAGTGCATGGTAGGTTGTGTGATGGTCTCAGCCTGTGCATCCCATTCAGCAGCTATCGCCCGAGCAAGCGGTTCAGAACTCACAGTAAACACTTTGCCATTTGGAGTCTTTAACTTTTTGTGATCTAGTGTCACCTCCCACTTTTTATCATTCTGTACAATATCTGTTCTCCGGTAAAAACGTTTAAGGGTTGCTGTAAACCAAGTAATCACTTTAGTCCTGTCCCATGAATAGCAATAGCAAAATCTTAATTTTTTAGCAATATTATGAATTTACTTTCAAGGACTTTTAACATATTTGAAAGACTCAAATTCAGCAAGAGCACAAGGAGTCAGGAGAATGGAGGGTCTATGGAAATATCTTCCTTTGAGAATTGCTCACAAACAAAGTGTTCTTCCAAACCAATAGTTAGTAAAATGAAAATGATTGAAAAATGTGTACTTATCACTGAAAATTCCATCATATTTATTCACTAATTTATGGATATTAATTTATTTTCGTAAAATACTTACCATAGTTTCGGCACGCTAAACGGGTAGAGAATTGATTTTTTAACAAGCTGCCAATGTATAATGATACAGATGAAGCCATCACAAGAATTTCCTTTTTATTGTTAGATTATTTAGCACTTCTTTTGAACAATTTTTTTTTATTCTCAAGAGTTCTATATAAGGAACATAATTTGCTAATACTAATCTATTCTATCTGATAAGATAATGCAAAATTATAAATGATATATTTTAATAACCCATTTCTATTGAATTTATTTCCAAAAAAATATCATACACTATAAAAAAATGCAGCAATGTTTAATTGACATTGAACATTGATAAAACGTAGTGATTAAGTACTCTGTGACATTGATTTTGTCAGTTGTCATTTGTCAACTTGTCACCTTTTTTTACACCAAGGTTTTGACACCCCTTTGACACTTTTGACAGTTGATTTTACCACAGTCACAGGAATAAAAAAATGTGCCACAGTCACACTCTTAGTACCTACCCATAGAGTGCTATATGCTTGTGATTCTGTCTAGTCTGTGGCCAAGACGCACTAAGTTCTATATTCTTCTCTATGATTTTAAGTTTTGTAATTTGTTGAGTGAGTAGCTAGTGAAATTTGTGTTGTGCTGTGTTAAATTGAATTATAGCGTTAAATTCATTAGAATTTCTATATTTTTATACTTATTTGATTATTGAAGCCTTAACGATGTCTTCTATGGATTTTGATTCTTAACTTTTTGATCAGTGCCTTAAGAATATTTTGTAGGACAAGCGGACAACAAGTGGGGGACGCGCCATTGTGTACTATTGTATTGTGTATACAAGCCTTTAGCTTTAGCTATAAATAATCCGCCGCCGAGGTAAGCGGTTTGAAGAAAAACAAAACTTTTTTCCTATTTGTGATGTTCCCGCATTTCATCAGCGCGGAAAAAGAACAGAAGAAGAATTTGATTCCGAGCGTGAAGCTGCTTCATTCGAAGAGGAAAGGGATATTCATACACCCCTCTGCTATGTACAGAAGTAGTGCACCGTGCACAAATATATGCTTGAGAATAACAACAGGAAGTTTGTGTGGATAAGGAAAAGTGAAGTAAGAATCAGAAAATATGAAACTCCTTGAGAGCGGACGCCTAGAGGCGCTAAATCGCGCGCTGTCCATCCTGAATGGAGACAGTGCAGTGCAGGGCCGCGTAGAGAGCTACAGCTGCAAGTTGGCGGGCTGTGAGAAGGCGTTTTACAAACGTTTCACTGCCGATGGAGAGACTACTCATGATCTCCAAGCTCTGTCCCCACCAGAGGGTGTTGGGTACAGGTAGCTTCTATTATTCTGTTTGTGTTCATAATATTGTGATTTGACACAAGCAGATGCTATATTAAAAATTATTTTTTTCAGCCGAAGCCTCTCAGGCGATGAGGAGGGTGTCCTGTGTGACACCATTTCCCGCAAAACACTGTTCTATCTCATTGCTACACTAAATGCTGCTTTTCCAGATTATGATTTTTCTATGGCAAAGGTAATTACAAATAAAAGTTGATAATAACTAATTTGTTTAATTAATTAAAACAACATTGTATACTGTGTTTTATTACAAATAAATAATTTATTTTATCATAGCATCAAAGACATCTAAAATATAATAAGAAACTTATAAATATGTACCTCTTACATTTCTCTCTCAAAGGGTAGAAAGATACTATAAACTATTTAATAGAATACTGTATGCAGGGGACTCTTTTGTTGTTGGTAGGAGGAAAGGAAGTGTAGGAAGGTACTAAAAATAGATATAATGTTAAGACGTCAAATCACATTATAAACAAACAACATACTGAGATAAGATAACAATGGCAAGGAATATGATTAATGGAATATTCTTTTTAACCTGTTTACTTACAATGAGACACCAACTAATATTTGTTCATCCTAATTGCAAGTTAATAGATAAAGGCTTATCAATTTTTATTGTTGCTATGTTACAGAGTAGTGAGTTTAGTGCAGAACCTTCCTTGACTTGGGTACAAGGTGCAGTCGACGCCGCGTTGTCTGCAGTGGGTGGAGCACGCTGGAGACAGCTACGTCCAGCATTATGGGCTGCCATCGATGAAGAAGTAACTTTACCAGATTGCCGCATATACAGCTACAACCCAGACCTTCCAAGTGACCCATTCGGTGAACCTGGGTGTCTGTGGACATTCAACTACTTTTTCTACAACAAAAAACTGAAAAGATTTGTTTTTTTCTCCTGTAGAGCAATGAGGTATGTATGTGTACTTGATATTGTTCAAGATATTTGTGAAGGTTTTCGTTTAACATTTATTTATAATATATTTTCTATTTTGTTTTAGCCCAGTATGTGCTGACTCAGGTGTAGATTTTGCAATGGATGAAGATGAAGAGTATAATTAATTGATTTATTGTTTAACTTTGCAATTTTACATAATTGTAGACAAAAAAGAAACGAAAATACAAAAAAAAATATTGCACTTATAATTTTTTATGGTATAAGTAACACTAAGTAAAATAACATAATACCTCTAAAAAAGCAATATTTAAATTAGATTGCAGTGAAGTTTTAAAATATACTAAATATGTAAGCATCATGGTGCTGTTTACTAATATTTTTTTATGAAACAGGGTTAGTGGCACGGATGTTGAGCGCTTGGCGAAAAACTTAGTACTTCGTGCATCGTACACTTGAGATAAAATTAATTGGTCATAGAGGTGTTACTAGATGTGACCGCACGCTCAAAACGAATTACCACAAGCGCTGCTCTAACGTCACTTGACGGGCCAATCACATTGCACGATATGATGCAGGCCACTCACGCCAACGCCCACAGTGACCCGCACCTCACCTCATACCGCCAAATTGGCCCGAAAAATCGCTTGTGCGCAAGTAGGTCTCAGCGCTCAACATCCGTGGCGCGTACTATAAGTAATATATTATACATAGCAGTAAAGTATTTCATTATTATATACTTTATTCGTGCATACATCAGAGTGACCTGACCTGACGCGAAATTGATTTTGCAGATTGCTACTTCAAGTTTTGCACATTTTTGTATTGGTTTATAACATTTTAAATCCTAACATTAAAATATCAGTTCTATTTGCAAAAATTGCATTAGTGAAGTCCCATTAGCAAAAGGCAAAAATTTTTAAACAAAAATACATAGGTGAAATCAATTTAAAAATTCTATAAATGAAAACCCTTTTTTATTTGTAAACCGATTGTACAAATACATACTAAATATTACAAAAGTGCTTACTACAATACAACAGTGAAAACCGCATCCTAATTGACTAAGTCCTTTTGAAAAATATATGCCAATAAATAATGTTTATTTCAACTAAATAGTTTCATATAAAAATTTAAATAATTAAAAAAAATATGAATAAACTTCTGTATTTTTTCTATAAATTATGGCAGAAAAGGCTCATCGTAATTATAAAGATCGTAATACATTCAATTTTCGAAGTAATTGGACAGAGGTTTAAATTTAAGAGGCCATTCATTAAATTACGTAGGATATTTTTGACCTCTCCTACCCACATGTAAGAGCAGATAAGATTTCTCGGACTCCCTTATTATGTAACAACATTTTATGTAGTTTTATAAATTGCACTATTTATTATTAAAAGCTCATTATATTGGAGAGGATAATTATAGAGATTTTTTTTGTAATATTTTTTTTAAAAGATGTGCTGAGGAGTTTCTTTAGGCTTTTCTTCTCCATGACAAAGCACCTTCCGAAAAGCCAAAAAGAATGACGTGCATAAGTGTATCAGTGATACCTATATGAATAAAATATTTTGACTTTGACTTTGAATGACTGCCCCATAATGGGACTCCACTATTATTATTAGTGCTTCATTAGTTTATAGGACTTAATTTTTTTTATATATTAAATTGGTTTATGTAATACTAAATCTATGGTTCGAATCTGTGACGCTATAAGGTATTATAAACATTATTGTCCTAGGTTATTTTGATTTTTTTTCTCGGTAATTGGTTCGTATTTTGTGAATTTTGAGTGACGTTAAGATAATAAGGTTAAATAGAAAATAACAAAAAAATTGAAGAATATGTTTATGTCGAGGATAGTTTAATTTTATTTATAGTTGTATTAAATTTTTAGTATCACTAAAACTCCGCCTATTTTATATGGGCGCAACATTATTAATTATAGATTCGTAATAAATTTTCTTATTTCTAATTTGTTTTTTTTTTATTCACCTTTCTTCAATTATACAAAATTTGTAATTTATTCATATTTAATACGAATCATCTCTTGCTCCAGTCGCCGGAACAGTATTTGCAATTCGAACAATCACTAGTCGATCGTCCAAGCAAGGCTAGGCTAATATTATATTTTGCTAATTGCGTTCGTACGATGCTGTGCACAAGCATATTCGTTAGGCATGCCAATGCTGTCCCGGCAAAAACTGTCGTGTGTGTGTGTCTGTATATATGTGTGTGTGTGTGCAAAAAGTATGTCAAGTGAAATAGTACCAAGAAATTATTCGGAACGAAATTCGCATTTTTCTCCCAAATCACTGGCTGTAACAGACATAAAATGTCAATCTCCTTATGGGCTACAACTTTTATATGAATCATTTTTCCGTAAAATCAATATTTTGACAAATAAAGTCAAAAATAATGTCTTTTTCAAGGTGACCTTGAAATTAATTTTCGAGGTCTATAAGGTATATGCGGGTATTTTGCCTATGATATTCGTTATCAGTGCGTCGAAATACTAGGGGCTAAAAGGAAGTTGAAGCGCTCATAGCCCAGCGGCTTGCGTCAATCCTAAGTGATCGACAAAGTTAAGCAACGGCGGACGCGGTCGGTAGTTGGATGGGTAACCGCTAGTGGCAAAAATTTTTTGAGCGTTTCCCTGCTTCGGAGGGCACGAAAAGCTGTCGGTCCCGGTTGTTATCATAAGATAACAGTCGTTAAGCCATGTCAGAGACCCTCGAGCGGTTTGAGAATTTCCGACACTTGGGTTGGCCACTAACCCCTCCACCAATCCGCACTGGAGCAGCGTGGTGGAGTGTGCTCTAGGCCTCTATGAAAACGTTCATATTGTGGTAACCCCAAAATTACGCACACGTGGCGGCCATTTCATGCTTCACTCTCGACTACACGAGGTTACGTCCGTATATGTAAGCTTATAGTTAGAAACCAAAATTAACTGTATCAGGTTTTTTCACAATTCATCCCGTAAGGGGGCGTCCATAAATTACGTGAGGTGTTTTTTTTCTGTCCCTCCCTCCCCCCTGGTGAGATGTCGTAAGATTTTATTCAACCCCCTCCCCCATCCCCCAATCTCACGTGAGATTTTTCAAAATGTGGGTTTCTTACGTAAACGCGTTGGATTGTTATTGTAAATTATTTTCTTTCGAACGAATTAGTGAATGATCTTAATCGTATTATGATTACGCTTAAGATTAAATCTTAAGCATGTACTTACTATCTGGATTAAATGGACCAAAATAGTACAATTTTTTTTTGTTTCAATCAGAAAAAAAATTGCGTGATATTTGCCGAGACCCCCCCTCTCTACAACGTAAGATTAGATGAGATTTGACTCGACCCTCTCCCCCCCTTAAACATCTCACGTAATTTATGGACGCCCCCTAAGGGGTAAGGCTAAGGGGTTGTAAGTTTGTACGCAATTTCAACATTTTCGAATTTAGATATGTGAAAATTAATATAAAAGCTTATAGTTAGGAACAAACATAATTGTAACACGGGGAAGGAGAGGAGATGCATACACACAAACTAACTATAACGGCTGTACCGATTTTAATGATCTCTGATTTGTTAAACCAACCAAAACTATAATCGATAAATGGACTATCAAACACAAAAATAATTTTTCAATTCGAACCATTAGTTCCTGAGATTAGCGCGTTCAACCAAACAAACTCTTCAGCTTTATATTTTATAATAATAGATAGTATAGATTGAAAACCACAAAATAAAATAATGTAGACATAGCACAAGTTCTATTGTTCTAGTTCTTGTGCTATTAAGAAAAAAAAGACTCGTTTCTTTTTTTAGAAAATATAATATAATGAAACAATCAAAATATATCTTTATCGATCTATACAACAGTGAAAAAGGATTCTTAAAAAGAACTTACAAAATAAGTAAATAACCAAAGTCATCTCGAAAATTATGTACATTACGCGAACCTCAATATATACAAGTCCTACATAACATAATATTTAAGAGCTAACACGATTCCATTAGATCCATTACTACTGATGTTAATTTCATATTAGTCACATGATTAGGGCTGCTCAATTACAGGGCGTCCAATACAGCAATGATATTATCGATTGAAATTGACGGATAGATATGGTCAATTAAAAAACTAATCTTTTGCGTTGCGTTTGCCTCACACTTAATGCGTACTTCATAAGGAAACTCATTCACGTTACTTGCACATTGTCTTAATTTTTTTCTTAGTACAGTAGAGCCTCGATTAACTGGACTCATTGTTGTGATTAGGCATCCGGATAATCGAAAATTCGGATAGTCAAATGTATGAAGAAAAGCGGTAGTTGCACACGAGAGATTATAGCATAATATTAGTTAATTATTAAAAACAATAAAAATAAATTAAATTTTTTTATCAAAAATCAATGTCTGTTAAAAAACAGGACCATTACTAAAATACTGCAACCTTAAAGGGTTAAAGTTTTTGGTAATTGTAATTTGACGTGACTTATTTGATCGAGGTTTATAGTCCGGATAATATCGAATACATATAACTGAGGGCAGGATAATCGAGGTTCCGCTGTATAAATATCGCAATCAATAAAATTGTCGAGCCACAGCGTGTTGTCCTTCATAGCATTGCTTAAAGTCTATCGTCAGAAACATTTTACTTATTGTTGCACATTACAATGAACTCGCCCATCAATACTGGGATCGATGATTTTAGGAGTGATGTGTTTGTAAGGGCCCTTATTGCCCTCATTGAGAGTGAGACGGTTTTGTTGCGTTTGACATGAATGATGTGTCGCGGGCCGCTATCAGCGCTTGTCGGGTGTGGGCGCAGCGGGGGCGGCGGGGGCGGGGGGCGCGGCGGGTGCGGGGGGCGCAGGCTCGGCGTCGGCGGGTGGCTGAGGGGGCGGCGGCGGCGTGGCCCGCTTGGCGCGCGGCCGCCACGCGTCCAGCAGGGCCTCCACGCGCTCGTCGGAGGGCCCCCAGCGCGCGTGGCCCGCCGCGTTCTGCAGCCACACCACCACCGTGCCGCCGCCCCATCTGAAGTACACCTCGTTTCTACGGAAAATTACGTTCACTGAAAATGACGACCCTGTAGCCTAGTTGGAAGCGACTCTGCCTGCGAAACGAGGGGTCCCGGGTTCGATTCTCGGCCGGGGCAGATATTTATGTAACAGGTGAATATTTGTACTCGGTTTGTGCGTGTTGTGATGTCTAATTTGTGTTGTCCATGGCACCCACGATACGGGGAATCCTAGTGTGGGGCTATCTATGAGTGTGTAACATTTATTTATTTATGACCTTCTACTTTTATTTTTTCATTGATACAAAAATTGTTCTCCTCGGTCTCCTTCACTTGGATACGAAATATTTATTGAACTGTACAGAGCTTTACCTTGCTCATACTTGACAAAATGTGTTGGAACACACGAAGATTTGCAATCGATTAATAAAATATAATAAATCAATATAAAATTAAAATAATTTAAGTGTAGATAAATGAAGCTAATTAAATTTAATTGCTTGGAATATAACCGAATCGACAAATTATACGAGTTTCCTTACTTTGGAAGCACATGTTGGAACCCGTGACGGTATTCATGTTCGAAGGCTGGAATCACGACCTGGAATTATATTATAACATTTTAATATATTAAACACTGTCTTGAAACTCTGGCGACATTGCAATATATGTGACTTATACAAGTCACACGATGACCTGCGGGCCTATTATAAACTTTTATAAAACCATTCATGTTCCAGGCAATTCATTTCTCGAGCTTTAAACGACGTATGATTGGCTAAAAAGTGTCACGTGACCGCTTTTCTAACACGAATTTGAAGTTTTCTACAACCCTTGCATACCAATATAGGTGCAAGTTCCGAACGTCCGACGAACAAACCCCCCCCCCCCCTTATGCCACCTCGTTGCTTCAGTGTTGTTGTTGGACTACCTATGTAATTGCTACGAGCTAAATCTGAACGGAAATTCCAAATAAAATAAAAAATCCTTGTACACTTTATAGATCGATTCCCGCAATGTTTTAGTGAGATGACGAAATCCCTAAGGGGTTGGATAGTCTTGATTTTCATCTTTTCCATGCGACGTAATAGGATATTCACCCTTTTTTGAAAAGTGTCTCAATTACGTGTAGATCCTCAAGTATAAAGCACTAAAAAAATATAAATTTTTATTCAATTAATAAGAGCTTTAAAAATGTATTAGAATTTTCGGGCATAATTTGATGAAAACGCTAGACTCCACAGGTATGGTATGACGCTGGTCTAAAAAGGTCGCTCTGACTCAGACTCTGGGGCACTTGACATGAGTGACATGATAAATTGTTGTCACATTTAGACCGTATGACGTCATAAAATAACGGCTACTGTCACCTACTGTGTCGCATATTTAGAAACAGATAAGAAATAGTGAAATATTTTAAATGAATTATAAAACTTATTCATTTTATGCACCGAAACTAACATATTCCGACTGCTTTTTGCCTAAACTATGTCATTTATATGTTTTTAGATTTTTTATCATATGGAGTAAAATATCCTATTATACCGATATAAAAGGCAAAGTTCTGACTTATTGACATATCATTCACATAACGCACTTTCAGTGGAAAAAAGAATAAGTCGTCTTACGTTGAATTTTAGTTATTAATAGGATTGTAAAGAGGGACAAAAACTGCTCAATTTTTTTCAAATTTTTATCATTAATCTTGACGGTTTTGTGCAAGAAATCGAAATGTAAATTCCTTTGACTGCTTGCTGATATTTGAACAGTTTTTTGCTCTCCTGTAAAATCGCAATTTTCATCTTATGCCTTTTTTCCACTGAAGGTGATATAACACTAATAAAGCAACGTAAAATACATGATCAGTTATCAACAATGTTAATCAATCAATCATTGATCATTAATTGATTGATCATCAATCATTGATTCATTTTCATCATTATTAGTTTCTTTCTTTCTTTCTTTATAATCAATCAATCATTGATCATTCATTGATTGATAATCAATCATTGATTGGTTTTCATCATTGTTAATTTCTTTCTTTCGTTATCATCCAGCCGTCGCGTCGTCGTCACTCGTCACTCCTCACCTGTTTCCGCTTGAAGTGGCTGGCCTGCAGCTTGTGCAGCGCGTGTGTCTGGCGGTCGGGCCACTCGGGCAGTACCACCACGAAGCTGAGCGGCTCGGCGGAGTCCTGCAGCAGGCGCTCCATGTGACGCAGCGCCGCCTCCAGCAGCTCCTCGCAGTACGGCGGGTGCGCCACCATCGACCCCGACACCGGCCGCAGCTCCAGGAACGGCCTGGGATTGGACGGTGCTTCATGACGACACAATGACAGACACACACGGATAACAAAGCACACATTGACATTCGCAGACACGAAAATAAAAGAATAAACTGCGTTTTCGTGTCCGTGAACAGTGTTTCCGTATGTGTGTGTTTAGCCTTGACCACTATCCATGCAACTGGGTCAAAATATAGGCGTACAAAATCACGATGTGTGATATGATAGTAAAAGGGTGCAAATTAAACTGACTGTTATTTAATAGCATTATTATCCTCTAATCTACATTGTCCTCTGAATTACTAAGTCAGCCACCATCAATGCGCGTCTAAAAATACTATCTTAGCCTTTATATATCTTCGATGTAAGCTACTGTTAATACAACTTAACATGCTAGTTATTTTTTAGCATCTACATTTTGTAACACATATGAATAATTTATAACTCGTCCTATATTCTTTGGTCATCAAAATGTACCTATATCATTTCAATTATGCAATAAAACTACACTTCGTCATAAATGTCAATGGAACCCCGCTTTGCGGGGTCCCTATTTCCACATAAAAAAAATATACGAACTTAACCCTTTCCGTTTTGGATTCCTACAGCTTTTTCACTGCGGAGGGCTTTGCCCCCGAGCCTGTTTGTGCGGTGGCTTCACTCTCTCCTCTTTAGCGGGGGGCTTGCCCTCCGCGCCCCTTGTTCGAGATCCCCTTTGCCAGTCATCTTTTTTTGCCAATGCTTAAAATTGGTTAGTTTTAAAATCCGTGACTGAGTATGTAAATTAGGGGGTGATGTACAAATCAATGGGTCAAGGAAAAATTACTGTTGTTTATCTCTTTGAGCATACTGAATCACTAGCACATAGGCCACACAGGCACAGGCGTTTAACCGCTACTCACCCCCTCGATCCAAAATACGAGTCGGTATCAGCGAACGCGGAGCAGTACTGTCGGAAGTAGCAGTCCAGCGGGCTGGCGAAGCACTCGAAGGTGACGCCGAACTTGCGGTGCAGGCATTCAAGCACGGGCTCCGGCAGCGCCATCTGCGCCAGTTGCGCTTCGCCCCCCGCGCCCACCCACGCCGCGTACCGTCGCAACACGCACCACACGCGCGACAGGAACTGCTCGAACTTCTTGTCGTCGAAGCAGCTGTGGCGGTACAGGTGCTCCTGGGGATGTAATGGCGCGGTTTCATTGGTCGTTAATCAGTAGCTACACCTATAGCAGGTGCATAGGTATGCAGACCCTCAGGCCACGCGCACTTTGGACACGTTTTCGTACGAATTTTACTCGTAAGTACACGTACGAACACGCACGAACGATCCCGACCTTCCAAGTACTATGGGAGCGCGCAGACTGGGCCCGAGTTAACCGTGCGTATACGTACGTGTACATCCGACTTCAGAACACAATCCGAACTTGTTGGGATTTTAAAACACATTCGTACGTCGAAACTTAAAAAATGGATGTAGAAAAATTCATTAACTATGTTTACGGACATAAATTAAGAGGCCGTGCCGAAAATTTATTTGACAGAGTTATGTCATATTCATTGCGAAGCTATGTCTGTGTGCATCGTTCACGCACACCTGGCTGAAGTTCGTGCTTAAACAATTTTGATCCTTTAGTTGATAATAATTTTAGGATGCATAGTATGAATAGTTTAGAAATAAAAGTGTGGAATGTTTTTGTATATTAGTTTAGTATATTTATTACAATCAAAATGAAAAAGTTTTAGATAAACACACACTAGGTACATATTTAGGTTATTCAGTGTTTTGCATCAGAGATGTCATTTATTTTTGCGATAAACTTAGAGTGTACAGACAAATTTAACATGTTTCATTGGTACCCACCCGAAAATCAAACGAGTCTTGATTTCATAAAAAATGTTTTTTAAAATGCAAAATTTTAAATTTTGGGCCATAAAAAATCTTTGCCGAGCTGTGGGACTAAATATGTTGTCATATTCATAACCTATTAAATTGGCGTATTATATAAACTTAAATTAAAAATTTAAAAAACCCGGACTCAAAAAAAAACAAAAAAAGTCTGAATAGGTAAAAAGTAAAAAAATCATAAAATAAATCTAGACACGCGGCAGCGTATCAAGCCAAGTTCAAGCAAAGGAACTGGCTAGCCAGCGCCAAGTGTAATATATATAACATTACACGAACCACTTGGTGCCACTTTTGACCGACCCTTCTATAACTCAAAACCTCTTTAACGTAAACACATAAAACTACGTGTGTTTAATTATATCCATAAGGATATAATTACAGAAGCCCAAATTTCATGAAGCTAGCTCAAACGGTCTATCTTTATACGATATGAAGGTCAAAATGTCGTAAATTTTAGCTCTGACTGACTGACTGACATATAGTACCTAAATCTAAGCTACTTCCAGATGACCTAGAAGGATGCAATTTGGAATCCAGCTCGGTAATTTTGTGTAAGCGTAGGAAAAAATCAAAAAAATAGAAAAGTTGAAAAGTAACTGTTGTCCCCATAAAAAAACTTGTAATATGCGTAAACAACCGGCCAACGGTGTGTCGTCGGCGGCGCGCGGCATTGCCTAGTTTTCTTTACAAAAGTAATGATATCACTCAATATCACGCCAACCGATTTCGATGATTCTTTTTTTAATCGAAAACAGGTCCTTGCCATGTGGTCCCACTTAAATTTGAACGGGATCTGACAAGTAGTTTTTGAGTTACTTTGAAGTCAGTTATTTTTTGTTAGTAGGTAAATACATCATACACCTACGATATGCCGATGATATAGTTATCCTGCTGGGTTCCCTGGAAGAACTTGGTATAATGCTCGGAAACTTTAACAGCGCCTCACAACGGGTGGGTCTTAAAATGAACAAGGCAAAGACGAAAAACATGTCAAATGTCCATGTCACACCCATACCAGTTGTTGTTAACGGCGCTGCTCTCGAAGTTGTAGACGAATACCTGGACAACCTGGGACACCTGACAATTACCTGGGACAATTGATCCAAATGGGTAAGTCCAACTTCAAGAAAGAAGTCACTCGTAGAATCCAACTCGGATGGACTGCGTTCGGGAAATTGCGTCATATCTTGTCGTCCAAAACACTATTTCAGTGCCTGAAGTCGAAGGTGTTCGAGTAGTGTGTGTTGCCAGCGATGACATACGGATCCGAGACGTGGTGCTTCACTATTGGCCTAATCCACAAGCTCAGAGTGGCACAGCGGGCTATGGAGAGGGCTATGCTCGGTATTTCTCTACGTTATTGCATCAGAAACGAGGAGATCCGTAGACGAACAAGGGTAACCGACATAGCTCAAAGAATTAGCCGGCTGAAGTGGCAATGGGCTGGCCACATAGTGCGAAGGACCGATAACCGTTGGGGAAGAAAGGTCCTCGAATGGCGCCCGCGTTTCGCAAAACGGAGTACAGGACGCCCCCCGACAAGATGGACCGACGACCTGAAGAAGACAGCGGGCATCCGTTGGATTCAGAAGGCTCAGGACCGGTCAGAGTGGTGCAAGTTAGGGGAGGTCCATGTCCAGCAGTGGACCTACCAAGGCTGATGGATGGATGGATGGAGTTTAATATGGAGCCGTCCCCCAACACGACAAAATTTTATTTAGAAAAATTAAATATAATCTATATATAAAAATCAATAGCTGTTCGTTTGTCTCGCTAAAACTCGAGAATGGCTGGACCGATTTGGTTTTGATCTTGAAATATTTGTGAAACTTCAGGAAAGGTGTAAACGGTGAGAAATATAAATTATAAGTAATAAAAAATACTAAAAACAAACAAATTGTTCCTAGCTGTGAAACATTTGATATATTTTGTCAAATAGTCATTTGGTTGTCAGATATTAAATTTATAGGTGCGTTCAGAAATTTGTCTGTTTCATAGCTGTAGTAGGAGGTCCGATTTCTTTGAAAACTTAACGACTATATTATCTTTCTAATGTAACATCAGCGACATATCTAACTTTTTTATTTTATAACTGACAGTCGAGGGAGAGGGAGAGGGGAAAGAGGAGGGAGATGGGGCTCGAGGGAGACCTCGAGAGGGGTGAGTTGTTAGGCAGTACAGAGTTTGCCGGGTCAGCTAGTACATTTGAAATATTCATGTTATTTATGACTTTTTAAAAATTTATTTTATGACTTTTTACTTTTTACATATTCAGACATTTTTGTTTTATTTTGAGTGGGGGTTTTTTAAATTTTTAATTTAAGTTTTATTTTACGGGTTTTAAACTTAGATTTAGGCAGGACGTATTTTCTTGTTTCAAAATGAAACATACGTACAAATCGTGTTTTACCATTGGGGGACCTCCATTAATTACGTCACACGTTAGGAGGAAGGGGGGGGGGGTCGATGTAGTGTGACAAGAGGTGGGAGGGGTGCTACTATTTCGTGACGTCATATTTCAAAATCTAATAATATGTATAATGGTTAGTATTAAAACACGAAATTTGAAGTACCTAATAACGAAATACTTAAAAATATTTCCAACACTATCTATATGATCATAAGGTTTAATTTGTTGATTTTATTGAAAAAAAATTAAATGTGTGCAATTCACACGTGGTTGAAGTGAAACATTTAAAAATTTTGTTTTCAGGATAATGAGACGAATATAAAATTTCGGGAACATGATAATTGTAGGTTTTAGTAATGATCATAGTGATGCAAAGTTAGATAATTATTTTACGTTTTATTCGTATACTATATCACATATATGTATTGATTCAGACTCAGAGCTTAAACCTTTTATACACCGCCCATCTTGCTGTACGTCCCGCCAAGGCCATGCACAATGCACGATGCAAATGTACCATGAATAGGCTTGACGTACGTCGATAATGTTATTGTTTGCTGGATTTGCACGACCAATTTTCGTCCCGTTTTCCACGCCTTAGGAAAATTTCCCTGCTCGAGACAGGCATTCAGGAGCCCCCTTAGTTGCTACTCCAGGGACTCTGCGGCGTCTAACCGGCGTCGCAACCTTGCCACAGCGAAGCCAACTCAACTCAACTTAACTCAACTCAACCCCCTTCCCCTCCCCCTCCCCTCCCCTGTACAATGCTTCCTATCTCGCTTTAGAATTTATGTGTCTGTCTCTTTTTACTGGACAAACACTTGAAGTACTACTAAGTGAATTACTAAGTTGAAAAACAAAAATGGAACTTAATAATTTCTAGGAGTAAAATTTATAATATGTAACGTCACACAACGATGGGGGACGGATCAAAAAGTCATGAAATTAGTGTGACGTAATTTATATATGGGATGGCCCTTTGATAATTAATTAAATTCACCCGCTTCCTCGTAACTAACCCCCCCCCCCCCCCCCAACAGCCAATTTAGTACTACACAAATCTCTTCATTTGATACCCCACTCGGGTATGTTCGCTGAATTCAGTATATTCATCTCCTTCCTAACTATATGAACTACTATAACTACCATACTACTATAACTACCCCACCCCCACCCCTTCAAACAGCCAATTTTGTAATTCATAGAAACATGATGATTCGTGGTGTTATTAAAATAAAAAATAATTAATTTAATAATTGGATCAAAATGTGGTAGTCGGCGTACAATTTGTGTATATTTTTACGTAAAACACGTGAGCGTTACGTCGTACAGAGCGATACGTCCACACGCGGTGATAGCCTCGGCGGTACTGGTTTAATATATTTAATGCGGTCCATAATATAGTTCAGTTTACAACTATTATTAACAAACGAAATCATTATTTTTTCATAAAATAAAATTTTGATTCTATTTAAGGATTAACTGAAGATTAATGTGTATTTTTTAGAATTTCCTTAAAGTGTTTCTAATTAATAGAAAAAAATACTTACTTCGAACGAAATTACGTTATTTCAAAATTTTTTTCTGCCATATTTGGATAGGAATTTAAAAAACTGGCTAAGCTAATTAATAATAGACCGTATACTTATGTTATTTATATTTTTTAATGTTTGGAATATTTTGTATTTTCGTTGTAAAACGAAGACAAAAATCACTTGCTCGTTACTTTTCGGAAAAGAAGGGTTTTAAATAGTGGTGATTTGCCATTATTATAAATAATATGTTAAATTCGTCTGCGCTATCAGCAAGAACAAGAATTAGACTCTTATAGTAACAAAAAACAAAGCTTAATCTCTTTATCCTGTTCACGCAAACAGTGATTAAAATTGACCGAAATTGTTGATATCGCGGCACGGAGCCTTAATGAATTTTCTTTTTTCATACGTACACAACTATGAAACAGCGTGTGGTCATTATATAAAGGTCGTAGCTGACTTATACGACACCGCTCCCATCCAACCGAAGTATGAGAATTCAAATATAAACTTAAAATCGTGCCCTGTAGGTACAACTATTGAGTGGCAAGGTTGCGGTTAGCTTGCTTCCCGCGCGCGGGCTGCTAACGTTTGTTGTTACTGTAAAGTGCACCTACAGAGCACGATTTTAAGTTTATATTTGAATTGTCATACTTCGGTTGGATGGGAGCGGTGTCGTATAAGTCAGCTACGACCTTAAGTCTTCCATAATATGATGAAATTCACCGAAATCGTGTCTTTTTAAATATATTTCTCGCACCCATGCGGTTCTACGACAGCGACGACGCCACCGCAGTCTCCGTGTTATAAAGAGAATTATCGTGAACATACAGATTATTTCATCGCGCTCCAACCAAAGAACTTTACAAATGCGTTGTCACTAGAAAACTATCTATTTAACGGAGAAAAACGTATTCACTGTGCGCACTCAATTCGTACGACCACGATCGTAAGTATACGTACGATATGAATTCGTGTCCATTGTGCGCGCGGCCTCATGCATGCTCTTACATGCGGAACATAAACCTACCGCAACTTCCCAACATGTGTAACAATTTTCAGCTGTATGCGAATTATCGTAAAGCTATTTTTTTTGACTGGACTATAACGTAAGTACGTAAGTTATTTTAAATTCACGTAAGTTATTTTGGCTGTGTATAATAGGATCTTTAAAATATCGTAGATATATTATATCATCGTCATAGTTATTGGCCGTATTAAGGCGCCTCATATTCTGTTCTGATCCTAATTCAAAAAAGCTGACCTGCCAGCCTGCCTGCTTGGCAAAACCAATCATTTCTAAATGTAACTCATACCAATTTAAGTTCACGATCGCAAACGTTCCCTTGGATCAAGACCCCACTCACAAACACCACACAGACCGTTACAAGGCATTTCCGCGTGAGCGACCATCCTGCCCCGTTGTCCTCCAATAGGCAACGTCCTAAGCCGAGGTCCGAACCCCACAGGGGGTCCTTAGGACGTCGCATACCCCCTACTTCTCGAGGAGCTATCATTCCCACCTCTCAAATGTGCGCGTGAAGCCGTGATCTCAACTCTTTTATTTGAACTTGGCTCTCCTTTTACATTTATGTTTTTGATGAGATATATAAGTTACTAGGTAAAAAGTAAACGTACTCTAGGATAATAGAGAGATCGAATATTGAAAACTACCATTAGTGTACTGTATGGTGGAAGGAGTCTTATCCATTCATGCCAACAGCAACTATCCATTGGAAAAAAAATGGTTGTCTGTAAAGTCGGTTTACGGACGGTAGTTTAACGTGACAACGTCATGACAAAACATTGATGAAGTAGTGCTCGAATATAATATTATCTCTGGAAATTAACTTATAATTAGAAACTTTTATCTTTATACTACAACGCCATGTAGAACTCCTGAACTAAACTATTTTTTCAGCAAGTTCCTTTCTCACTTAATTGTGTACATAGTTTTGTTCATAGATGGCGCTTTCTCCATTGTTCGCTCGCTCGCGTAACGCGACAGATGAGTCATGATTTATCGTGCGTGCGCCCGCCCGGCACCGTTTTAATAGACGTTATCACGTCAAAAATCATACCAATTTGTGGAGATAGGTGAGGTTGAGGTGCTGCGTCTCGCCCAGGTACCGCAGCAGCACCTGGTCGCGGTCGAGGAAGTGCTCGACGAGCGGCGGGCGCGGCGCGGGCAGCGCGAACTGCACCGGGTAGCACCACACCTTGCGCAGCGCCGCCTGCGCCAGCGGCCCGGCCAACTCCTGACATCACACGTATAGTGTTTGATGAGTTTATCATCAATTTCTTTAGACGAGTCCTATTAAGTAAACTATCTTACAGTATCTAAATATTGTAATTTTAAATTAGAAATAAAATAGACACCGTATTGGGGCCACCGTAGTTAGCCGTATTGGGGCGGCTTAGAATACTAACCCCAATCCCACGCCGGAAGGGTGTCGTAAAAGGCGACTAAATCCGGCCCGCTGGTGGTAGGGCCCTCAGAGGGATTATATTAGTAGTATTGATTTTAATTGTTAATTAATACCATTATTACTATTATTATTTCTCCAGGGGTTCGCCTGGATAGCTACCACCCTCGAGCATGAGTCAGCCGCCAAACGACTCGTCGTGTTCCGGCTGGGGGCTTGAGAGCCAGTTCTTTCTTTCTTTTTCTTCTTTCTTTCTTGGCCGGCAACGCATCAGTGATGCCTTTGGTGTTGCTGATGTCCATGGGCGGCGATAGCCACTTACCATCAGGTGGATCGTCAGCTCGTTTGCTGGCTATTTCCATAAAAAAAGACAAAATAAAAAGAAATCAAACACCAATACTAAGTATTGTTTACGATTAATATTTTTTTTAATAATTTAAATAAATATTTTAATAAACGGTACTGCTAAGATTGTTTACCAAATAAGTCTCATCTAAAAAACTAAATATAATAAATAATATTATTGGATAGATAGACACATTACTCATTATTGTACACAGTACATATACCCACCAACTATGCTACTGACACAAAAAAAACACGTAAAATTTCAGGTACAAAAGGCGGTCTTATCGCTATAGAGCGATCTTTTCCAGACAACCTTGGGAGGAGGACACAGTAATGAGTGCAAGAAGGGTAGGGTGCACAGACAATATAATTAATAATTATGATACAACACAATCACATTTTTGTCTATGTTTTTGTAATACAAAGTGATTAAAAATGTCCACAGAACCAATATGAAAATAATTTTTTTTAAACAATACAAGTCACTGGGAAGGAAACTAGAATTTTAGTTTTCTTGAAAATGAGGGTATGTAAATTGTATAATTAAAAAAAAATGTATGCTCCCTAAAATGCCCGGTTGTCTTTTATTTTAGCCTGGATTTAGTACAAAACTTAAAATTAAAGTACCAAAACTTAAAAAGAGTTCAGATATCCACTATTTGGATTAGAATATTTTACGATATTGGGTTTATTATAATACTAGGAAATCACCCTCACTTTGCTTCGGGAAAAATAGTAAAAAATATATATAACTATATAATATAGCCTATGTCACCCGGGGATAATGTAGCTTCCCAACAGTGAAAGAATTTTTCAAATCGGTTTGGTAGTTTCGGAGCCTATTCAATGCAAACAATCAAATCTTTCCTCTTTATAATATTAGTATAGATAATGCCGAATTGTAACTTTTTTAGAAAGTGTATTTATCTGTTTAATGGGCCATGTATTTCCCCATCTCCTATCTCAGTTTCAATTAATATAAGTACAGTAATGAACTAGTTCAAATAGGCTGCCAATTCTCCAATATCCAATGTCTCCCAATCACACTCAAGTTTATGTTAACAATCTGTTTCAAAAACTATTCATCCAGCTAAGAATGAATTTGTCTACTGTACCTTATCCTTACTTGTTTACCTCTATTATACAGATCTCTTATTACTGCTTTATTCAAAACATTTACTATATATTCTTGTAAGAATCTTATTAAAAGTTTTTAGCAGAACAAGTTATTCTGTTCATCAACAAAGATCTGTACCTGTATTCCATTTTCTTTCAGTAACACACTGTGCTTCTCACGTATCTTACGTGCATATTCAGCTGACAAGTGATATATTTTCAGACAGATTCCTTCCACCGATGCTTTTGCTGTTTCCGCTAAGTGTGGCTGACATTGTCTCTGAAAACAAAGCAATATTAAGTTTAGACAGTTTCTGATCATTTTTTTACTATATGTATTTGAATAAAATAAATATAATAAAACAATTATATATACCCGTAAGTGTGCCAACCTATCCTGAAAATCATCATAAGTAGCACCCACAGTGCGTCGTAGCCATTGAAAAGTATCCTCTGCATTCCACTTGACAACCTTACGACTCTCTGGTGACGCATTCCGTGATTCTATCATTTTTTTAGCAGCTTCGGCATATCGTGACAATTGCTTCCGTGCATCTCCAGTGAATTTCGGATGAGCCAATTTGATTGGAATATCATTCATTATCTCCTCATACATTGATCGTGAAATTTCTGGGAAACAATGACTGGGCAGTAAAGGATCAGAACCACCCTGATCGTTGACCTTCCGTTCCATCAACCATCTATTGAAGGAGTCCTTTGGTGCATCTATACTCTCCCGAGTGTGACATAGCTCTTGGTAGCATTGCCGCAACTTGTTTGCTAGAGTAAACCTGAAACCTTCTATCTCAGGGTGTGGGTGCGGGCATATGGTGGGCGGCCGCTCATATATCACAACATTTGTTGGTACTTCTATATTCCAAGGCCCCTCTAGTGCAATTTTTTTGGGTGGTGGTCCATTATCTTCAGAAGGCCGTCGTTTGCTAGCACTCGGTGTCATGTTGCCAGCATTAGAGGGAGCATTATGACAGATTCCAAGAGGATCAGTGATAGGGTCAAAGTCTCTTTTTACTGCAGGTAACTCCCACATGGATTCGCCTGAAATTTTGTTCCAGAAGTACGGCCTATTCTCACGTTTGGACCAGTATTTGCGCCACCCCTGCTGCAGCAGATCCGGGTGCAACTCTGCCGCGAGGTGCGGCGCGAGCGGGACGGGTGCCCCCGGAGTCTGAGGTGTTTCGCCCCCGCTCGCACTCGGAGAGGATTGGATTTCAGGGGAAGAGTCACTGTGGGTTGTAGACGTCTCCCACGTTGAGGACCCAGCGACAACTTTGTCACGAACATCATTCATAATGTACCGAACACTTGTTACGATTTATAACAATTTAAATAAATTCTAACCCACAATGGATATGGAATGATTTGCTGACCGACGGTTATCAATTATTACACACTGATTAATAGGTTTCCTATGTGCATAATATTTTTATTGATATTCATAATACTGTTACCGCCAAGAAATTTTGTTGAACAATTTTCACTATATTTAAAGTGGTACATGATATAACATAAGATTAAAATGAAGAACAATTATTTCTGATAGTAAAAAACACTGTCACTATTGATAAATCTTTAAAAACACTTTATAAATCGTATATTTTACGAAATAAATAAAAGCGTAGCTCCCCAATCCCAAGCACCGCCATCCACAGATTACTACAAACCACAAACAATATCTTCACACCATGAACAAAAAACTATTTTGACACGTTCACTGACCTAAATTACATTTACATGGACATTTTGTAGTCGATACAAACTGGATGGAATCTTCAACCTTTATTGCGTCGATTAAATATGAAGGCACATAGATGTAGTACATATAGAATTTAGGGATGAACGATATACATCGATGTGTTTCAAACAAAGCATGGAAACATCGATTCAATCCGATGTTTTTTTTAATACGTCAAAATCGAGTAAGCATCAATGTTTTTATTCGATGCATCGAAGAGGCCAACCTACTAAGATACCATTGATTTCCATAAACATTATGCGCCACTTTGCGAGTAGTCATCTATGGTATGAAAAACGAAATGACGGGGAGGATTCAATTCAATTCGTTTTCCATAGATGGCGATGCGGATTTTTTCTTTTCGGTTTGGTGACTCCTCTCAAAGTGGTACTTATATGACAGCAATGGTATTTACCTGTTAATCTCGTTGTCATTATTGCCCGGCCCTTGATTGGTTAAGATTTTCTAGTATGGGTAGGTTTTGTAGTACAAATACTTTTTAACGAGTTGAGAACGAAACCTACATTGAATATCTATTGAACTATTTTTGTTTTTGATTAAGTTACTCCCTATAGAGTGCTCTTCAACTAATTCTGCATTTGGGCGTAATGTTGGTAGCATTGAAATCTTTATATTTCATTATCTAAAATTTTAACAAAAAAATAACAGACTTTAAATGAAGTACATCCAATAAAAAAATCATCGAAATCGGTTGGCGTGATATTGAGTTATTCGTCCATTTATCGCGCACATACTTAATGCAAATTTAAGACTTATATGCTTTTGACATGGATGCCATTGTCAGATCTCACTCAAATTTATGTGGAACCACACGACAAGCATCAGCTTTCGATTAAAAAAAGAATCGTCAAAATCGGTTAACCCAGTCCAAAGTTCTGAGGTAACAAACATAAAAAAAATTCAGTCGAAATGAGAACCTCCTCCTTTTTTTGAAGTTGGCTAAAAATCATCTTATGGACATAATAATAGCGTTGTTATTAAGTTCATCAAAGGTAATAACGATATATAATACGAGATACTAAAAAACATTACTTATTATGTAACATTTTAATTTTTATTTCAATGTTACCAACATTACGCCCAAGGGCAGGTTTAGCTGAAGAGCACTATAGTCGAATCCATAATTCGACGGACCACTTTGACAACACAAATGCAAAAATGTTGGCAGAACTTATTTGCATTGCTATTTTTATCGACATTATTAAAAGATATTATTACAAATACAATACAATAAAAATACACTATTTTTTTACACCAAATTAACTTGTATTTATAAGTATTGTATAAACGTAAGTGTATCTTTTGCAAATAAACGTATTTTCTTTCTTTCTTTCAAAAGTTGTATCATATTTGTACGTGAATTTTAAAATCAAATTAGCTTTTAATTTTAATCCATTTTCTTACTAAAAATATGATTTTATTTTGTTTAAATTACCTAAATACAAATCATCTTTATTTATTTTAATTAGCATCGAATCATTATATGGAAAGTATTTTGGTAAGTTAAGGAGTACAAGCACAATAATCGAAACAATTTTAACAACGTAACGACTATAGAGAGTTATTTCCGTCCAAAAATAATCTGAGTTACTCTTAAGTCTCGCCTAAAGAAGTTTTATAATACTTTAAAAAGAATTTGAAAAAGTTGCACCTGGAGTTTTTTAAATTTTCTACAAGCGCATGTTTTTTTATTTAATTAGTAAAAAATCCAAAAATCGTTAACTGACTACTAAGTTTAGGATCATTTTTTGGTATGCGCTACATTCACACCTAATTTGTTAAAAAAAAACAATCGATGTATGGAAAACATCGATTTTTTGAGACATCGATATAACATCCACTATGCGATGCATTGCATCGAAAAAAATATCGATTTATTTTCAATGTCCATCCCTAATATAGATTCAGCCACGGCGTGGCCACACATGAGTCAGAGGATTTACGTTTCTTTAATGTTATTTTAAAAGAAATGTAACAAAATTTAACAAGCAGCCCAGAATACTGCTACCTACCGTCGTATTTAAACTTATATACTTAAACTTACTAAAATTTTCTGCTTAAAAAACAAACTGAAACTTTAAATCTCAAAATAGCCAATTTACTCTTCATTGTTTGTCACAACTCACCATTATTTGCATTTGTGACAAACATTATACATATCTGCCACAGTGACAGAGACAAAAAATAATCTTTTTGTCTCTGTCTTTAACGTAGATTTTGTAATTGGCGATCTCGCTTTGTCAAATGTATGGGAGAATCATCTACTGTTCTAAATCTCGGAACGGAATTTTTTCATAATTATCCAATATGCCATGAAAACTGATGTTTTATATGATTATTTTTATATAAGAAAAAGAAAAGAAATGAAACAATATTATTTATTACGGTACATTTTTTTATTTTAATTGCACAACACTTAGAAAAATATTTTAACACAATCGAGTGATTTATCCTGGGACTAGAGATAACATGGACACAATACAAAAATGGTCATTCCGTTATGACGTCATCCGTCTTCAGATGCCTCTGCGAAGTTATACATATGTATATCCAGTTAGAATAATATAATATAGCCATGAACCTAACTGTTAATAACCCAATAGAACCAACAATAACAATAGACCTAACAGCCCAATAGAAAAATGGTCATTCAATTATGACGTCACATCCTCAGGTTCTTCTTCGAAGTCTGTGATTCAGATAAATTCTCTGTTAAATATATAAATCCATGTGACAAATAATGAAATATTTAGGTCTTTAACTATTTGATACAATTTTGCCATTTTGATAGCAGATTGTTTATCTCTTTACTGTAGTAGTCTGCCGGACGGGAAGCGATGAAGTCAGCGAAAGCGTTTTGTATTGATCTCGGGTGTTGAACTTTTTTCATATCATATTTCGTATCAGTTTAAAAAAATACGATATAAAACCATACGGAACCCCTGGTTCGCAATACCAATTAGCACTTGGTTGAATTTTTAAATAGTATGTTACTAATATTTATTTTCAAATAACATAGACTCATTAAAAAAATTTCACCTATATGCAACTTTGTTTTGTTGACGGTTCTAACCTGTCATTACCAAGTACCGTCCGCACGTCGGTGCCCGTGATCCAGATGGAGTATTAAATCCATAGGTTGACATGACATGACACTGACTGTCAAGTCAGTCAGTGAAGCGTCAAATCATACTGTCATAACATGAATGATTAATGAACTTTGAAATCTTTGAATTGTTGATAGGTGGTAACAATACCTTTAAATTATTGAACTTTGTATGATAATAAATAGTTACCAAAAGTCAATCGCAAGTCAAGTATTATATTATATTTATTACCACCTTACTGATAACATTTGTAGTACTTTATATTTTTGTCGTTATTATGGCTCTTAAGGGTATTAAAGTGGTGGAAATGATGGGCTTAGCCCCTGGACCATTTTGTGGAGCAATTTTGGCAGATTTTGGTGCCAAAGTAACTGTTATACAGAAGGTGAGTTTGAACATGAGTTTTGATTTTCTAGTGTTAGATGTTTTTATTTTAGTGTTACACTAGTGAGTATTCAAAAAACTTATTTTTAATTATTCTTCAACTTATTAAGACATATATAGGTATAAGTAATATTAATAAGTTAAGCAGGCTGAGAAGCTCAATAAAAATTTAATTTTTACTGAATATTTAAGTGCCTTTTTTTCAGAATATTCCTTTTTTTATTTGCAGATGGAATCACTATCATTAGACGTATTGTCTAATGGAAAAAGGTTAATTTCAGTCAACTTGAAATCTGAGAATGGGGTTGAAATCGTCAAGAAGTTGTGCAATGAATCAGATGTCCTTATAGATGTTTTTCGTCCTGGTGTTATGGAAAAGTTGGGCTTGGGTCCAAAAACCTTGTTACAAAGTAATTCCCGTCTAATATACGCAAGATTAACTGGCTATGGTCAAAATGGTTACTATAAGAACAAAGCTGGTCATGACATAAATTATGTTGCTATGGGTGGTCTTCTCCACATGCTGCGCAAAAATAATGAAATACCTACTCCTATAAATTTTTCGGCTGACTTTGCTGGGGGCAGTGTTATTTGTGCAATGGGTATTTTATTAGCACTATATGAAAGGACACATTCTGGCTTGGGGCAGGTGATTGACACCAGTATGACCGAAGGAAGTGCATACATAGCCTCATGGTTTTTTAGATCAATGAATCATGCAATGGGGATTAATTTATGGGATAATGAGCCAGGTAAGAATATGTTAGATGGTGGTGCACCATTTTATGGGACCTATAGAACAAAAGATGACAAGTTTATGGCAGTAGGTGCAATAGAACCACAATTTTATTCCCGCTTCCTAGATGGTCTGCAATTAAGTGAGGAGGATTATCCACAAGGTTTAAATATAGAATCTACAAGAAAAAAGTTCTCAGAGGTATTTCTAACAAAGACCCAAGAGGAATGGGATAAAATCTTCGATGATTTAGATGCTTGTGTCACACCAGTTTTAGATTTTCAATCCGTGAACAAACATGAGTGTAATGTTTCTCGAAAATCTTTTTATGTTACTGAAGATGATTTACTAGTACCTAAACCAGCGCCAATACTATCTCGCACACCAGGAGCCACTAGTGCAGTACACCCACTACCCCAGTCAGGACAACACACCATCCAAGTACTTAAAGAATTGGGGTATAGTAAAGCAGAGATCAATGAGTTCATTAATTCTGGTACAGTTTATGCAGCTTTACAATCAAATTTATAACAGTCATTCATTATTATTATAAAATAATATTATGTGATTTTAAGAATGGAATTTTTTACATTAATAAGGGTATCTATTTCCTGGGGTTTTATGCAATTGTTTGAAAATAAGGTATGGTTTAGAACCAGATTTATTATTTTTAATATAATATTTAAATCAAACATAATGTGTTTAATTCCCAAACAAAAATTATTGAATCCAATGTAATTTTTACACTTGACCTGGGTTAATCTTTTTTGAGCTATATGCAAAATAAAATGTATAAAGTCTACAAAATTCATACCAAAAACTGATTTCAGTATGAGTTGACACTGTTCTTCAAATTCTGGTGTATGTTTAAACTCTTTAATTTCTTCTTCTACAGATATCAAACATTTTTGTAAGGAGTTCCATACTAGTTCAATATTACATGCATTTATAAAGTTATGATTGATAGAAATGGTATCTATTAAATTTGTAACTTGGTGATGCCACCCTGATGGTACAAATAATGCATCACCTTTTTCTTGAAATATTTCATAATATTTAACATTTGGAAACTGTTCTGGGTTAAATAGAAGTGGTAAGTTTCCTAATGAATCCTTTAATTTTTCCTCCTCATGTGGAGGCAGTAAGATCCACTTCTTCCTTCCAAATATATTCACCGACCAGCTGTATGAAGAATAAACATCAGCATGAAAAGGAGTCCTGAAAGTAAAATATTGTAGAATATGAACATACAAATAAGCCAGTTGAAAACTTATACAGGTGCCTACGATTTTACCTTGAATAGTATACCCACATTATATGTATATTATGTTACCCTCACATTGTGAGAAATGGACCAATTAGTGGTTGTGACTTTGACTTATATGTATATTGAACCAAAAGGTTAGCAAAGGATATTTACCATGAGTTACTTGGACCTATGTAAACAAACATGAAGTCATCCTCTTGATGGTCTTCTGCATATTCATTAAGCCAATCGGAACCAAAAATAAAAGGTACAGTGTAAAATTTATCATCTGGTTTTAGTCTCCTTAAATGCCAGTCTTTGAGATAAAGCGTTTTATCTTTGTTTTGGTTACTTAAATATTTCATATATTCATTGATTTTCATATTGTATTTGCAGTGGGCATTATAATCTATTTTATCACAATCTGCAACTGGTGCTTCTAAATCCCCATAAGTATTATGAAAATAGTCGTAATTTATTTTTTTCTCCTTTATCCAATGATTGCTGCATTCCCAATCAGAACTTACATTTTTCACTATACAAGGTAAATTCTTAAGCATTATACTCTCAATAAAATCATTGTAGTTTATATCACAGAATTCAAATGTAGTAATATGGCAGTCATTGTAATTGTGTGTTGGGATTTCTTCTATCACTGAATTTATTTCAAGATTAATCATTTCTGATTTTATCTACACTTCATAAATCGTAGAGCTCAAATTGAAAGTTTTCAATATGGTTTTCAATTTAATCGATTCAACTTTCTATAACATTTACTTATTTCATAAATTTTTAGATGAACTGTCAAGTGAAATTGACGTTTGACAAATACATTTGACAGATTGCTGATTGACAATGTCAAACGCAGATAATATGTAGGACCATGGATATATTACTGTATCTGGATTACTGACTTTGTAAAGGTACCTGAAATCCGATGACGTCATATCGAAAGGACAATGGATATATTATTCTATCAAGGACTATTCGACCAATCATAGTCCAGATTGAGGTTATCCTTCATAATTGTAGGGTGTACACTTAGAAAAATTATGTCCTATTTTGATATGGTTCTTTAATTAAAATGTTTTCTATTGGTAATTTTTCTCCTGGTAAAAATTATAATATTAAAAAAAAAACATTTTATTAAAATTTCTTAATAATTACACTTCAAATATTGTAATTTTCTCAATGATAATTTTATTTACATAATTTATTTACTTTTTATTTTCACAAAATCCACAGATTAATTTGTTAACAGGTATTAAACTTACGAATTACATAATATGAAAGCCAATTATGGACTTATAATTTACTTATTAGCTACTTACATTAACAGTCGCTAAGACGTGCGTGCGAGTGTGTGTGCGTGGTGCGTATGTGTATGTGTGTATAATATAATAAAAAATATATATTCATTGATAAGTACTACAACATATTTACAAATATCTAAATTATTCACAACAATATACAATATAATAATATATCAATATATATAATATACATATATATCGGAGATTGATATCGAAGGCAGTTATCTTTCTTATTGATCACGGCGGAAGCCCATAAATAATAGTCTGTACACCAAGTTCACACATCCACTGGAACGATCCATCATCAAATAGAGATTAACAATCAAAGATCAACGCGATTAACCATGATTAAACTTGGAAACGCGGCAAGTTCGGTACAGCCAGCGTTCGTACTCTTTCTCGGTTCGCGCTCCATGTCGAATTCCCTTGGCGGCCCACCCGCTCTGCCAATCTCCACCTTTCTGTCCATTACCCACTGTCAACTGTCAACTCCCAACTGTCACGTCCCGCTGTCAACTCTCGACTGTCAACTATCAACTGTCACGCCCCGCTGCTGTACCGACCATGCCCAAACGAACGTTTGACGTTTCCAACAGTAGTTCCGGAAGTTCTTCATAGATGGCGTTATAGAAATTGATGCAGAACTTGTGCTGCACTGCGACACGGCCATCTTGACAATCTCACACGTCCTCGTGTGAGGCAACATCTGGAAAAGAGATGTCCCGCCACGAAGTAAAAGTTTCCCACTCGGCCTCCCTGACCCCGAGTCTCCAAGGTTTCAAAATGAAAACGAATGTAGCAATCAAGACCTCCTGTCCTCCTACAATAAGGTTCAACATAGCTTAGCTTTACACATGATAAAATTGGATTGCAATCATGGGTAATCTCTCTCCGGTACCCGTACGCAACTCCAGGCACTATTCAAGTCATCACCTCTATCCGGTGGCATAAACCTCATCGCTTACATCCTGCGGTACACACACAAAGTCACGGTATTCAAGACATCACCGCTATCCGGTGGCATATACCTCATCACCTAATTGGCGGTATACATACAAAGTCACGGTATTCAAGACATCACCGCTATCCGGTGGCACATACCTCATCACCTATATCAGGTGGTACACACACAAAGTCACGGTATTCAAGACATCACCGCTATCCGGTGGCATATACCTCATCACCTATGTTAGGTGGTACACACACAAAGTTACGGTATTCAAGACATCACCGCTATACGGTGGCATATACTTCATCACCTATGCCAGGTGGTACACACACAAAGTCACGGTATTCAAGACATCACCGCTATCCGGTGGCATATACCTTATCACCTATGTCAGGTGGTACACACACAAAGTCACGGTATTCAAGACATCACCGCTATCCGGTGGCATATACCTCATCACCTATGTCAGGTGGTACACACACAAAGTCACGGTATTCAAGACATCACCGCCTACTACCATTGCATACTACTTACTACTCAACAAAAACAATCAACAATCGGTTCACTTGCAGTGAAGATTTTAAGAAATTCTTATTGCTATCCCGTATGTCTTAAAGATACTCAAAATCATTAGTTGGTAAATTCGTTTCAAATAACAAAAAGTCTTTTCTTCGCTCGTTAGGCTTCGCAAAGGCGGTCACTGTAGCCTGTGTTAACAGAAATACTCAAGTACATAAATGAAATGTCAAATGGTGGCATCACGTAATACCAGCACATACTGAACAAGGAATAATTACTGTTAGTGAGCAGTAATCAAAATCAGCCACAAAAGAATCAATACAGATCACCTGTTATATCATGTTGTCATCCAATGACCGATAATGTTCATCGTAAGCCACTGTGCAAGGTCTTGCGACACATTCCAGTCAGTATCAACCAAAGCCTCCAAAGCAAAGGTAGTTGACGCCAGGCCTCGTTAACTCGCAATGGTGAAATCTCTCTTGTCTCCATTTTACTCACAGTTTGCATTTACATACCAGTTGTCATTGCCACTGAAACACAAAACAAACGACAACAAACACGCCATTTCTTAATATTATTTTTCTGCACTGAGGGCAAATCAAAGAATAACAAAATGATTTAATGTTCTTGATCTACAAAACGTTCCCGGTGCCACAAAACAATACACTCTCACTGATTTCCAATAACTTTCGTTTGGCAAGTTTACTAAAATGAATTAAATCTCTCTCAAAACATTAGATTCTTAATGAAATAAAAACTGTGATGCATTGTTTACCATTTATCTAAAGAAAACAAAATAATTAAATTCCTTTTATTCAATGATCGTAATTTAGTACTTTTACCCTACTGGTCGTAAACAAGTGTCTTTACCCTACAGGTAGCAAGTCACTGTTTTTACCCTATAGGTAACAAATAAGGGCTTTTACCCTACAGGTAACAAATGAGTGCTTTTACCCTACAGGTAACAAGTTACTGTTTTTACCCTAGTCACATTAGTGTGACAATACCAACCAAGTATACAAAAGAAACAAAAGAACACTCTGTAATACCAAGTATACCATCTTCATCACAAAAAGGTACCTATCTCATTGGTTTCGCAAATGAAGCACTTTATTTTTACTTTATAAAATAACTCATAAGTCATAACAACACAATGTATTGCCCAGTATAATCACATGTAATAGTCATGACTACTCACTATGCAAATACCAAGTAGTTAAGTTAGTTAGTCCATATTTCCATTCTGTACTGTTTCTTTGGGAAGATTTTAAAATCATAGAACTGTAACTATATCACAAGAGTACTGTTCTTGTTACTACAAGTTTCCTTTAGTTATACTGGCACCATAACCCCACTTAAGGTAACATAAAATAGCATAGCCTGTCAGCTGTCTATAAAAACTGTTCAGGATAATAACTAATTAAATAATCAATATTGACTTTTCAAATTAACAGTAGGTACACAGCTACCTAATTTTGTCCAATGTTTTATCTTAGCTTTTATTATTGTATTCGTCAATCTTATGTTTACGAAGTAGTACTATACTTCAGACTTTATCCAAATCATATTGTAAGTAACCAAAACGTATAGGTACATGGATACACAAACTATTGTGTCCATAATATTTCAAGACATTAATCCAACATAAAACAATACAGTTCACCTGATTTTCAGTAGCACTGGCACAGTTAGCCCTCGTCAAGTCCCTCAGTGGACTTATATCAGCTTCCCGGGTACAATAATGCAAACTTGTATGAACTTATTACAACACTTGTGTACACTTACACAGCAGATATTCAGATGCCTTACGAGCCTTGAGAATTCGTGAATTACTTGGTCACAGAACTATTTGAAGTTCTTTCTTACTGGGGCTACTGTAGGTATTCCATCGTAAAATTATTCTCGTCAAGTTTCGTTCGTCTCCATTCTCAAATACCTACATTAGTTTTCTCGAATTGTTTCGTCGTGTTTTCAATAATAAAACGCAGTTATCGATGTTACACTCGCTGGTATATTTCTTCGTAAAACTTATCAAGTTTTGTAACCCTAGGTCAGGATCTCGTTTACTGGTTCGTAGGTATTGCAGCAGGTATTGTCAGATAGCCTTTTCTTGGGGCTTGAGCTACATCGCACTTCTGATATCGGAGATTGATATCGAGGGCAGTTATCTTTCTTATTGATCACGGCGGAAGCCCATAAATAATAGTCTGTACACCAAGTTCACACATCCACTGGAACGATCCATCATCAAATAGAGATTAACAATCAAAGATCAACGCGATTAACCATGATTAAACTTGGAAACGCGGCAAGTTCGGTACAGCCAGCGTTCGTACTCTTTCTCGGTTCGCGCTCCATGTCGAATTCCCTTGGCGGCCCACCCGCTCTGCCAATCTCCACCTTTCTGTCCATTACCCACTGTCAACTGTCAACTCCCAACTGTCACGTCCCGCTGTCAACTCTCGACTGTCAACTATCAACTGTCACGCCCCGCTGCTGTACCGACCATGCCCAAACGAACGTTTGACGTTTCCAACAGTAGTTCCGGAAGTTCTTCATAGATGGCGTTATAGAAATTGATGCAGAACTTGTGCTGCACTGCGACATATATAACAATGTATAATTTATATAGTAATATATATAAATACTAGCTGTGTTGCCCGCAGCTTCGCACGCGGAATTTATGCTTATCATATTTGTACCCCTTACAGAAGAATAATTTCTTGTGTGGTCAAAGATGTTATAAATACAGATACGTTATGCCCTTACAAATCGACCGAAAAATCTGTTCCGACCGAGCTATAACACACACACGTTTATTTTTTGTTTGCCTACACCAATCACTAGTACATTGGCAAATTATGTAAAAAGGATGGCATTACCAAAACCATAATAGTGAAAAAGACAGGTAGTGTTTGTCGCTCGCGTCAATCTATATAGGCTACGGTCTTTATCGCTCTCGCGTCAAAACTAGATCGCTATCTCTTTCTTCATCTGAATATGGCGTCTTTGCATGAGTTATTAGATTGTTTAGAAAAATAATTGAAATAGACTAAATAATTTAAGTATCTTAGCGTACTCAAATGTGGTATGAGATTCCTTGTGTTTTGTTGACCTTGGAGTCATAATTGGTGCACTTTCGAAACACACACGATGGCATTTTGATTTATTTTCGTAAGGACGTATGAACCTACGATGCGCCACGCTCGTGATTGCGCTCGACGCAGACTAATCACAAGAGTTCCCAATTGGGAACTTTTTGAGTTTCACAACGCGCTCGGTTATAACGTATCTGCCTCTTCTTAATATATAATATCTTTGTGTGTGGTTATATATAGTAATATGCCTGCTTGACACCGCTATTTAGTTTGTGACAGTAAACGTAGTGTTTATGTACTCTGTGGTAGTCAGTCTACTCTGTGGTGACAGCTTTATGATATATAGTGCATAGTCTATGGCTTCATTTACTCTGTGACCAATCGGTATTAGAGTTAGGGATGCACATTGAAAAAGAAATCGATGTTTTTTTCGATGCAATGCATCGCTTACTGGCATCGATGTAATATCGAAAAATACATCGATGTTTTTATGCATCGATTGTTTTTATTTTTAGTAATGTTGCCAATGTTGGGACTAAAAACAGGTCATCAGCAGTGAATCTGATGTCCAAAAACTAAGGAAATACTTTATTTTCTTTAGGTTTACCTCTTCGATGCATCGAATAAAAAACATCGATGCTTACTCGATGTTGACATATTAAAAAAACATCGGATTAAATCGATGTTTCTATACTTTCCATCGAGTGTTACATCGAACTTCGATGTATATCGTGCATCCCTAATTAGAGTTTCAATAGGTGTAGGTACTTTCAGTTTCTTTTTTATAAATTCCGCACAATAGTAGTAGGTTTAGGTAATCGTTAGATCGATCCATTTTAATAATATGTCTGTTCTGTTTGTGATTTTTGGCAAGTTTTGAACTGATGATACTATTGTGGAGGAGTAAAGTCATAAAGTGGTAATTGGTTTGTGAAGCTTTTAGAGCGGGACGTGTATTGAAGTTCTCACACGAGTCAGTGATAGTATAACTATAATGTCGGTAGCTTTCGCGCCTCGAGGCAATCGGCCCCCCTTGAGCCCTGCGCAGATTCAAAAGATGTTAGATGAGAACGCTCATTTGATTCAAACTATTCAAGAATATCAGTCAAAGGGGCAGCTAATGGAATGCCACCAGTACCAACAAGTTTTGCATAGAAATTTGGTTTATTTGGCTTCCGTAGCGGATGCAAGTCAAAATATACAGTCACTATTACCGGTAAATAGTTTATATTAAAATATAAATCCATTAATTAATTTCTGCTCTATGTTTTTTTTTTATTGAAAATAAACACAAAGAGAATAATATTTTGCACTACTTATTTCGTATCAAAGTCCCTTTCAGTGACTCTACTAATGAATGAACATTCTTATGAATTTTATTTTGATCCAAATTTTCTTAACTCATAGCTATACATGTTTAAATCACATATATTAGAGCAGATTTTGTGATATTTTCATTAATGTTATGTATTTAATCTATTTTGTTATATCCATTTTTTCAGCCACCACACCAGCTTGCGGCAGGGAATGTTCAACCTCAAGGCTCACTCAATCCTCCTTCCAGTGGATCTGATGTACCTGGTTCACCACAGCAGCAATATCGCCCTCCTTCTGGAGTCTCCTCTACACCTACAAGACCAACACAGTCATATGGCCAGCGTCCATATGGACAAAATCAGTATCAAGGCCAATATCAAGGTGCACCTGGTGTTTATCCTCCACAGGGTGGCTATGGACCCCCGGGTCAAGGATATGGTCCTCCGAACCCATCTCAGCAACCACAGGGGTATGCTCCCAACTCTAATTATGGTCCTCCAATAACTACAGCCCCCAATAATTATCCTCCATCTACTCATCCAGGTTCAGGGTACCCACCTTCATCTGTTCAACAGCCTTATGCACCTCCCCCTGGCAGCCCTGCATCAGCTGGTTCCCCTTATCCTGTCCGGGGTTCTAGTCAGCCACCTTACACAGGTAATTCTGCCTATCCTCCCCCACATACAGGGGCCAACTATCCTAATGCTGGTGTCAGTACATATAATTCTACTGCTTCACAGCCTCAACCGTACCAGTCACAACCATTTCCCAATACCACACCCACCTCTGCATACAGCTCAACCCCAATTTCACAGCCAAATAGGTCTCCTCAACCTCCACCAAGTGGTTACACATCTCAAAATCCACCCAGTTCAGGTTATGGTTCACCATCAGCGCAATCACCGACTTATAATACTAGTGCTCATGGTAATAATGGCCCTCCAGTCTCTGCTGCCTCAGCAGGCCCTACACAAGGAGGACCCTCTGGGCAGCAATACCCACCATCAGGCCAACCATCTCCATACCCTCCGGCTACTCAACCACCCTATTCCAACCCCTCTTCTCAACCTGGCAGTCCTGCACCGTCCGTGTCGACTGCACCACCTCCGCAAACATCTTATTCTCAAAACCCCCAAGGATATGCACCATCTAGTGGGGCATACCCACCCCATGCTTATCAACAGAGCTACCCACCAGCTCAATACCCACCGTCACCCTATCCCTATGCTAGAGCTCCAGCACCGGGTGCTCCTCCTCCAGGAGCTCCGCAACCTTATCCTGGTTATGGTTTCCAACCTCCTAATCAGCCATAATGCAAAGACTTCCATACATATGTATTGTACAGTTAATGACAAAAGAAAATTGTTAAAAAATGTCACAATGACACTGATGTTTCTAAATCAATCTCAATCCTTAATTTGAGGGTTTGTACATCAAATCAAATATTTGTAGTGTATTATGTAGATATTGCAAAGAAATGTAGCTCTGTGTATGACATTTTTTTAATACTATATACACAATACAATGTAAGCTACAGATATATTGTTTTTCTTTACAAGTAATTAATATTTGTTAGAGAATGCTATTTAGCATTAAGTCTGCCAATTGTACCACTTTTTGTGGTTCAAAAAAGATTAAATAAATAAAAAAATAATATTTTAAGTAGGGTAATAACTATGTTATAGTATATAGTTCATTAAAACTGGCTACTTAAAAATTCTGCATGCAATCCCCTTGACAAATGATCAGGTCAGAAGTGTTGAGTATAATTATGTCTTCACTGTGTAATTTGACAGAATCTGCAAGCAATACTTGTATGAAGCCACATTATGTAGCCTATAGGACTCAAAAGTACCATGGTATAAAATCAGTATGTAAAGTACATAATTGTATTTAGAACAGGTGAGAAACAGTGTTTAAGTGGTTTATTTGGGCTTTGGTTCCAGACTCATAGACCACTGAGATTAATTATTATTAATCTCACAATACAATGGATTATTATCCATTGTCTAGTTAAAGCAATTTTGCTTTCATTCTACAAAACAAGTGATTTGTGTTTTTGAGGTGTAGATATTTACCATAATCTATACCAACGACCTTCAACTTCAGTTGCACCTAGATTGTGGGTGTCATTGCTATTGAGCTCCTATTATTTGAGTGTTTCAATATCTCATTACATTAATTACCCCTACAATTGTAGGGTAAAGTAAAAGGTTTCATCAGACTATCAGTTTTTTGCCTGTCCTAAAAACAGACTGATAAATGTCTATTTAAAAACAATTTAGTGTATTTAGAAATAGTGAGGTTTTAATTTTTGTTTAGTGTGTTTGTTTTAGATTTAGAAGCTTAGGACTAATATATAAGTTGCTCGGTTTTTAAACGCGGAATGTAAAGTGTTAATTGGAACAATCTATAACTGTTCTCAATATGGAACAGAAAGGTTTTGAGATTATGTACTACATCTTTTTAACCATAGAGTGTTGAATAATAGGAATAAATGTATTGTATTTTGATTACATGAATAAGTGTGAAATAAATGAATATGGAATTTACATATAATATTTGGTTTTCTTTATTTAAATTCAGGATCTTACCAACTCACTACTCATAATAATAAATACATACTTTTATAGAAAGGTTAATTTTAATAAAGAATTTTTTTATTTGGAGTATCAATTTACTCAGGTTTGCGGAAATTGTACCTAATTCTTATACATAACTATACTATACTTCTTAAACAGTTGTATGAATTTTATGTTTCTTCAAATGTTACTGTGGGTTCTTCAAATGGATGTATTGATTCATCGTAATATTCCAATGGTAGATCATCAGAAGGGAGATGTGTTGGAAAAGGTGGTGGAGTCTGCAGCCTCCTCAATGGCAATATCGTATCATACAAATAGCACATAGCTCCTGTTTCACCAGGGATTCCGACACCTTTCATCCAGAGAACATTATGCTTTGTGTTAATACGAAGAATTTTTACACCACGTAATATTCTCCACCTGAAAATTAATTGTTTGTATAAATATTATAAACTAGAGGATGCCCGGCATCTTCCACTATGCTAAAAATTTTCTGATGAGAATGACAGATCAGTGTTTTTGTGTTAATGTTGACGTTGATGCGCCATCTTTTTACATTATTGTTTTCCAATTGTTGTATGGGAAAAGTGTAAAATCGACTATCAGTGGACCGAATGTGCCTAATGCATTCTTTTAGTGGTCTCAAACTACCTTCGGATTATTGCCTTTCAAATGAAACCATTTTGAGGCATATCAGTTGGATGGTTTCAGAGTCCATAAAGGACATCTGTACAAACATGTTTTGTGTTTTATATAATATATAGATTAAAACAAAAATTTTGTAATGTAGATCAGCGTGTATGAACGTAGAGACATGGAATTTTTATACATTTAAATGATCCCCCAAGTTAACCTCTCAGGGGATGATTTTCCACATATTATGAATGCATTAATCTTATTTTACATTTCTGACTTCAAAAATGATGAAGTTTCATACAAACTTTCATCCCCTATTTAACCGTTACGGGAATGACTTTCCAAAAATCCCTTACGACATTTAAGAAACCTTCCCGCAAATTTTCATGCTTCTAGATCCAGCGATTTCAGTTGTACATTGATTGATCAGTTAGTCAATTTTTTCTTTTATATTTATTGTAGATAGAAGAACTAGGTAATTTCGAACTTACTATAAGTTGAAATACATAAACAAACCTGTTTCCCATATTTCCTGGCATTTTTGTTCCAGGCCAAACTCTTGCTTTTTCACCTCCAGCTCCAATATTGCCTGGTCTCCTATGGGTTTTTGTAACACCATGGGAAGCAGGCATTCCTTTAAATCCCCATCGCTTCATTACACCTTGGAATCCTCGGTCAATTCTGTATGAATAATAATTTTATAAAAAAATTATCATGTTATCAAATGAAAAACCTGTCAAGTGCACACCAGGCTATGCACAGTCAGGGGTGTAGTGTTTCATAGTTGTAGGTTGATCAACTACTATTATTAACTACTTTAACTTCGGTCTCCCGAATGCAGGAGCCCGAGTTCATATCCTGGCACGCACCTCTAATTTTCAAATATTATGTGGATAGCTGTCCCAGGCCCAAAAATTCAAATAATAATAATAAATCCGCAGATGGCCAACATGGCTATGGCCTGTACCCCTCACATTGTGAAAGGAGACCCTGAGCCCAGTAGTGGGACAATTATGGTTGTTGTTTTGCTTTGCTTTTAACGAACTTAGTGTGTAGTTATTTCTGATACTTTTATAAAGAGAACTTGATTTTTTGACTACAAATCTTAAAAAGGCAATTTGTCAAAAATACTTGTCATTAAGTTAACTTACGTTTTGGCCCTTACATCGATGTAATCTCCAACCCTAAAATGAGTAGCAAAAAGTGGTGTTCCTGTTGGTAAGACAGCTTGTGGTGATATCATGAATCGACATAAGAATTTTTTTGGCAACATTCCAACTTGACTGAATATACCACAGTACTCTTTAGTCACAGTACTGGGGTCAACTGTTTCTGAACCAACCAATAAACATCCAGATTGTTGCTTTTCTCGCCATCTCACTGATTTTGTTATCATCGGTTTATACTCTTCAGGAGGTATATATTTTATGATATGATTATCCACAACCTAAAGACAAAATATAATATTAATTTTCATCATCATACTCATTGGAGTATTGCCTTTTTAGGATTCCGAAGCAAAATCGGAACCCTTATAGTTTCATCATTTCCGTCCGTCTGTCTGAAGCAAAGAGTCATGAACCTTAGTGCTAGAAAGCTATAATTTGGTATGGATATACATATTTATTAAAACTCCAGTATATAGAATCGTAGAATAAAATCGAAAAACATTTTTTCAGGGTAAATCCTTTACAGGTAATGTGAGGATAAATTTTTTATTCGTCACGTACCCTGTAGTGTGGGGTATCGTTGAAAAGGTCTTCCAAAAATATTATGGGTCTTCTTAGACCATTTTTGCAATTAGGGGTCCGTTTGCAAAATATTTGGCTTTAAAGCGCTAATTTTAGTTGGTAGTGTCAAGTGTCTACTGCTGGCTAATCGGTTGGAGTTGGTCAAGTGAAAAAATAGGTTATATGATAGATTTACAAGGAAAACTATCCCAGCTATGTTAGCATAAGTAGTTAATGAGTAATAGTCTATAAACTTACTACTTCGGAACCCTACATTGCACGTGGCCTGACATGTATTTGCCCTGATTTTTTAATATGGGGACCCCTTCCTAAATCCATTTTTACATAATATTTTGCAAATTAAAATATTAATAATAAAAACTAACATTGATTTATGTCAAATTAGGGGTTTTAGTGCAATTGATATTTTTGTAAAATCAGATTATGTACCTTACATAAAATAATAATTAATTAATTAATGGTCCTTATGTCCATGAGTAATGGTGACCACTTACTAATATTATAAGGCCATCTGCTTTTTCTTTAACTTACTAGTAATAAAAAAAATATAATTATTATATTATATCACGAGTAACCACCCTCGCTTTGCTTCGGTTTTCTTATTTTTTTACACCTTGGGTTACATTATTGAAGTTTTATTAAGGATCCCAATTTTTTTTTAAAATATAATATTAATATAGCCTATGTCACCCGGCGATAGTATAAGCTACACTACAAGCTACCCAACAGTACAAGAAATTTTCAAATCGGTTCAGTAGTTTCGGAGCCTATTCAATGCAAATAAACAATCAAATCTTTCCTCTTTATAATATTAGTATAGATGAACTATATAAAAAAAGAAATCCTCAAATAACATATTAGGTACCTGCACTAAAGTAGTTTGAACTTTCTTTCCGTCTTTAGTCCACATAGGATAATTTCCTATCTTACGGGCAATGAGGCCAACTCGTCGAACGTAAGGTTTCCATTGAGCGCTTTGCTGTAAATCAACATTGGTCAATGGGGACTCAAGGCTTTTCATCGAACTCATTTTATCTTGTTTCACTTCTTCTAGGAAATCTTTGTTATCCTGCGATAACATTTCATCCGTCATCTGTAATAACGATAACATTTATTTTATAAATACAGAAATACAGTATTATACGAAACACCTCATCCATTTTTTTTTTGGAAAATACTAACAACTCTCTCCTTTGGCATATACCAATAAGGAGGGCGATATCTTGGAGGTTGATAGTGTGTTTTTGTCCTTATTGATGTGTGTTCTATCCTGAAAATAAACAAGATTATACTGTGAGTGAGACGAAGATTATTGAGGTTATTATCAATTTACATCTTCAGGAAATATTCTATACAGTACCTTATTTTACTAAATAGATCGCGTAATATCTTTAAGTTAGTCGAAGTCATCGTGTGAATACTTGGAAAAATCTCTTGTAATTCAGAATATTTTAAACTTTAATTGATGTTTATTGTAATGCAAAAATTTTGTAAAATTACAAAATTGTTATTTTTAATTTTAGGTTGACAATAATGACAAATGACATATGACAGTTGTCATCAGTGACACAGAGTACCTACTTAAGCACTACGTATCAGTGTAATAAAGTTCAAGTATTGTCTATGATAAGATGGTCGCAGCGTACTTATGCCCTATTTACACTCGCGCGCGAGCCGCGAGTTGCGCGTGAGCCGCAATATGTGTGCGAGCTCGTGAGCCTGCACAGGGACTTCGCGGACCAGACTGTGGCGTGGTTCACGGAGCTCGCGTCAGGAGCGTTATTTTGGGCACCCACCATTACACTCACGCACGACATTCGACAACGGCTACTAGTAGTGCCATACGAACGTGTTCTATTGGATTCATATTTTTAAAAATCGTATTAACTTAAAATATGTATAATACTCAATGATAATAATAATGAACTTTAAAACTACTGATAATATTAATAAATTTCGTATATTCAAACTAATATAATAAAGAAGAATATTTTGATGTTTTGTTTGTTTATTTGTAATGAATAAACACAAAAACTACTGGAACGATTTCAAAAATTTGTTCACTAAGAGGATGCTCTTTTATTTTAAAAAATAGGGATCTACACGAAAACCGAAGCAAAGTGAGGATGATTACTAGTTAAGATTGTGTTTAATTAGGGGGCGTCCATAAATTACGTGAGGTGTTTTTTAAAATTTTCTGACCCTCCCTCCCCCCTGGTGAGATGTCGTGAGATTTTATTCAACCCCCTCCCCCATCCCCCAATCTCACGTGAGATTTTTCAAAATGTGGGTTCCTTACGTAAACGCGTTGGATTGTTATAGTAAATTATTTTCTTTCGAACGAATTATACTCAAAATTATCTAAGAACGCATTAATGATAGCTGCCATTTATTAATATGAACCAACCTTGTACGTACGTCTCTGAGCAAAATGGAATAATTATTTAATTGACATGAATAGTTGGTTAGTTACGAACAAAGGATTTTGCCAAAATTTGTTAAAAATCCCTATTCGTATTGTATCGTATTCGTATTGACGTTATTTATAAATCATATTAAACGTTATAATCTAGTAAAAATCCCATCACATCATAATTTATGCAAAATTGAATAAAAAAATAAGGCGTCGAATCAATGTTATATGAAGATGACAAAATCTACACTGACGTTAAGTGATGTGACGGCATGAAGCCACTTATAAAACCATAATAATCGATACATTACTATAATCGAAACTTAAAATGAAAATGAATTTATTTTATTTCTTTCTTTGTGTTTAACAATTAAACAATTTAATTTCTTCTCTTCTATAAGAACATGACCAAAAGTGTTTATTACGATAATCTCTAACCGCAGCCATTTGAACTGATTAAAATACGGTTAGAATATTCATTATTCAACCGAAACCCAAATTTCATACGCTGGATGCGGCGCGGACGAATTAACAGTGAGTTTTTTAGGAAAAAAATATTTTATTATAGTCGTAAATACATAATTATTGAGCGTATAGGTATGGTAAAGTAACTTAAGTAGCTCAATGGATGCAGTATCATTCCAGTTACTTGTGGATATCTAAATGTTTCGGTTTTTAGATTTTACAATTTAATTATTGAATCGATTAGAAAGTCTTACAATTTTGAATCGATTTGTTGCAAAAATTGGTTCTTTCGTGAATCGATTTTTTTTGTACATCTCTAGTGTCACTGCAATGACAAACGACAAATATGCATTCTTAGTTCGTGGGGACTATAGTGAATGATTTTAATCGTATTACGCTTAAGATTAAAAGATTTAATGTACATGTAAAAGCATGTACAAACTGGATTAAATGGACCAAAATAGTATATATTTTTTTTGTTTCAATCAGAAAAAAAATTGCATGATATTTGCCGAGACCCCTCTCTCTCCAACGTAAGATTAGATGAGATTTGACTCAACCCCCTCCCCCCCCTTAAACATTTCACGTAATTTATGGATGCCCCCTTAGTTGGAATTTAATATCTGCGTAGTTTATAACCTATAAATAAATAAATATTATAAATAGGATTCCCAGTGTCGTGAGTGCCATAGACAACACACGAAGACAAGAACACAACAATTCAGACCAATAACAGAAATTAAAACTCATCATTCTAAATTCTGCCCCATTTTAGATTAAAAAATAAAATTTATTTAATTGCCTTATGTACAAAAAAGTCTAATGTCAAGAAATATACTATTTTTTAATATTTTGCCTATTAATCACGGTAGAAAAGGTAACGTCAACGTGCTTCATCATTGGAAATTTGAACGCAAACTAAGTGCCACTGAAAGCATCGCGAATCTAAACACAAGATAAGGGCTCGCACACGTAGGGGGCGTTGCTAATGGCGCGCCATGAGACGCTCCGCAAGCCGTGCGTATGGAATTTTTTACTTGTCTTTGGCTGAGCGTATTTACGCCAACGCCATGAATGAAAAAAAATTCTATGGAATTTACGCCTCTGCCTTGAAGGTACCAGGAGCGGCCCTACCTACGAAAAAAACGTGCATACCTACGCAGCAAAACATGGCGGTTTTGTTCCTACTAATGTCCAATTTGACGTGACTTTGACATTCCTTTGTCAAAGTGGGTTTTAGTAGTTAGTACCTTGGTAAGACAAGTCACAATTTACACTGTAGTAAAGAGATAAAACAAAATGGCGAACACTGCACACGTCTGACGTCATGAAAAATTTGACAGTATAGCGAAACTGTTGCGTATAGAGTTGGATTGTTTTTATTTACGTATACATTTCGTATACGTTAGGCAAGGACGCCATTACGTTTATTATTTCGAATTTTAAACTATTCTATAACTAAGTATACTATCTATATGACATTACACCAAATCTATGTGATTCATATATCTATGGCCAATATGTGTGGAAGAAAAAAAAAATCTATGGCAAATTGTGAAATGTCATTTGTCAAAACTCAAATGTCAATTTTGTCAGTAATGTCAACAGTAATGTAAACAATGTAAACAAAGAAATCGTGAGTTTGGTTTGGTCGATGGTCGAAATCATAGAACTAACGTAGTCGAAATCGATGGTTGTTTATACTTTTAATTTTTGTGCACCATTCAAGTGTTCTACTATGTTTAAGTATTTAATCGTAATTGTTTTGTGCTTTATAATTGAATTAAGTTGCGAATATGAAGTAAAAATATCAGGCCCAGGGTTACAACCTAAACAAATAGTAATGCCGGCTAGATATTTTTATGTAAATATTTCTTCAGTTAATGTAAAATCGTAAGTACTTAAATGAAAGCAGTTATCGTTTTGTTTTAATTCATTTGTACCTTGAAAGGGCAAAAAAGTATACGAGGGCTCGGAGGGCGAAGCCCCCAGCTATGAAAAAAGCAATAGAAATGGGTTAGGTTAGATTCGAATAATTTTTTTACGCGGACCCCGAATCGGGGTACCGTCGACATCTATGACGTTTATTACTTAATTGTATTAATATAATATCGTTTGTGTGTCAAAAAAAGACACCATGCAGCTGTATGATTATATTTTTAAATTGAGGTTAGTTTAGATTTTTCAATTTTCTCGAAAAGGGTGCGTCGCCGAGACTTGCGAGTGGTACCATTGTAATCAGCAATCACACCTCCCTCCCCCTCTCCTTCTCCTGCTACCCAATTCTAAATGTTAACCCCTTAAAAATAAAACTCATGTTAGTATTCAAAATTTCTCATACTTAATTGTAACGATTTTAGTGAAAATTATTTATCCTGAACTGTACTTGCATGGGACTAAATTAAGTAATTAATATAACTTACTTTTTTACAACCTTTGCAGATACTCCAAAGAAGAAATTGGTAACAAATTGGCTGTGGAAATAAATGGTAAAGGCAGTAAGGGACGGGATTGTCGTGTTTGGTCTAACATATTAAACAGAAAGGATGGCACTTTTATTGTGAGATACAAGCTCTATGAAACATGTCTAGACTTAACTATAAACATATATTTTAATAGCAAACATATAAATAATTCTCCTTTCTTTTTTGAAGGTAAAATTTTTTGTACACATTTTTAATGTTAATTCTAGTGTAACCTACTGTACACTATTCCTGTTACATGTAAAGTAGACTTAACATTGTAGTCTACTTACTCTCATGATGCTCAATCATTTATCAACAGGTCCAATTCACGCAGATCAGTGTGATTGCCCTGAAACCGATATCGATTTATGGCTCAATCAATATGGATGTATTCAATCGTATGATCAAATTAATCATGATCTCAAGGACTACAAAAAGGTTGATATGAAGGAACAAGTGAAAAAAATTGTTGAAAAGTACCATAGGCCTGAGAGTACGAGCTTTTGCCACTATGTTGTGAAAAATAATGAAATATACAGAGACTGTTATGGCAAACATATTGGATTTAATATGTTTTCTGATAACATTCTGCTATCATTGAGTCGGAAAGTAATGTTGCCTGATATGGAATTGGTTATCAACTTGGGTGATTGGCCTTTAGTCCACAAGAACTCTGAAGCTCTAGCAATATTTTCCTGGTGTGGAAGCGTTGAAAGTCGAGATATTGTAATGCCAACATATGATATAACCGAATCAGTGTTAGAAAATATGGGAAGGTAATAAATTTGCGTCCCTAAATACAGACCACAAAAAATGCTCTGAGTTAGTAATAAAATCATAAGAAGACTTCTTGAGGCATATCTTATCATATGACTCAAAAACAATAATTTGTTTGATTAATAAATGACTGGCCTTGGCTGGAAATCAAACAAAAAGTCACTATAACAATATGTTTATGTAACTGGTTGTTGCTACACCATAGTCAACAAGAAACTTTTCAATTCAAAGCAAAGTTTGAAGACATCTGATTTATTGGAATGGATTTAAATATATTTTTTACAATGTTTCAGAGTGACCTTAGATACACTGTCAGTGCAAGGCGGTGTGGAACTCCCATGGGACAAGCGAGAGCCACGGGCGGTGTGGCGCGGGAGGGACTCCCGTCTGGAGAGGTTGACACTCATCGACATAGCCCGTGAAAACCCAGACCTATTCAATGCTTCACTCACAAACTTTTTCTTCTTCCGAGAAAAAGAGGCAGAGTATGGTCCAAAGAAGCCACATATATCATTCTTTAAATTTTTTGACGTAAGTGATAATTTTATATTATAAGCTTATGATTATTAATATATGAACCGTGCAGGTTTAGCCAAGGGTATCATCTCACACACATCTCTCACATTACATAACTGCATGTCTCACCAACAATATGGAGTTATGTATATTAATTAATTTGGAGTATAAAAGTGTGTGGAGGAAGAATGTAATTGGAGTAAGTTGGCTCGTGCAATATTTGAGAGTATCCAAGAAGATTAAGTGTATAGTTAACTACTATTAACTAGTTACATCTTCACACAGCTAATACAACAATTGCAATGTGGCATACTAAACCCATATAATTGTGTTTTCTATTCTATTACAGTACAAGTACCAAATAAATGTGGACGGAACAGTAGCCGCCTATCGATTGCCCTATCTGCTGGCCGGTGGTGGAATGGTTTTAAAACAAGACTCTCCATATTACGAACATTTCTACAGGCAACTAGAACCTTGGAAACACTATGTACCGGTTGCTCGAGATTTATCGAATTTAAAGGAACGCGTTATTTGGGCACGCGAGAATGATGAAAAAGCTTACAAAATTTCCAAAAACGCACAAGAATTTGCGAATGAAAACCTATTACCGCAACATATTATTTGTTACCATGCTGTGTTGTTTACAGTAAGTTAATATTATTTATTGTTACTTATCTTATTCCACATTTTATTATTGTACTTTTAAATTAAATTTATTGTCTTTGCAGGAGTGGAGTAAAAGAATAAAAAGTAAAGTTACAGTTGAAGAAAACATGACACATGTTCCTCAGCCTCCATTTTCCTGTGAATGCAATATGAAAAATGGTTTAGGAGATCATGAAGAATTGTAGCATTTAGTGAAGAAGTGTAGCATGCAGTGATAGTGGTTAGAATGTTGGTCTCCCGAACGCGGGGGCCCGGGTTTAAATCCTGGCACGCACCTCTAATTTTCAAATATTATGTGCGTATTACAAGTTAATTATCACTTGCTTCGGTGAAAGAAAACATCGTGAGGAAACCTGCACACCTGAGAGTTCTCCATAATATTCTCAAAGGTGTGTGAAGTCTACCAATCCACACTTGGTCAGCGTGGTAGACTATGGCCTGTTCCCCTCACATTGTGAGAGGAGACCCCGAGCCCAGCAGTGGGACAATTATGGGTTGTTGCTTTGCTTTGTAGCATTTAGTAGAAGTAGTTATGAACCTTCCGGTATAGTATGAACCTGTATTGTATAGCAATGTACCATTCCATGATACTTCAGGTCGTGCAGTGTTCCCGTGTGTGTTGCTTCTTATAAAGAAGTGGTTTATTCCAGTGAAACATAATTATGTTACAATAATCATGTTAATACTCTGTCGATTTGACTTGGACCTGTACAATGTCGCTACCACTCATCATCCGGTGGCTTTGTTTTTTCGAATAGTTTTTATTTATTTGCATAATAAATCCACTTGGATTATCATAAGCTAAGTTGGATTTAGATGTAAGACTATGTAAATAAATTCATGAATGGATTGAAAAAGAATTATAATCATTACTGGCTTCATAATAGCCCTAATTATCAGTGTGTTCCTTAAAATCAAGTAGTGCATTTGGCTTGGATGAGTTTTTTAAATATGTAAATAAATAAAGTTTGTAATCTCATCAAATAGGGTGAGTAATAAAATTTACGGTATATCATAAAGATACGAAACCATAGAATAAGGTTACAAAGTAAGTAATGTCAGTTAAGATACCTAAGAATCATGTATAAAATGTGTATAAATAAAACATTCCGATAATGTTCCTATAACTATTTTATTATACATAATATTTTGTCATTAATTTTAATATACTCTATAATATGCATAAGTTAATTATGCAACTATTTTATTATACATAATATTTTGTCATTAATTTTAATATACTCTATATTATGCATAAGTTAATTATGCAACTATTTTATTATATATAATAATAAATAAAATTATTCTTGTTAAATTAATTAAATTATATTATTTGTTTAAATATTAACTTCTATTTACAAAATTCATACACATTAATTTAATACAATTACTATTTGAAATTAAATCACGTATACAAGTGCGACTTATTTTGTGGAAAAAGGATCACTTTGTTTGTTATGTTTTTACAATTTATCCACTTGTTCCCTGTATTAGCTACATAGATAGGGCCTATAAGTCCTGCTAAACTAATGTCTAATTAAACTTCTCTGAATTCATCAAATTAAGTCATGTGCACGTATAGTAAATACTTATTCAATCCCATCATACTATTATCCAATGAAAACATACAATAATAGCCACATCCGCACTTCAATACCTTCTTAAATAGTCACAATTACCAAAAGATGACCAAAAAATCTTTTGGTCATAATTACCAATTTGTTTTGTCTCGGCAAGTAATGTTTGCAAAATGTCAATTTCCCAGAAAAACAAGAGTAATTTGCTTAATTCTGCTCCTATTTGCAATGTGTGTGTATCTATGGAGTCTCCTTTCACATGGGCTGGATACTTGCTTGGCTTGGAGGAAGATGGCAGAGGGAGTTTCAACACTTAACGTTTCGTGTGTTTACATATGCTCGCATCTATGTGTATGTGATCAGTTGGCAAATGAATTAGATATGCAGGGCATGAAACAAAAACATTAAGTAATGTAAAATTCTACCTACCTATATAAGCAAGGAACGATTTAACATTGACATTAAGACAATTCTGTAATATAAACATTACTATTTCTTGTAGTTATTTTTTTTACAATATTATTTATGTTTTTTTTTCTGCTTATAATCATCATCGTGTTTCTGTTTGGCCTAATGGTTAGCTGGCAGAGAATGCATTAAGCTCGACGTGTGTACCTTAATCCTGTATTGTGGTCAATAAAGATTAAATAAAAAATAAATAAAAATTGTTGTCTGTAAAGTCGGTTTACAGACGGTAGTTTAATGTGACAACGTCATGACAAAATACTGATTAAATGATTGCATACTTTTATAGATAAGAAACTTTTGTCTTTATACTACAACGCCATTTAGAACTCCTGAACTAAACTATTTTTCAGCAAGTTCCTTTCTGACTTAATTGTGTATATAGTTTTGTTCATAGATGGAGCTTTCTCCATTGTCCGCTCGCTCGCGGAACGCGACAAATGAGTCATGCTTTTTCGTGCGTGCACCCGGCATCGTTTTAATAGACGTTATCACGTCAAAAATAAATAAATTACCGAACTTTTTTGTTTCACGTCCTGCATACCTAATTCCTTTGCCGACTGTCCGTGCGGGTGGGCAGTGTAAAGGTACCGCCGCTCACGCTATCGGTACATGGCGACGTCGGGGCTGCGGTAGAAGCACATGTAGGCGTCGGCGAGCAGGCGCTTGGCGGGCGCGGGCAGCTGGCGGTCGAGCGGCGCGGCGGCGTGCAGCGCGCGGCCCTCCTCGCTCAGCCACGCGCCCAGAGAGGACACCGCCACGATCTCCGGGATGTTGTAGCCGTTGCGCTCGCCTGCAACACCACGCGACGGTCACGTTACGGTCACGGTCGACATGTGGCTTGCTAATGTTATTTGTTATTGGAGTTTAACTCCTTTAGAATCGAAGAGTAACATCAAACTTTCTGCGTTACGTTAGGTGCGTTATGCGTTAGTTTTGTAATTCGTAACATAGATTCGTGGCATCTAGATGGCGTTGTTACTGATTTGACGATCGCTACTAAATGGCGTTATTACTGAAAACGATTTTGACTGGAATATTATGAAAATAATAGATATTACATAAAACAGTACCTTTCCTATCAGCCATTGAGTCGAAGAAACACCATGGAGCATCGTGGCCAACTCCAGTTTTGACGAATGCCACATAGTGACTCGTTTCTATGCACAGCACGGCGAACAATTCCATATACACCCTGGGCACAGGACACGACTCCAAAATATTCGCGTACTCATCACATATTGTTAAAGGTGTCGCCTGCAAACAGGAAATAAATTCTTTACGATGTTAATATATTGCATCAAATTGCGTTTTTAACTCATCATCATCACAGGCCATTAATGTCCCACTGCTGGGCTTGGGTCTCCTCTCACACTGTGAGAGGCGTTTAAATTTTTTTTTTAATTATATTATAATTCAAATCTCTTCTTCTTGTTGTTTCTAATGGAGGCCATACACGATCAAATGTACTTATCAAGGTTGCAGTTTGACTTGACGTAGCATCCAGTGTGCATGAGGTAGCTATATGGCCAGATAGCTATACCGTGGCCATACACGATCAAGTATACTGGATGCCGCGTAAAGTCCGTTGCAAACTTGAGAAGTATTTATTTGTTTAATTAGAACGGTTAACACCAATTACAAGTATACTTGATCGTGTATGGCCTCCATAAACCGAGACTGCGAATATATAAATAAATCACCTTATGATGCGGCCGCGACGCGTGCGCGAGCCGCAGACAGGTGGCGCACAGTGCGCCATCGCCCGCGCCCCCCGAGCCCCCCGCACCGCCCTCCAGCGAGCCGCGCGCGCACGCGCCGCACTCCCAGCGCGCCAGCGAGCCGCACACCGAGCACGCTCGAGGCACTGACACACAACACACAATCAACACAAGTGTAGAGCATGGAACGTTACACTTATGCCGGCTCTCCACGCTTGGTGTTTGCCGCAAACACCGATCACAATCAAGCGTTTGGACACAACGCAAACTGTTTGCCGAACATCCTTTGATTTGTGAAGGAAAACCGACAACTCTCAATCACTGGCGAACACAAACAACAACAGGCAAACAGAAACAAACACCTATCCACATGTTCGTATTTGTTGATTGTTGTTTGCTGTTTGCCATTGTTTGCCAAGCGTGTGGACTCGGCATTAAATGAGGATGCCTTAAGAGTAGACTATCGGAATCAATTTACACGCACATAGTATAATAAAGAAAGCTCTATGCAAATGTGATGATATTTAAGAGTTAGCATAACAGTGAAACCTTATAAATACGTGAAGAGGAAACCTTTACCCATTTTTAATCATGATTTTATGAAAAAAAATGTGTCTATGTGAAGTAACCCTAATATATTTAAAACAAAGAGTGTAAGAGAAAGTACTAAACAACAACATAATGTGTGACTATTATTGTAACTGAAACACTTACATCCTTCAATGAGATCAGTGACATCCAGTAATGGAGATGGCTGGACCCGTTGGTATAATTTGTAATTCTTGCCAAACCTGGGCATCTGAATAATGAATGCAGATGGTACCTATAAAACACAATGCAAGTCAGATTTACACTTGCTTTATAAACGCATAAAAAACGAAAGCATATAAAAGTATACCGAATACCGAAGAACTTATAGATTGGAGTATTTGAAGGAATAGTGGATATTTAGTTTTTATGCCGATGATAGAATTAACATAATTAGAAAATTTTCATACAACAATATAATAGTATACAAAAACGTGTGTGTATACGTACATAGGTAGGCACGTAAGTTATACTTATCTCTTACTTATAATAAGTACGCTAGCAATCCAAAACAACTCCAGCGAATGCTGTGCGCCTACTGCATCATGTCGCTTTTTGGCTGTCGCATCGTAAAAATTTTACTCTCATATTTTTTCCCAAACGCCCCCAAGTATAACCTCATTTTATAAACTGGTGACATAATTACCATACTTATAAACTAACACTAACGCCTCAACTCAGAGTCACTAATGGTTACTTAAATCGCTGTTTAGTATAGAATTTGTATGGTGATTTTTTACTAAAGAGCGATTAAAGTAACCATTAGTGACTCTGAGTTGGGGCGTAATATAGGACTTTAATAATAACGCCGGTAAATGCCTTAAATGTTGACACATACCTCGCTCAACTTGACCCCGGAGGTGGCGAAGGACTGCTCCAGCAGCTGCTGCACGCTGGGCAGCGTCACGCGCTCGTCCTTCTCCACGAACAGCTGGTAGCAGTACGCCTCCTGCCCCGACGACAGCTTGAGGAACGGCTCCGCGCGCAGCAGCTGCGCCACCAGCCCGTTCAGGAACTCTTCTGGGTCCTGTTCATTGATACGGTTAAATGTATCAGTGGTATTTTAAAGGACATGCTAGGAAACGCTCTGAAAAATTACCTTTCCTCTTACTGAGCGATTTATTAAATAATTTTTTTTGTTGACATATTTTTTCAATTAATTAAATAAAAAATGTGATTATTCATCATGTCGAAGTAACGAGGCAGTGCGCGAGGAAAAATCCAACCGAATGAAGTGGGATTACCTACTGCATTAAGAAGCGAGGCTGGGGAAAAGTAGGTAATCCTACTTAATACTCAGTTTGTTAACTTTTTTCATCGTGCACCACCTCGCTACTCGCTACGCAGGCGCAGTCTTATGGCTTGACCACGAAACACGGCCCGCTAGAAGCTGTTATCGCTACAAGCGTCTTGTCAATGTCAATTCGTATACAAGTTCAATTCATCGCTACAATTTGCTGCACAATTTCGACGTATACGGTTGATCACACACATTCGACTGTGTTTGACGTATGCAGCGCGTCTCGTGTCCATCGGGTTTATTTATTTAATCTTTATTATACCTAACAATGATGGTATAAAAGGCGAGCTTAATGCTAAGAGCATTCTCTACCAGCCAACCTTTGGGCAAGGCGGAAAACAGCGATGGCGGTATTTAATGGTAAGTACATGATTATGAGTTATAATGTAAATAAATATGCATATGGGTATGGTATAATATGTATATGGGTTACGGTACGGTACGCACCTTCTCCTCGGTGGTGAGTCCGGGCACGTCGGAGAGCCGCTCGAGCAGCGTGCGCAGGCGCATGACGCGGTCGGCGCGCACGTACCCGCGCCGCCGCAGCGGGTTCACCACCTCGTCGCGCAGCACGCGCTGCACCTCCGAGTAGTGCGGCGAGTCCTGACGGACACACATGACACACACACACCCTTCAACCTTATCGGTAGGACACTCAATACAGACGGTTTACTTCAATATACCTAGATTTTGCGGGAAAAAAGATGTAATTCTTTTAAGTCATGGCTTACCCGAATTCAACAGGCAAATAAATTTTTTATAGCCTGAAGAGCTGACGAAAAAGGAGACGGGCCACCTGATGGTAAGTCACCGTCGCCTATGAATATGAGCAATACCAAAAGAATCGCCAATGCATCGCCGGCCCTAAAGAAGAACTCTTTTTACACCTTTTATAAAGAACCCCATGTCATAGTGCTCCGGGAATACCTCAGAAGGAAGTTCATTCCACAGCTTGCAAGTACGTGGCAAAAAAGATCGTGAGAATCAGACCGTAGAGGTTCTCCACGAATCCAATCCATAATGCAAATAAGTACAAATAAAATGACGGCTGACCTCCGGCTCAGGCGGGCGGTAGAGCAAGGCGTCGAACACGCTAGTGAAGGTGAACATGGCGAAGAGCGTGGCGTCCAGGTAGCAGGAGTTGTGGTGACCCTGGATGCCGCGGTTCTTGCCCTCCAGGTCCCCCAGCGAGCTGAGCGGCGGGACCACGCCGGGCACTACGGGGCACTCCGGCTGAAAGAGGATTTATTTTAATACAATTGTATTAAAAAATGCATATTAAGATTTTCAAGTTTGACTCCGTGCTAAAGTTTCTACAAAGAACAATGCCCAAAAATTATTTTATATTTTTTGTAGCGTCTTAAAACGTCAGTTATTCCGAAGCAAATCAATTATTTTTTTACGTATTTTAAAATTAATACCTGTGCCCGTATTACCCAGCGTAAAATAATTTTATTAATAAGTGATGAATTGACTATAATAACAATGATGTCAACAATGTCAACTTTCATTCGGGCACTCACTTCGATACATAGCTTGTATCAAGCAAGATAAAGGGAGACTTCTGGCCAATATTACACACAGAATTTCGTTATAAATGTTGGTAACAAATGTAATGATGTCAAATTTTCATTTCCGGTTGTCAATCAAAAAAAAGTCAGAATAAAAAATAATGGTAAAAATTACATTCTCCCCTACTCTATGACTCAATGGTTATAAGAATTCAATCTCAAAATACTTTGGTTCTAGGGTGTGTCCGCTGAAAATTCTTATATATCTAAGCTCAGAAATTAAAGCGGCGATTTTTAGATTTTTTTTTATTTTAAGACGCTAAAGTTGAAAATGAAATAAAACGATGTATGGCAGTTGGGCATTGTTCTTTAAACTATAACCTATAATTATATACCAATAGAATAAGTCCGAAGAGTTTTTGCTTGTTTTTTTGTTCTAATCTCTGGAACTGACAAACGGATTTAATTTCTTTGTATATGATAGCCGCTTTCATGAAGAAAGATATAGGATATATTATTAAAATTCCTGACAAAAAGGAGTTGATTAAAGGTCGTAGCACACGTATCAACTCGTAAATGGAACGTAAACGTATCAACTCTTGCATTTCAGTATTCTTTGTATGAAACTCCCTACTGTAAAGCACACTTATCGGAATCGTAACGTAATCGCCTCGCCTCGAGACAAGCTCACGATTCGAGCCGTAAACGCGGCGTCGCCTAGCCGTAGCCGAGGCGACTCGGAGCTGCTGGTCGGTTGGTAATAGCGCGTCGATATCGGACTTTCGAGATCTCGAAACTCCGGAATCTCGGACAATTTTTCAGTTCCGGAACTGAGTGTTTCAATATCGAAAGGAGAACCCCAGTTTCCATAGAAACTCAGGCCTAAGTAGACAAGACTGGAAATTGGCTGTTAATTAGATTATTGCAAAAAGTTCAATTTCTCCAATTTTCACGGCTGCCAGCAATGGCCAACTAAGGAAATCCTAGAATGAATCACCTTAATTATAGGTTATGATTATGCTCGTGTCACAGTGCTATTTAATATGTATGTTACACTTACGTTGGCGGGTGTCTATTATAATATCTACTACTTCAATGGTTTTCACCCAAAACGAATGTCATAAAAAGGTTGTATAATAAAAGCTATTGCATATTTCAAGAGATTTTATTAGTTATCATTATAATATATTAATATTTCGTGTAGTTGTGCAGGAGGCGTTATATTTCGTTAGTACCTTGCCCAATCAAGATACCATAATATACTCATTGTAAGTATGGCCACAGCAACTTCCTGATCTTCTAAAGATGTATAGGGTACGTTATCCAGTGTTCAGGACTTATTCTGAACCTTTGTCAGTCACAAAACAGGCGATTAAGGAGTCCATATTCATATAGTATTGGTTTGCAAGAAATTGTAGCGAAACTGCGAAACACATTCACCAAAACACAAGTACGAAAGCGAATACAATAGAAAATTAAAATCACTGTGTACGTGTCGATGAGTTTCAATAGTAAATAGGACTCCAAATACGCTGAAAATATTAATTTGATAGTAAAAATATACAAGAACACGCGTAGAAAGATGAAAGATCGATGACAAATATGACAATACAGTGGTGTTATTTATAAATACTATGGTTACCAAAATGACATTATTAGGGATTACATCATCATTGTTGTCAATCGATTAATCGATGTCAAAATATTCGAAATGTAATTTAATAAAATTACCGTAACGATTGAATGGTAATTATAATATATTACATAGTTTTGATTTATATGGAATACGAAAATATGTAAAAAATAAATTAATATTATAATTATAATCACTAAATAATACATAAAATATATTATTATGTTCCATCAATCGATAATTATCAATCGATTCAATCGATTATAAAATCGTATGTAATGAGGTAAATACTGTGAAAACTTTTTTGCATTATTTTGTTCATTTGGCAAGAGCAGCTGAAGCTAAGATTTAAATATGTTTATCTTATAAATAAGACGAATTTTTTGGTATATAGTTTACTCTTGTCTAGTCCGATGTTCTAACACAGATTACATATGGTTCGGGGCCGAAAATTGGGGATCGCCTTTCGATATTCATTCTTACTATACAAAGTAGTGATTTCGAGTGTTCATTTATTTCGAACGCGTGTTCATTTATTTCAAATATCGGTTATAGGGAATTTGCAATATCACAATTACGTGTTTTTTTTACTTAAAATAAGTTAATGCTTGACCATAATCCCACCTGATGGTAAGTGAAGATATGGTCCAGGATGGAGAGCGCACTAACTTAATAAAAGCCTATTCACTCTTTTCTTGAAGTCATCCACGTCATAGGTGGGTGGGAACGCAGACGCAGGCAAGCTATTCCAATCCTTCGCGGTGCGCATAATGAATGACGATGCAAACCGCCTCGTCCATACCGGCGGGATGTTTACCACGAAAGGGTGGATACCCGCCGTGCGTCGTGTCATTCGATGAAGGAACGGGGAAGGGGGAATAAATTCAAATAATTCCTGCGCACACTCTCCAAAATGTGCCCTATAGAAAACCGAGAGGCTAGCCACTCTGCGCCTGTGCTCGAGACTTTGCAGATTGGTCTTAACCAGATCTAGGTCACCAATGAGCCTCTTCGCACGCTTCTCCATCGAATCCAAAGCAGAAAGGTGACATTTGGCTGCTCCTGCTCAAATGTGAGAACAGTACTCCACACATGGCCTAACCTGAGCTTTGTATAAGGTTAACAATTGCCTCGGTGTGAAGTACCGCCGCACCTTCGCAAGGACGCCAAGTTTCCTTGCACCAGCTTCAACTTTGGATTCGATGAACTGCCCAAAGTTGAGCTTGGAGGATATCTCAACTCCTAACAACTGAAGGCAGTCGGTGCTACCCAAGGACACATTATGAAAAGTAGGAGCCAAGGTGAGTGGACTCCTTTTGGCGGTGAAGAGACACGTCTGTGTTTTAGTGGCGTTGTATCTCACAAGATTGGCTTCGCCCCTCTCGGACACGGCCCAAAGTGTGAGATTCACACGTTCCACCATGGCTTCTCTTTCTGACTGAATTTCATGCCTACTGGCCCTGGAACTCGGTAGGTATCTCTCTATCACTGTGCTATATCATCTGCGTACCCATACGCAGATGAAAGCGATGATGGTGTTAATTTGTGTTAATTGTTAGTATAGTTATGTTAATCATTCAAAGAATATAGAATTTAATATGTAGCTTCAAAAACTGTGATTTAAGCTCAAGACTATAGCTAGAGCTATTGTTTTTTTATTGTTGATTACATATTTGTGTTTTTACTATAAAGACAAAAAATAAATGTGATTTATTAAAACAGGTTAACAAAGTTAGCTAATCATAATTATATGTTATCGTGATTAGCTAAAATTTTTCTAAGTTGAACTTAATTTTCAATAAATAATTAAAGTTCATAAAATATAGTTTCAAACTTTTTATTTCGTCTTCAAAAATTTTTTTAAACAACCAATATTGAAACCAGTTCCGGAATTCCGGAATCAGGGCTCAATATCGTAAACCAGTTTCGATATTGAAAATGTTCAGATATCACATGCCCTAGTTGGTAACGCGCTTACGTTAGGTTGATGCTTGGTTGACGGCGAGGCGATCCGGTGACGATCCCTTACCGAGTAGATATGTGTGCTACGATCATAAGGCATACGGGTATTAACTTATTAAGGCTTAAGTAATCGAAGCGAAGCGACGGCGAGGGCCTATAACTTTAAAACATTAAACTACTGTATATATTCAATTTTATGTGACGTATATATTGCATGTTTAAATTAAATTATATAATCGTTGTATACCTGATCGAAGTCATCACTCGGGCGCACGACGCGGTCCGGCGGCGGCGTGTCGCGGAAGCGCGCGTCGCGGCGGCACAGCGGCAGCGGCACGAACAGCGCGCGGCCCGGCGCGCACGCGAACAGCCGCCCGCCGCCGTGTGCACCGTCGCCCAGCCCGCACACGCTCTGCTCCAGCTCCACGCCCGCTGTCGGCGTCTCTGTTGACAGCAATGATATTTATACAAGATATGCCAAGATGGCGCTGAAATTATGTCAGTCGAATTTAGACAAGTGTAGCGATTTTAATTCAGACAGTTGATAGCTGCCTCTGAGTGAGGCTGTCTAGCTGTCTTTTTCACTATTATGGTTTTAGTAGTGCCACCCCTTTTACATAATTTACCAATGTGATAGTGATTGATGTAGTGAAACAAAAGATAAACGTGTGTGTGTTATAGCTCGATCGGAACAGATTTTTTGGTTGATTTGTAAGGGCATAACGTATCTATAGTTTAATATCATTGATTGACAGTGAGCAGTGTGCACGGGGCGTCATGACAACGAGCTGCGCAAGCGATGTTAATAAATACCTTTACCTATGTTATGCACCTATGGTATGGTACCTAGCGAAGGGAAACTAAGGCCTTCTGTCCACTTAGACTCACGTATGTAAGCCTATTTTTATATATGAATGTGTAGTGATCCTATAGTATTGTAGATGAGCAACCCTGTTTTGGTTACCATAGTATTTGAGAATAACACGATTGTCATTCATTGCCAAGCTAAAAAAATAGCAAAATATTGTATTATTGGAAATATTGAAAATATAAACAGGAAATATAATTGTATTTTTATTGTAAATAATCTGAGATCCCTGAGGCTATCCATACGTAATACACACGCCATTCACAACAGGGAATATTAAGCAAAGCTCGGCGTAGATGGCGCCACCAGCACATACAGTAAACAAACCTGCATCATGGTGCATTCATGTTTGCACTAATGTTATTGAAATATAAAACTGTCTGTAAAAACTTACATATCAAATTAATTTTGTAATTATTCTTATACTATATTAGATGGCATCCTACGGCCATTAAACAGTGGATGATCTAATGAAACTGCTGTGAGAACGTGGTGCGAGTTTGAAGGCAAAAAATAAAGATTTGATGCAAAGATACGATAATAAGGATAATTAACTGACTTGTGGTAATTGAAATTTATTCAACTTAAATTCAATTAAAGTAATTTCACAAAATTGACTTCTTTCAGGCTCAAATTATAAGACGAAAATCAAAACTTTTGTAACGTAAGAAGTGGTTACTTTGACAACGATATTACACTAAAATCTTTATTTACTCCATCAATCGATAAAGTTATAAATGCAAACTTAAACAAAATAGAAGGCACTAGGCCTTTTTTTATAACAGTGAAGATTTTTTTTATGCAAATTGCCGGGAAACGAGCTGACGATCCATCTGATGGTAAGTGACTATCGTCGTCCATGGACATCAGCAACACCAAAAGCATCACTGATGCGTTGCCGGCCAAAAAAGAGAGAAGAAAAATTATTCTATAATTCTTAATACTTTCCAGTTTTTATGAAATCTTTAGGTTTAAAATGTCCTGAATAAATTTTTGAGTATTTCTTACTCGAAATTCTTTGCAACGTGTGGCCACTTCCCGTAGTTTTCGCATATTTTCTTTTGAAAATGAATGGGTCCCTTCATTGCTACATCCAAATACACCACATTGATGATTGAATGACACAATGATTTGAATAATTTGTCAAAAATTCTGTTTACGATACGTGCTAGTGCTGCACTCTGGCGCCGAAACTTTGCAGTAATATCTCCTATTGTCGCTTGTAAAAGTACGAAATCTGTCTATGGAACGGCATCGTCGCGTTTGTATTTGTTTTACAACTGTTTTGTTCGTCGCGTTTGACTGCTGCCTATGTTTCATTATGCAGCTTGCATGCAATCGTTAAATTAGTGTCCGACCGAAGGTGCAATTTTGGCCGAAGCCGAAGCCGAAGCCGATTAATCGGTATTCACCAAAACCTTCGGCCGAAGCCGAAGCCGAAGCCGAAGGTGTCATTGACCTTGAGAAATACGATAGTTACTTTGATCTCAGAATATACTAGATACATATTGTGAGAGCTTTAGAGATTTAGCCCAATAACGAGCCGAGTGACCAACATACAAGTAGGTAATAAAATATTGTCAAAAATAAAAGTTTCAAATATACATTGTTAATTAAATATATATTTACTTAAAGTAATTTTAACAAAAATAATCAAATAATCAGTCACATTTTTTTAATTATCAGATGAACACAAAATATTTCTATAAAATAATTTAGCAAAGTTTAACGCTTTTTCAATATCTATTTTTTACATATATTTTTTTGGAATTTTTGAGAAAATTAAATACTTATAAGTAATTTCTACCAAAGTTATTTCTAATGGTTACCATGCCGGATCGCCGCGCCAAGGGTCCTGGGTTCGATTCCCAGCGAGGCGGAAATTTGAATGATGAGTTTGAATTTCTGTTCTTGGTCTGGGTGTGAATGTCCTTGTCTTGTGTGTTGTCCATGGCACCCACGACACAGGGAATCCTAGTGTGGGGCTATGAGTGTGAAGCGTTATTTATTTATTATTTCTTAGGATAATTACATTTTTGGTAACAATTGGAGAAAATAAAAACTTAACAAGTTTTGGTAACAATTTGAGGCACCTTATTAAAAAATAAACTCACTTTTCTTAGAGTGCCTCACAATAATGAACGTATCACCACAGGTACTACTCACAGTAATAAATAAAATAATTTGTAATAACAAATATGAAGTATTTAAAAACAAAACACTTATTAGATTTTAAGACGCGCTCTCAAACTTGTTTTGACTCGTTTAGTTTACTAACTGCGATTCGTTTGGGCCGGTGCGGCGAAACTCTGCTGCTCTGCATACTCTCCGTCGCGCTCTAGCATCGTTCAGTAAATTTCAATATTTGACAACTAGCAAACCTTCGGCTTCGGCCAAACCTTCGGCAAATTTTTGGCCGAAGCCGAAGATTTGGCCGAAGGTGCTTTTTTGGCCGAAGGTGGCCGAAGCCGAAGCTGAAGCTTCGGTCGGACACTACGTTAAATTAAACGTCGTGCACAATAGGCCTTACGTGCTATACCAAACAGCCAGCGCAAAAAGATACGCGGGCACCATTATTACTGGCTCAACAATCGAAATACGTAACGTACGTTTCACGGTTGATTTTACAGGTAGGTAAGTTTCATTCTTTCTTCTGTCTTTCTTGACCATTCTTTCGTGTAGCTTATATCCAAGGGCGAAGACAACTATTTACCATCAGGTTGCTCGACAGCTAAATTAATGCTCGATAACTCACCATCTATAATGCCAATCCATCTAACAACTCCGTAGTAGTGTTGATCGACATCAGTGGCGACCTCTACTAACGATCCCACTCCGATGTCGTCCTGCGGCAGAGGCGAGGGTGGGGAGGGCTGCGGCGCGGCGCGGGGGGAGCCTAGCGCCGGCGAATCGTACAACTCTTCAGGGTTGTTACTGCCACATACATCTAAAATAAAAGTTTTAATTTTTAGATCCCTTTAGGAGCTGCTGACGTTGCAATGATTTGTCTTGTACTTAAAATCTAAATAAAGCAGTTTCTTGAAGTGAGTCAAGTTTCAGAGCTTCAATATTTTTAAAATTCTTGGGACCTGGTAATTTTGCACCTCGCTTATAACATCGCCGGTATCTCGACGTGTTAGAAAGGAGAATATGACGAAAAAAGTTTTAGTTTCCATAAAACGAATTGTTAGTAAACAATCTAAATCATAATATCACATGCGATTGTATAAACAAACAGCATAATTAGAACGATACCACAACTGAGTAACCACAAAGATAGCAGACACTAGTATACTGAATCTGGCAGTGTCACACAATTTAATTGAAATAATAAAATAATACCCTGGTCATAATCAAATACACATAATGGTATTTCATCAAGGGAAAGCTCCCGAAAAAAACACGTGTTGGACATTATTAGACGTAAGGCTCCGCGCCGCACAACTATCTCGGCCGCCGACCGATCGTCTACTGCGACCGTTCGCCTAAATATACTAAATTTAGAGAATAGAAGAAGCTAAATTTGGACTGTGTGTACTGGATGTTTTGTATGCAGTTTGTGATCTAGTTGTACTACTAACAGTTCTCTTAGCAAACATAATGAATTTTACTTAATTAGTATACTTTACAGATTAGTTTTATTTGTATAGTTTTAAGTTTTATTTGTTCAAGGAAGCTCCTTTGTAAATCATATCAAAATGGTATGTATATTTTTCTGTGTATTTGGTGTTTGTAATGATGTTGATACTTATTGATTTTCAAAGGTTATTTGAATTATTCTATATCATCAAATTGTATTGAATTGAAATTATTGATTTTACCAATATTTTTGTTTTGATGATTGGATTCATGATAATAATTAGATGCTGGTAGAGAATGCATTTAAGCATTAAGCTCACCAATTGTACCGTGATTTTGTGGTCAATAAAGTTTAAATAAATAAATTAATTAATTAATTATCATTGGTAAAGAAATGTGCACGAGGGAAAATTTTTGATAGTGAAGTCAAATTCAGAAACATAATATAATACCAATCATTAATACATGTATTAATGATTTTTAATCTTTATTGCTATTGCTGATCTACTAAAATTAGTTTTGCATACATCATTATTTTTATTTACGTTATTTATCACAGAAAAGAATTTAACAATATTCATATAAAATTTGAAAAGATCAATCAAATATTTAAATAGCCCTTGAGGAGTTTTATTGGGTTTATAATAAACATAGCTTTATTTTCTTTTTTAATTTTCCCAAAACAATATAAATGTAGCAAATGCAAAATACTAATTGCAGCTTCAATAGTATATTATGGCATTATTCTATGACTCCTTTTTTTTAACTTAATGTCAATGATTAATGACTTCCCCAAATAATGTGTATTTAAACACACACACACACACACACACACACACACACACACACACACACACACACACACACACACACACACACACACACACACACACACACACACACACACACACACACACACGAGAGAGAGAGACAGAGACACACAACAGACACACACACAGACATCAAACTTATAGCACCCCTCTTTTCGTATCTAGGGTTAATAAAATAGTATCAATGAAATAGTTTGTCATATACATTCATAACTTATATTATATTCATAAGTTAAACATTAAAGTTTGTTTACCTACTAAAATACCAGTTTCAATCTTCTTAACCTCATGCACCATCTTACTTCTGGAACTGTGATCTTCTGAAGTACTTGCAGATGGAATTGAAGATTTGTGCCTTCTTTTTTCTGGAGCTAAATGGTTGATAAGGTTTACAGACTTGATCCTTTCATGTTGAGACATACTCTGTGTGGTGCGTCTTGAGCTGCGAGGCACTGATCCATACTCAGGACGATCCAGCTCTCTGGGAGGTGGGGGCCAACTCCCTCCAATCAAGTTAAACAGTTCAAGCTATATGAACAAACAACAATTAATATACTTTAAATACTTGTACACATAACATAGAAAAATGTTACAGTTATTAACCAATTTAAAAAACATATTATTACATAGAATTATTAGTCATTTTACCGTTTCTTGAAGAAATTCATCAATAAATATGTTATGACATGCTAAGTAAAATAAAACCCCTCAGCAAATAAACATGTAAAATTAATTTATTAATAGTTAGTATGACTTAAGCCCTAATTTTGTGATGTGTGTGATGTGAATGGTTATGATCAAAATAAATGGTTACGATAAGCTGCAACATCAAGTGCAAAATTCATACAGCGGTACACAATGGTGATGATGTGATAAGAAATTTGTACTTAATAGAACATGGAATGAGTAGTTATAGTTTAGGCGACCTGTGGCTCCCTGCTGCTTCTCCCACCCTGTGGCTGCTCCACGCGAAATTCATTGCTCATTCTGATTGCAGAGTTGTGTGTGAGATACTACATAAAAATAAAGTGCTAAGAATAAAGCATAAAACTATGTCATTGAAGATAAGCACAATTGAAACTAACCTGTGAGATAGTTAGATTATATTCTAATTGGTGGTAGAGTGGCCATTAAAATAATAACTGCGCAAAAAGAAACTACAACCAATAGTAATTTTAATCCAATAAATTTAAAAATATTTTCTAAAAGAGATGTTTTCATTTCAAACAAAAAACATGACAAACCAAAAGTCAAAACATTGACAAAAATGTCAAAATTGACATTTGACCATTTATTTCACTATTTTTTTTTTATAGTTCGACAGTAATTCTTGTTATAGAGTATAAATATTTATGTAATGTGCATGATGAATGATGAGTGATGCTGATGAATTACGATGACTAAATTGACGTGATTCGATAATAACTTTCTGAAATCAATGCACATTGACATCATCATCATCATCTTTATCATTCGAATTTCGTCCACAAATGGGAATATTTCACTAAATTAATATAACCTTCGTGAAGGACAATCATGACATTACAGCTTATGCAATATCTTTTATTTGTTTAATCTATGACGTACGAAAGCTTCTTTGTCATTTAGGGATGTGTGTTTGATAGGAATTATCGAAATTTTATATGAGAGAGGTGTAATCGAGTTCATTACACTGTATATCATGTAAGAAATACAAAACAACATAAATTAATAATTTAACACATTAATTGCCAATCGCGTGACATCGTGTGTTCCCAACACTCACACACACTCACACACTCAACAGTTTGGCCCTTCATTCGACGTCGCGTGAAATGTTGAAAGAGTTATGTATGGAGTGGAGCTTATTGCTTGGGCCGAAGCTTTATCGCAACACATTTGCGATATTTATGGGCCTCTAGAAAAAGGACTAAGCTATCGCAAAGTAGGCTTGGCTATCAGGATCATGGGATAGGTTTAGTCTTAGAATAAACGTTTTAGTGTTACGTAATTGGTTATAATTATGGGCCACCAGCAGATAACTCCAATTTTAGCTTTGGCAATTAAAGTGTTAAATATGAAATAAAATAAAATAATATAATTATTTATAAAATGAGTTAAGAATGTATCCCTCATGGGTTCGGGGCACTTCAGGGACTATCCGGTATTCTGGGCCGCTCCAACAAAAAGCTGATAAAAGCTTGGAAATGTTTGGCTTCAGTCTTTAAAAGCTAGGAGCCGGCGCCTGCTGTCGCCTCTTATGACACCCTGGTCTGATGACGTGGGATTGGAGTTAGTATTCTTGGCCGCCCTAATACTGCCTTAACTATTATATGCTGACTGCAAATATTTTTTTAACATTATGTAAAATTTTGATTAAAAGAACAACCCATAATTGTCCCACTGCTGGGCTCGGGGTCTCCGCTCACAATGTGAGGGGTACAGGCCATTGTCTACCACGTTGGCCAAGTGCGGATTGGTTGACTTCACACACCTTTGAGAACATTATGGAGAACTCTCAGGTGTGCAGGTTTCCTCACGATGTTTTCCTTCACCGAAACAAGTGATAATTAACTTGTAATACGCACATAATATCTGAAAATTAGAGGTGCGTGCCAGGATTTGAACCCGCACCCCCGCGTTCGGGAGACCAACGTTCTAACCACTAGGCTATCACTGCTATTTCTTTTAAAATATCGAAAAAATTTTTAGATCCTCGTTTACATCCCTATTGACATAAGTTTAGCTCTGATAATATTTGACATTTGTCATTGTCATTTGCCAATGACATGATATGAAAAATAAACTTTTTGTATTTTATTTTTATGTCATTCGTATCGTATCATAAATTAAATTCATAAATCTTAATTGTATTTTCAAACAAGCAAGGTTATTTGGGTAACATAAATAATGGTTTGCCAAATCTGCACAAAACAACTATAATACAAATTAAACTTGCTGCTTGAGTAAGGTACTTTTTCAATCAAGTAGTTAATGTTTTATATATATTAAATTAGGACAAATTAATAAAACTTGTGGTGCATAATAAATTGAGATAAATACCTTTCTTTAAAAGCAAAAGTTGTTAATCTCTGGTCATATGATATATCTATAATTAATTGTATACTCATTCGGTTCTTGTGTAATTTATTAAATTTCAATAAAGTTATGCACAATGATTAAACTGCTCTTGAGGGCAAGTATGTAATGTAAAAAGTACCTATTATAGTGCAGGGTTACAAGTGTGTAAGTGATTATTTTAAAGTCAAAGTCAAAATATTTTAATCATATAGGTAGTTTATTGTCTATAGATTAAAGTAGTAAAACTGTCATGAAATAAATTTAATTTTGCAGCCGTTCGCAGACACTATGATACGTCAAGGGAGCATTGACGACATAAATGCTCAACAGTTCCTAAAGATCTCAAATTATGAAGACACAGTCCGCCAATTAGACATTTATTATGCTATTGGTAAGACATTCAAATTTTTTAAGGTTTACAACCCTAATTAATGTTAAGAGCAACGTAAACACTAATAAATTGATTCCTTAATTCCAGTAAAAAGACAATTACTCAGGTTCCAAAGCCCTATCACTGGGCTATTTCCAGTGCTGTCGTCTGATCTGCATATTGGCAGTGTGAGGGACAGCGTGTACTGTGCGGCTGCAGTGTGGGGACTGTATCAGGCCTACAGGTAGTTTACTAACATACAAATGTTGCTACACAGTAGGTAAAAAATTACATGCAAGCTATCAAATCACTTTAAATTAAAGAAAGATAATAAATATTTGGATTTTATTTTATTTTAATCAGTTACAAAAAATTGTCAAAACATACAGTAACACAATTTTTATTTTAAATTTTAGACGAATTGATGATGACAGAGGGAAATCTCATGAATTAGGGCAAAGCACAGTAAAATGCATGCGCGGTATACTCGAGTGCTGGGTCAAACAATCAGCAAGAGTAGAAGCATTCAAAACAAGGCAAAGTGCAGCCCATGCCCTTCATGTGAAGTTCCACCTCACCACTGGAGAACCAGTTCTGTCTGATGACCAGTACCATCATCTACAGATTGATGTTGTCTCACTCTACTTATTGTTTCTTGTGCAAATGATTACAGCAGGACTTCAGATTATTTACACACAGGTAACTTAATAATATAATTTTAGAGTTGGACTGTATGAACTCCTTATTTAAAAGTTAATTGCAATATCAGTACACATTTTCCTTAAAAAAACTATATCAATATGTCCTAATATTAACTTATTCTGCCTACTTAGATAATGGAGATGAATATTTATTTATTCACTAATTAATATATATAATAATATATTAATAGAATGATGTAACTACTTTGAAAAGCAGTCTATAATTTTGTTTTAGGATGAAGTAGCGTTTGTCCAAAATTTAGTATATTATGTGGAGCGTGCATACAGAACCCCAGACTATGGCATGTGGGAGAGAGGCACTAAATACAATGATGGGAAGCCAGAAATACATGCTTCATCTATAGGTAAGTCATTGCTAACTATATAATGTTAATATCAAATTATTTCTTTATGTACATTTATCATGTTTGTAACATTAGAAGATAAGGGGAAGTTCTTAGATGGATGGCTCAAGTCAATCATAATTGGTCGACTGAAACTCCAAATGTGTCCATTTAAACATTGAATGATTTGACCACCCAAATTGGAAGCATTGGAATACATGTTTTATCAGTTCCATTCTTTGGAGGGTATCTTAAATCACAAACTCTGTTCTCATCAAGATAGAGAATGTTAATCCTTGTTGTAATGTCATTTATTTTAAGAGGACTTTAGGCTTTTTCAAAAATCATATATTTGGTTTGGTGCAGAGAAACACAATGACATACACTCTAGGCTCGTAATTGATTTAGACTCAGAATTTCTGCTCATAATTGAGGCACAATTATAAGGAGAAATTCATGCCCTACAGTGGGCCACTAGTTGTTGCCACAGACATGTATTATAATATAAAATATTGTATATCAAAATTGTATCAGGTATGGCCAAAGCAGCCTTGGAAGCAATCAACGGCTGCAACTTGTTTGGTGACAAGGGAGCTTCCTGGAGTGTTATCTATGTGGATATCGACGCGCACAACCGAAATAGAAGCATTTTTGAAACTATGCTTCCACGCGAATCCAGTTCTAAGGTAAACGTCGCTAAACATTTCCTTTATATTTAAAATATACATTTACGTTACATTTTCCCCCTTTAAGAGAGTTCTGTATTAAACTAGGAACCCTTATAATTATATTATAGTCCGTTTTTTAAACGAGACTTATTGGGTATAATGTGCCTCGTAACCAGTAAACCGTAACGTGCACCGACTCACCTAATTATGTGAGCAAGTTAATGCTCGACTACAATCCCACCTGATAATAAGTGGCGATGTATTCATTGGTGGTAAAACGCATTAACTTAGTAAAAGCGTAATATTTTAAGTTTACTTATCTATGTGTCAAGTGCCCCAACTCAGAGTCACTAACGGTTACTTTAATCGCTCCTTAGAACGAATCACATACAGATTCTGTACTAATTAGCGATTTAAGTAACCGTTAGTGACTCTGAGTTGCGTCGAAAGACAGTTCTCAAGTTACACTTAGGACTTAATTTAGATGCATGTATAATTGCATATTTTCAGGGTGTGGATGCTGCACTTCTGCCTACAATCTCATTTCCGGCTTTTGCGAGTCACGAAGAGCTCCTCGTTCAGTTAACAAAGAACAATATACTGACCCGGCTGCAAGGCAGATATGGCTTTAAAAGATTTAGCAGAGACGGTTACAAATGTGTTCTAGAAGACCCTAACAGGAGATATTACAACGAAGGAGAATTGAAAGAGTTCGATGGAATAGAGTCAGAATGGCCGCTCTTCTATGTGATGATGATTATCGACGGCGTGTTCAAGACGTTGCCCGATCAAGTGGAGGAATATCAGAAATTGCTGAAATCACGTATATATATGGATGAATTTGGAGGTAACTTTATTTTGTTAAGTTGCTAATAGCGGGTCTATTATTGTCTATTATTGAACCATATCTGTTTGAAAATACTGTGTTTTAAGTGCATGACAACACTGTCATTACATTTTACACCACTATACTTATAGGAAAAGCAAATAAGGTTTATATACCATTGTAATTTGAGTTAACATTGAATTATCAGTTGAATTGGAGTTGGCCTTAGGTATGCAATGCGACAACCACGTGGTCCACGCTTCGTGGAACGTTCGTACGTTTCTTTCGAGTAAATGTTTAAAATTCACCCATAAGAGACATCATATAAAACTCATATTTCAATGTTTTTCAGTAAGTCATAGTAAAGTTACTCGCTATGTGAAATTACGAAACGCCGAAGCATTTTTGTTCAATCTTTAAAATTAATTCTTCGTGCGTACCCTGCCCGAAGAATTATCAGGGGACGCTAGTAGTGTTAAATTATAACCCTAATGTTCACATGTTGCAGACCAAAATGTTATTTTAATTTTAGATCCGGTAATACCGTGGTATTATTACGTCCCTCGTGAAGGCATTGAAAATGAACGCAGCGAACCTTACTCAGTCAGGAGAATACCAGCAAGTAAGTTTTTTTATTTCGCAATTTACAACTAATGTCGTATTACGTATTGAACACGTCAATTCACAGTTTGTAGCTGAAGGTTTTCCTGTGGTTTTCGTAGAATAGAAGGTAGAAAATACTTTCTCACAAGGAGGACTGGAAATTATCTCAGTACATTAGCTAGCTTCGTTAAAGTTCGAAACAACAGTCTTGTGATAAATAAATATATTATGAATAGAAGAGGTGTAGGAGTTTCTTTCGCTGTTTCTTGTCTTCGTGATTTAAACTTGTTATAAATAATATTGGTTATTTTTCTTTAAAGTTATCTTATTATTTTTAATAACAGTGTTTGAGGAACCATCTCAATCTAAGGGAGTAGGTATTCATCTGTTTAATTTCATGTCTCACGGGAGCTGCGTAGATTCTATTTGAGTATGGTTACAGATTTTTATGAGTATTAATAACATTGGGAAGACTACCAGCTCCATAGAAATTTAAATATTAATAAAAAGCATCAGCAATATAAAAAATAAATCTATAATTACAGACCAACCGGAAGATAACGAAAATAAAGGTAATATTGTCAATCAATAGAGAATGTCCTGTTTTCTGTATGATTAATTTTCTGGTGTGTGGATGTATTAACATAAATTCTTGCTTTGTTTTAGAGATCTCTCTCGCTTTATTCAACTATTTTGATAATTTTGTAACTATTTACACCTTTGTTTTATTGATTGCACCTACTTAGTAATAGTTTCTTCTGCTAGTCACCTACCCTAGTCTCGCTTCTAGAAAGTAGTTTAAGCTTCAAAAGATGGTAATCGTACCTGAAGCAATTATTACGTTGTATCAGGCCTTTATATCTTTTCAAAATATTTGTATAAAACAGTATGAAAATCAGTGCGTTTTTAAGATTATCGCATTAAGACGAACTACTATGTATTAACTAGTATTAAATTGATTTTATTGCACTTATACTTAAATGAAATGAAAAGCTTTTTAATTGATAAATAGAATATAGAAATATGCGCTTATTAATACCCACATGTAAAGCAATATTATCAATGTACCATTTGATTTTAAATTATCTTAATAAAAATAAAGTAATTAAGTGTAGATTTAAAAACACACTGTTATGGTGTTATTAATTGATTAATTATTATTGATTAATTTTATTGTTTTATTAATACATATATCTGATGTGATTTTTTGATTCTTTACTTCTACTCGTTAGTAATGTAAAGTACATTACTAATATTCCTATTATGAATAATATTTCTGTTATGAAATAATAGAAAAAAATATTGCAAGATTTTTGTAACTAACAACTTGTCGCGTCGCGTGCCTGGCGCTAGTCAGTATAAGATGCGCTGAGGAGTTTCTTTCGGCATTTCTTCTCTATATAAATACCTTTCCGAAATGCATACCTATATGAATAAATGACTGACTTTGACTGGTAATAACGGTGACTTTGACTGGTAATAACGGTGACTTTGACTGGTAATAGCGGTCAGTTTGAGTGGTAATAACGGTGTGTAGACACCGGCGGGCTGTTCCTGTGGGCGCAGGCGATGTTCGTGCTGGCGCAGCTGCTGACTGGCGGGCTGCTGCACGTCAACGAGCTTGACCCCATCCGCCGCTACCTGCCCTCGTACAACCGCCCGCGCCGCGCCGGGAGGTACTCCGCCTTCCAGGTACACTGACACTGACACTATTGACACACTACATCACTATCATACCCTACATTATGATACCGTAATGTATGTATACCGTACAAAATGATGTGGTACAATATATTTTTTTATGCCTTGAGTAGGCAAACGAGCAAACGGGTCATGTAATGGTAAGTGATCACCGCCGCCCATGGACATTGGTAACACTGGAGGCGTCACCAATGCGTTGCCGGCCTCGAAGAAAACAATAGACCCGCTTCTTGAAGGACTCCATGTCATAGTTTGGATGGAATACCGATGCAGGAAGTTCGTTCTATAGTTTACACGTGTCGGGTAAAAAACTACGCGAAAACCGAACTGCGGACGAACGCCAGGTATCCAGGTGGTGTTTGTTGATGGAAACTGGTACACCGTGATGTGCGGTGACGAAAATTAATCACAAGGATTAAACCAAACAGTTCTTCAGAACATACCTTACCAATGATGTGGTACAATCGATACCGTACAATATGATGCGATGCATTATGATACCGTACGATATAAAATAATACAACAGGTTTTATGTTTTTTCGCTTGGCTACATATTTCAGATGCAAATAGCAACTTAGGTTAGGTGCTAATTGAGCTCTAGAGAACTCTAGACCTTAGGATCAGAAGTAAGTTCATGGCACTAATATAGTAAGTAGGAACATAGTCAAACTACATTATTATTTACCCATGATTACATTTCTACTTATTAAGGTATCTATTGCATCAAGTATTAGATAGAATAGGATAGTTCGAAAAAAACATAACTATTAAAATCAAAATAATTAATGTACTATCAAAATATTACTGTATATTTAAAATACTATTTATTTCATTTCATGCACATTTCGAAGGCCAAACCAGGATTTGTGAGTATTTAGTTATTAAAATATAATGGCACGTGAACGAAATAAAATAAATATATTAAAAATGTTAAATACATGCATGCATTTTGCAATCCGCATTACTTTAATTAAGTTCCTGTGTCGTGAGACGCACGTTATTTCCTATTTAATTTTATGCTGTCAAAAATTCCTTTACTCACTGTGTTGTCTTATTTTTCATCAATTTATTATTATTTACTTCATTCTTTTTCCTTCAACTCAACACTTTTCTTCTTCGTTGCGTTTCACAAGTATTGTAATATTTAAGCATGTGTGAATGTTGTCTAAATTACAGTCTAAAATATTATTTAGTATTTAAATTATGTTATGTATTATAATAAACTTTGCTATTAATTTGGTTCAATAAGTCAAATTACATTTGCTCGTTAGTGTATGTATTGGGAATAACGTTGTAAGTCGAATCAATCTTTGTGACATTCATTTATTTATTTATAATAAAAAAGGCCACAACTGGGAACAAAAGTAAATGTTATCGATTGTGCATGAAACGAATGAAACAGTCAGTAGAATAAACGGAAAAATGTATCTTTATCCATACAGTTTGCCTGTTATAATATGATTTACAGAAGCCACAGGAGGCAAATATTAAAACCACGATTAAGATACAAAAGCCTTGATTATTATTTTTCAAATAAACGGTAATAACTTAGAAATATGTTATACTGAAATTTTTCAAGGTCCGATAAAGTAACTATCTATCGAAGCTCTCAAGTTGTACATCTGTCTATGACCATTGACCACCCTTAACTAGGGCATAGCGACGGACCTGGTGGTGCAAGTAGTCCTGATCGCGGAGTCCATGCGGCTGCAGGCCATGATGGGCACGTACGGCATCCAGACGCAGACGCCGCACGAGGTGGAACCGGTGCAGGTTAGTTAACTGACGTTACTGTTGTATTGCTAATCTGTACGTTTACTTGGCATCAGCCTTTTCATCAGGTTTTTTCCTGACGGAGCTAAGAGTATACCAAGCGTCTATTCATCCATCCATCAGCCCTTGGATGTCCACTGTTGGACATAGGCCTCCCTAACTTGCGCCACTCTGACCGGTTCTGAACCTTCTGAATCCAGCGGATGCCCGCTGTCTTCTTCAGGTCGTCAGTCCACCTGGTCGGGAGGCGTTTTATGCTCCTTTTTACCAAGCGTCACTTGTGCGGAAAAGTGGAACAATGTATGCATTTTGATAAAAACCTACTTTTGGATACATTTTGTGCTCCCACATTCCACTTTTTCGTTGCATTTTTTGTTTCGATTGCAATATCCAAAAATGAAATATACATATAATACATTTATGTATTGTGTTAATATATTAGTGAAAGTTATATAAATTATAATTACTTATATTTTGTTTAGATTTGCAGCTCCACACAGCTGGTCCACGTGTACCGAGAGCTAGGAGTGTGCCCCAAACTGAAGCTGACTGGACGCCCCATTCGACCGGTCGGCTCTTTGGGTACTAGTAAGGTAGGAATCTAATTTATCATCCTGTACTTCATGAATTTTTTCATCTTTATGTGTTTTTTGATGGCAGTTGATTAGAGCCTTGTAGATTATAAGGACTGCAACCATTTTTTAGTACAAAGCATTTTCCTGTGAAGGGTATCTACTGATGACAGAGGACGACTATGGTACTCGTGCATGGTAGTAGTTTTTTCTCGCTTGCCTGACTAGTACACTACGGCCGACGTATCTTGGCGCGTCTGAACATTGGCTTTGCGAACTTAAGCGCATGTAAGACAGAGATAGCAACACGAACATACTAACGTAACGTGTGACTGAGACATAATACGTCGCGCACCGAGCATGATTGATGATTCAGACGCGCCATGATACAGAGCCCGTACTGTACTTACCAGGTATTATCCTCCTCCAAAAAAAAAAAACTAAAATGTTTATGTTTCGTTTACATGCCCAGAAAACCTTCAATGTTACTACATTTAACAATTATGTTTATAAGTAACTATGTTTGAACGAAAATGTTCTATTTTGTTTATATTTATTGTAGATCTACAGAGTGTGCGGCATGACAGTGCTCTGCTACCCGCTGATATTCGAAGTGTCAGAGTTCTACCTGTACAGGGACATGGCCCTTCTTATCGACGATATAAAGACTGAATTACAATTTGTCGGCAAGTATGTATCTGTAAACATTCTAAACCTGAATTTATACTGTAATCAACATTTCATGGTAATTAATGTACAACTTGTCCTATAATATGATGAATACTTTTCCATTGTTATTTATTTATTTATTTATTTATTTATTTATATTTAATGCACCAACAAAATGAACACTGTGTTAATACAATAATTTAGGCAAACAAATGTATCTTAGAGGTTAGTGTCACTTCAATTATAGGTACATACAACAATGCATGACAAAACGTAGGTACAAAATTATAAATGAAAGAAATTATGAAGATTGAAAAAACATCTAGGTACAATTGACTAAAACTTGATAAAAAGAAAGTTAAAATTAACAAAAATTCGTTATTTCAGATTAAATATGTATTATAGATTAAATGAGTTGATTTATAAGTATATTATAACAGATGAGAACATTAATGTTAGTAAAATTATTAATTGTCACAATAAAATAAGTGACTTTTTAACATTTTAATTACAAATAAATTAATTATATTGATAAAAAATTAATAAGGTGAAGTTATAGCGGATTTTAAAGTATTAATTACATTTAAAACATGAAATTGGATAACAAATTAATAGGTAAGCATTAGCAATACTATCTATCATTCGCATAAATTATTATAATTAAATATTATGGACTATTACACTATTACACTAATGTCTTCCAGATATTCTTTTTGAATGTGTAATAACTGTTCGAGAAAACATCAATAGCAGCAGAGGATGGTTTACTATACAACTTTCGTGGTCCGATGCCACTTTGAACGCTAAGGTCAACATCAATGCACATATTGTGAACAGAATTATAAGTGCACATTAATCTGTTGATTGGCGAGTAGTGTCCTAAATTAGACCGTGATTTTGTTCGTGAAAATGGAGAGTATTTCATAGGTCTCGGTAATCTCCTAGGCACTGATATACTAAATTTAGATAGTAAGTACGTACTGTCTGTGTGACCATTGATAAGCTTAAACAGAAACATGCTATCCAAAAACTTTCTGCGGCAGAAAAGTGACTTAAGGCGAAAGTGACTTAGTCGATCGTCGTAACTTTTTAATACTTTTGCCAAATTGCAACTGAAAGATAAGTGCCACAAGAAACGTTTCTGTACGTTTTCTATGCGTTTGATATAAATCTCGTAGTGCGGATTCCAAACTACACTACAGTATTCAAGACCGCTGCGCACAAGTGCAGAAAAAAGTACAATTTTAGTTCTTGGTTGTTTGAATTCTTTGCAATTTCGTAAGACAAATCCTAAGTTTTGGAACCCTTTTTTTACAATATTTTCAATGTGGATATTAAAACGCAATTTGCTATCGAGGGTGACACCTAAATCGCGAATGCTGTTTACCTCACTGAGCTTAACAGAGTTAATATAATATTGTCTGGGGATAGATGTTTTTTTCCTGGTAAACCGTACTACATGACACTTATTGATATTCAAGCTCATGGAGTTCAACTCACACCACGCTACAAGAGTATCCAAGTCGTTTTGCAATGAATACACGTCATTGGCCGAATCTACTATCCTGTAAAATTTAAGATCATCGGCGAACATGCAAAACTTTGAATTTTGAAAACAATGACATATGTCGTTGATGAAAACATTAAATAGCAAGGGGCCCAAGTGTGAACCCTGAGGTACTCCTGATATGGCTTTGAAAGGCTTAGACCCGTGACCACCTATTACAACTGTGGATTTCCTATCAGCTAAATATGACTTGCACCAGTTCAAGATATTGCCAGCTAATCCAATGGATGAAAGTTTCCTCAAGAGCAATTCATGATTGACTTTGTCAAAGGCCTTGCTGAAGTCAGTGTAAATTACGTCAATTGAGTGGCCATGATCGACTCCCTCAACAAGGTCGTTGACAAAGCATGTCAGATTAGTAGCTGTGGAACGTGCTTTAACGAATCCATGTTGTTCGGGCGCAATTAATTGTTTAAAGTGCCAGGTTAAAATTGGGCATAATAGGATTTCGAATACCTTCGCAAAGATGTTTATTATGGATATAGGTCTATAGTTCTTAGCAGAGGACGCGTCACCACCTTTAAACAAGGGTATGATGAGGGCGTCTTTCCATGCAGTTGGAAATGTACCAGAGCTTAGGGATGTATTAAAAATAATAGAGAGGGGCATCGCTAAAGCACTGGCACATCTGACAACAAAGACAGCTGGTATTCCATCGGAGCCGGCTCCCTTCCTAATGTCAAGTCTTTTTAATACTCTGTAAATCTGATCTTTTGTTACTGATATATTAGTTAGATAATTGGTGGTACGAAGTGCGTAAGACTCTTTATGAGCGGGAGGAGAATTACTAGTGTAAACTGAAGAAAATTGAGCCGCAAATAGGTCGCAGATGTCTGGTCCAGTTGTTGCAACATTATCATCCGAGTACATTTGAGAGGGGTAAGTACTAGTACCACCTCTCTTGTGCTTAATAAATGACCAAATTAATTTAGGATTTGATACGAGGGATGATTCTAGCCTTTCTAGATATGTTTTGTAGTTTAGATCACGTAGCTTAGTACTTCTCTCCCTCAAAAGCTCGAATGATAACAAGTCGCGAGGGTTTTTATATTTACGGTGTTTTATTCTATATTTCAGTTTTTCATTTAGTGTTTTAATAAGTGCAGGTGAGAACCAAATAGGGTATTTCATTTTAGTGCGATGTTTTGTTTTGGGTACGTGTTTAATAATCAATTCTCTTATCAATTTATAAAAAACTTCTACCATATCGTCCACGGTTTTGCATTTAGACATAAAATCTGTCCAAGGTATGACATTAAGTTCTTCAATAATTTTTGCATAATCCGCTTTGTAAAAATGAAACTTAGACGTGTGTTTATAGTCGAGATTATCAGAGTGCTTAACGACAATACTAAATTCTAAGGGTGGATGTAGACTATCTATTATAGATAGTGGGTTTGCACATGTCTTAATATGAGGTATATCTATTGTGCTAAGGATCAAATCTAAAATTTTGTTTTTAATGTTTAAACTAGAATTGTACTGTTCTAGATCATTAAACGACATGAAATCCGTGAGCATGTTATTGAATAAACTATTTGATGGTTCGGGTGTGAGTGCTTGATTATTACTACATTTCCAAGACAAGCTACTTAAGTTGAAATCCCCTAAAATTATAGTGTTTTTCTTATGATTTTCAAGGATGCGATTGGAATTAAAGATGAAATGTTCTAAGATGTGTTTTTGAACTGGGGGTGGAATATATACGCTACAAATGTATAAGTGATCAATTGAACCCCTATTGTCCCTTACTTCTATTCTGACCCATAGGTCCTCACAGTCTGATTCACTTAGAAGAAGCCGATTAGATTTGAAACGCTTTGACACTGCAATCAGTACGCCACCCCCATCTTTCTTGTTGTGGAACCCACTGCTTTCCCGATCACGCCTGTATACTACATAACGATTATCAAACAATTCATGATCTGAAACGCTACTATTAAGCCATGTTTCTGTAAAAGCCACAACATCATAGTCACAGCAGACGATATTATTAAAAAGTTGTATAGTTTTTGACCTTAAGCCTCGAACATTTTGATAATAAAAGGTAAGATCGGTGAAAATGCCCTTTAGTCCAAAAACAAAAAAAAACTAAGCAAATTTAGCGTTATTCTATCATGACAAGGTATTTAATAAATCTATGTTTTTGACGTGAATGTAGTTCGATTGTTCGTTTTTGCGCAAATAGATCCTTCCGTCACGAATCCAAACGAATCGATATTTTAATTCTCTCGCTTTCTTGCGAGCAGCAGCGTGAAGGGACTTGTTCTCTGGCGTGAGATGTTCTGCTACATAGATGGCGCTCTTCTTATTCCCGCCGATACCTAAGTGAGAAGTATTTAGTTTGTCGTCCTGATTATTTTTGTTAAATTTACTTGTGGCGGCTAGGAATTCGTCGCGTACTCTTGGACTATTAAATTTTACCAAAATAGATCTGGGGCGGGGGCTTGCAGCATTAAGCTTCGGCAACCTGGAGCAGTAGTGGATGTTAGTCTCGCATATAGGGTATTTTATTACCTTACTGAGCTGCAATACCGTATTTACTAAATTTTCTTGTTTGTCTTCTGGAACGCATTGTATTTCGATGTTAGAACATCGTGTTTGCTGGTCGAGCTGGGCAATACGGGACGAGAGCGACTGATTCACTGACCGGAGTTGATCGTTTTCAGTTTTGATGGAGTCTATTAGTGCGGCCTGCTCTGACTGCACAGCTTTAACTTTATCTAACTCCTCTTTAAAGTAAAGTTCTAAGTTAGTTAAAGCCTCTCTAATTTCCGTAAGCTGGGGCTGGATTTGATGCTTGTATGAGTTTTGAAGCTCTTCGCGTATTATATCTCGAAGGCTGCTGGCAGATAAGCATGAGCAATTGGGGTTGCTTCGTGGCTTAGAACGCTGGGTAACATATTCTAGTTGTGGAGATGCAGGAGCACGGACGGGGGTATTTGAATTGTCACCTCCTTTGGGTTCTTTACTACGACACAATACACAGACCCAATTTATTCTAGATTCCTCAGGCATGCCATCGTAAGCGCCTTGGCTTATATTAGCACATGTATGATGGTATATTTCATTGCATCGCGAACATAGCATGGAGGGTGATTTATTTAATTTACCAAGGCAGCCGGCGCAAATGTTAGATGGAGCCATGATAGTTTGGTATTAAAAATGTTGAATCCAAAAATAGATCAAGTGATGTTCAGAATAATTACATAGGATAAAAATAAAAATTAATATCCGTAGCTCAGGCGGTCGTTGTTGTAGGTAAACAAGCTATGTACAGCTACTGCTTTAATCAATGACGGCTTGTGTCGGCGGCCTTTTGTTCTCGTCGCTTGATTTTGCTTCACGCGAATCTCACGGTTCGGTCGCGCGCATAACCGCGCGTTTCCCGTACACTTGTAAATGGGCGTAGACACTGCACTTTGATATCAAACCGTTTAACAATGTTATTTTAAAATTACTATGTAAATACACTTAAAATTCACAATATTCTTACGTTAACTGAAGTATTGTTATATGTTTAACACTTTTCACTAATTTAATAATGTAAAGAACTCGTTAATTATAAAAAACTTAATATTTTATGCCGGTGATGTTACTACGTAATGTTGTCGATTTGAACGGCGCGGTGATGTTCCGGTGAGCGCGGTGGCGCGGTGAGGTTAGAAATAGGTTTAATAGTGTTAAGCAAAACAATCATAAGCGAGGACGGTATAAGTTAAAACGGTATATGTTATACGGTATAAGTTAAGAGGACGTTAAAAGTAGCCTATAAATGCTAATATAATTTTTTGGCAAAAACAATGGTGGATTTTTTTTAAATAAATACCGGTAGAAAACCGATATCAATAAAAACCGGTATGTACAGGTACTGGCGGCTATCCGGCCGGCCGACCGTCTGTCTGTTGGTGCGCGAGGAGCACATGCGCGACCCGCACTTCAAGCAGATGCTGGACCTGTTCGCCATGCTCAAGAAGGGCCACTGCGACGGCGTCAAGGTGCGCCTCGGGCGGCTGCAGAACTTAATATCCAGCTCTTGTATAGGTACGTATTGAACGTAGATAAGAGGTCCGTGAACTTAAGGTTTTCCTCTTAGATTTTTCTACAGTTTCCGGCCATCCGATCACAGCGCCAGTGTCAGATTTATATTTTTTTATGAGTGTAGACTAATTTATTTCCGCCGCCCCATGTACCTTTCTAAAACAATAATTTTCCATTCATAGTAAGGAAGCCACTAAATTAGTCACTAAGAAAGTGCGTAAAAACAAGATTTACATGTTTTTACGGCACTTTTTAATAGCAAAGTCATCTATAATATCATCTTCTGAAATCTGCCGCCCCTAGGACGCTTCCTATACTGCCTATTGACAAATCCGGGACTGCACAGCGCCTAGTTATTCTGAAACCGAATGCTTTAAAAGATTATAGAGACTACTAGGCATTGATTCCGGCTTTTGTACCACCTAACTCTAATGTTCCATAAAGAACAAATAAATAAATTGTCCCCATGACGTCCTCTAACAGAGCACCTAGACTTCATGAGCCAAGGCGAGTTCCCGTCAGAGATGTTCACGCAGTTCCGTCAGCTCGAGCACGAGTACATCGGCTACCAGTCGCTGACGGACGTGCCGCGCACGCTGACGTTCCGCGAGCAGCCCGTCGACAGCGAGTCGTACAAGCACCGCCCCACGCCCGACGTTGTTGAGGCGTTGCGCAATACGGACAATATCTTCGCTCAGAGCCAGCTCTGGGGGATACTGATGGAGAGAGAGGGGCCCATGTATGAGGTAAGGGTGATTTAGATTGCATTGGGCTGTATCAGCTTGTTATACTACTTATATCTACTTGCTTACTTAAGATACAGTTAAGGTAAGTTATTCTACGTATAGCATATGCATCCACAGAAATCAGGATGGCTTTAATGCTACCCTGATAAAGGCCACAACAATTAGGCAAATGCACGGCACCTACCTGGTCTGCTGTGTGTACTCCTCTATGATCTTCCACCCGATGTGAAGAAGTTTTTGATAGGTTTGAGGTTTGACACGGCACTGCTGATGATGGAATGATAAAAATATACGCGTTCGCGCCCGATTACATTCGGTTTAGATTTTTTAATATTGTCGTTTTTAATAGTGTCGAGTCGCATTGATAGACGATAGTGGCGCCAAGTCTTGACATGGTTTAAGAGTAACAGGAGTGCCGGCACCCGTCAGGACAGATTAAAACATAACTGTCATCCGTCACTGTTGTGGCAGGCGAGAAATATTTAGAAATTGATGTTTTCGGCATAGATTTACGGTAACGAAACACTACGCATAAGATAATTTAGACTTAAGATAAATCATCCTATTCTTAATTTGACTTATATTTTTATGATAAGTTAGTATTTGAATCATCTTATCATCTGACTCTGACACTGATTAAAACTGAAGTTTTTAGTACATAATTATACCTACCTACAAAAATATATGAATGGTACAGAAGCCACGAACAATGATAACAAGTGAAGTGTGTGTGTTGCGGCAGGTGAACGGCAGCAGCGCGCTGGAGTCGCTGAAGTCGCTGTACCACACCGCGGGCGTGCTGCGGCACTGGCGCGCCGTGCGCTACTGCTCCTCGCTGCTCAACCACACCGTGGACTCCATCAGCCCCTTCATCACCACCGTGCTCGTCAACGGGAAGCAGGTGACGCACCTTGTGCCAGGGACAAGGGACGTTTTATGCCTAGACCCTCCCATTTCTTAAAGTAATAGCTTTGGTTAGTGTCAAGTGTCTCCTCATACCAGCTAAATTATGGATATAGGAAAAAATCAAGGCAGTAACTAACATCATAGTTTTTAAATGGAAAACTATCACGTCCAAGTAGTTTGAACTATGGAATTCTATAGTGCGCGTTGTCTAACACGTACTTGGCTGGTTATTTAATCCGGCCAAGCCCCTAACATCGTTTGAATTTGAGCAGCGTACAAAGAGCATTACATGATTTACATGCATTTATTGATGATAATATCAATTTCTAGATAACTGTTGGTGTTATCGGACACAAGGAGACGGTGTTCGACAAGCCGATGACCCCCGGCGAGATCCAGTCTGTCATGTATTCTACGATCCAGCCGTATGACGTCATAGGCGCTGTATTGCAACAGGTCCGTTTTTAATCATTTAAATAAAATAATTCTTGACAAAAAATAACCGATGTTAAAATTAGGGATAACTCAAATTTAAATGGGACCACATGACAAGCACCAGCTTTCGAATATAAAAAGAATCATCAAAATTGGTTCACCCAATAAAAAGTTATGAGGTAACAGACATACACATACAGTTGAATCGAGAACCTCCTCCTTTTTTTAATCTGTTAAAAAATCCTAGCATGTTAATAGAAACAATGAAGAACTAATGTTTTTATCTCCTCGGTTTATTAAACATTAGAAACGCCCAGAAATAATAGCTAAGCTGTGTAATGTAATGTACTAATCCTACATAGCTTTGATAAGAAGCGATGGCTAGTAAATACTTTGTATGTCGATCATTTGCCACGCGCATAGCTAATTTTTCAATACTATGTGCGTATTGCAAATTAATTATCAGTTATTACTTACTTAAGTGAAGGAAAACGTTGTGTGGAAAACTGCACACGTGAGAGTTTTCCTTTCCCTTCTTGGAGGAATATTTATTATAGTATGCACATTCATACTATGCCAGCATCATAGTAAACGACCCTAAACCTAGAATGAGAAGAGGGCTGAGCCTAGATATGTCATATTTGTGTTATTGCGATAATAATATTTTTTATAATATATTATTAGCTTCTTTTTTTTGGGTAGCAAAGAAGCCATTTTCATAGGCCACCTTTGAAAACCAATCTAGAGGTTATCTCGTCTTGCTGTATACTATAAGTTTGCAATATTTCACGCAGATCGGGTTGGTAAGACCTGAAGGTCATACCAACTCGATCTGCGTTGGTAAACATACTCACTTTTACATTTGTAAGTAAAAATTGAAATATTCATAATAATATTCAAAATCATCTAATCATGTACAGTACGGCCGACGTATCTTGGCGCGTCTGAACTTCGCGCAGAAGGCTGCGCAGTAACATAATTCGGCAATGCTCGGTACGCGGCGTATTATGTCTCATTCACACGTTAGCATGTTCTTGTCGCTATCTCTGTCTTACATGCGCTAAAGTTTGCAAAGCCTATGTTCAGTCAGACGCACCAAGATACATCGGCCGTACTGTATCTAGATATTTTTTTTATTTTTTGCTTCCACCACCTTCCCGTAAGATGCTTTATCATTGCGAAGAAACGACGAAGAAATTATGAAGAAAGAAATTTGAAGATTGACTGGGAGAGAATGCTTTTAGCATTAAGTCCGCCTTTGTCATCTGCACTTATGTATGGGGCATAAAGTTTTAAATAAATAAATAAATATTAGCCCTTCTTTTAAACTTACTGATGTGCTAAGTAAGAGTGGTAGTGACATTAATGTTGGTACAGGAGATAGTCCTATACTGCGGGCGTCTGATCGGCACGAACCCGGACATGTTCCGCGGCATCCTGAAGATCCGCGTGGGCTGGGTGCTGGAGGCCATGCGGACGTGTCTGCGGCTGTTCCCCGAGGGGCGCGCGACCGAGCTCGAGGGCCTGTCGCCGTACCGCCTGCGCGCGCTGCTGCAGCAGGTGCTCACCGTCAGCGACTGGGCCGAGGAGAGAGGGTGAGGAAAAACGTACCTAAATATATCCCAATCATTTTGCCATGTGCGTGTGGAATGAGCGTCCTTCTGGGGTATTCCCGGAGCGCTTTGACATGGGGTACTTCAAAAAAAATGGTTGTCTGTAAAGTCGGTTTACGGACGGTAGTTTAATGTGACAACGTCATGACAAAACATTGATGAAGTAGTGCTCGAATATAATATTATCTCTGGAAATTAACTTATAATTAGACACTTTTATCTTTATACTACAACGCCATCTAGAACTCCTGAACTAAACTATTTTTTCAGCAAGTTCCTTTCTGACTTAATTGTGTATATAGTTTTGTTCATAGATGGCGCTTTCTCCATTGTTCGCTCGCTTGCGGAACGCGACAGATGACTCATGATTTTTCGTGCGTGCACCCGGCATCGATTTAATAGACGTTATCACGTCAAAAAGGTGTAAGAGTTCTTCTTCAGGGACAGCGTTACAATGGCGATTCTTCTGATACTGTTCATGTTTGACCACATGTGTGACCACTTATACCATTAAGTGGTACCTACCGTCTGCATATTCGTCAGCCCTTCAGGCTATTTAAAAGACTATATAAAAAGTATCTCATGTAAAATTGACATTGACCTCTTTAATACAAGCATTGCAGAGTTGAAGCGCCAGCTCACCCAGACTTTTTTAATTTTATCATTTTATAAACTAAACTTGACATTTTCGGACTGTTTATCTATTATCAACTATCTCATTCATTTAGTTTTAGATTTTTTTCTCATATAGAGTAAAGTACCCCATTTGTAACAAAAAAAATGCTGTTTTGTAACTATCCGTTAAAATTTATAAATGGCCGTCTGCCTCACGATTAAAATTATTTTTAGTCGTAAGTTTTGCAATGAAAAGAGTAAATATACGCACTGAAGCACACACGCACGTACGTACGTAAGCAAACAAACGTATAAATACGAGTAGATTGAATTTTAAACCCTATCAAACAAACTTGGTAACCGATTTGGTATCCAATTGTTTGGGTGTCTCCTTCGTGACTTCTGGTGAGTCATTCAACTATTAATATAACACGGTATTGTCCACAGATTGACTCCGCTCCAACGTCGTCAGTTAGAGGGTTGTCTATGTCGCGTGCCCAAACACTTCTACATACAGGTCTGGGACATCCTTTTGCGAACACCCCAAGGGATCATCGTGCAGGTACGGTTTGTGCTTTTATGTTCTCTCTATCTCAGACTATAATATTATACTATAGTTGGCAAATCGAGTAGAATACGAGGTGTGCAGTTATTTATCTATACGCATTTTCCTTATTTTTCTATACTCTCATTTATTTTTTCTCAAATCTAAACGGCATAAAAGCCAGACTTACGGCTACAATTTTTCTTTCTTTTTCTTGTCTCTTTCGTGGCCGGCAACATATCAATGATGCCTTTGGTGTTGCTGATGTCCATAGGCGACGATAGCCACTTAGCATCAGGTGAATTTTCATCTCGTTTGTCGGCTATTTCAATAAATCAACGTGTGTGTGTGTACTTATGTACGCACGTAAGAAGTTATATTTACCTCTTACTTATAAGTTACCTCTCGCTCTCACTCACGACCCGGCGCGCGCTAGCAACCTCCAATCACTTACCTCTCGCTTGCACAAACGACCCAACGCGTGCTAGCAAGCCAAGACAACTAGCGAGTGTCGTGCACCTAGTATCACGCACCTTCATCGTGTCGCTTTTTGGCTGTCGCATCGTAAAAATTTTACTCATAATTTTTCCAAACGCCCCATAAGGAATAAATCCTCCTCCTCCTCAGTCGTTCACTCTTGACAGAGTGGTCGTGGTCGATGATGCTTTGTTGTTATTGGCACATGCAATCCTTGCGATGCGTCTCCACTTATTGCGGTCTTCAGCGTCTCGGGCATTCTGGACTATAGAAGTCTGTGTTGACGCTTTAATTAGGTCTGTCCAACGTGTAGGTGATCGACCGCGCGACCGCCTGCCTTCTACCTGCCCCTGGACAATGAGACGTTCCATGGAGTGATCATTTCGAACAACGTGTCCGAAATATTTGAGGATTCGTAGTAGCACAGTCGACGATAATCTTTCATTGATGTTGAGTTCCTCCAGGATTGAAACGCTGGTCCGAAACGCTGTCCAAGGGATCCGAAGCAGTCGCCGCCAGCACCACATCTCGAGTGCATCGATCTTGCGTCGGTCTTTGAGACGAACCGCCCACGTTTCTGCGCCATAAAGAAATATGGGAAAGACTAATAAGGAATAAATATAACTTTAAAAATACAAGAGATACCAGTTAACCTTTGTTTCGGTGTCAGGGTCACACGATCCCCGCGCAGCCGACCCTGGTCAACATGTCGCGGTCGGAACTGTCGTTCGCGCTGGTGGTGGAGGGCGCGCTGGTGCGGGTGGAGGGGGGCGCGCGCCGCCAGCTACTGGTCGAGCTGCTCAGCGTGCTGGCCGCCATCCTGCGCCGCAACCCCGAGCTGTATCTGCAGCAGCCGCTCGATCTGGACAAACTGCTGGATGACGCGCATCTCACTTACGCTAAGGTACATTGAACAAGAGAATTTGGTGTGCAGGTCTTACGATCTCTTGAGTAGGTACTCTCTTTTTCTACTCCACTAGGCCCAGTCTCTTTCTAGTATTCTTTTAATTTTAATTTTTTTTTTATTTTTTTGAATTTTTTTTGTGCCTACCCTCAAGCCAAAACCTGTGCCCGCCACTGATCTCGATAGTACATTGTATACCTAGTTTATATTGTGACGTAATGTCGTATGTTGCCTGTGTAGGACACGGGTATATGTGAGGCTGGCGCGCTGGCGGCGGCGCCGGCGGGCGTGGCGCTGGGCTACCTGGCGCGCGCCGTCGTCAATAGCGTGCTGCAGGCCGCCACGCCGCACCTCGCGCCCGACGCCGCGCCCGCTGACTCCTGTCTGCTCGCCTGACCCGACCCATACGGTCTGACCACCTATTGTGAACTCTTAATAGGGATGTTGACTAATTTTAGGATTGAATTTAATTTTATAGATAGGACCTTAATATTCACGAAAAAATATTATAAAAATAATAATCTTCAATTTAAAAACAAAAATTGATAAATTAAAATCATTATCAAATTTCCTATCAAAACGTCACGTGACGTCACAATCCGACAATACTGTCTGCTGAAGTTAGTTGAATTTGCATATAAAATACTTTCAATGACGTCATAAGCTCAAAATGGCGTTTGAGGTCACGTGACAGTGAGTACAATTTTTAACATTTTAAATTAATGATATTTAATTTATTGTGATTGATTTCGATAAAAAAATCATATTTTAGGCCTTTAAATGTTACCACTAGTATTTTAGACAAAAAATTATAGTACGTAATTTATAATTAGTGTAAACATCCCTATTCCAGCCATCTTCCAGTGCAAGCGTCAAATTCGTATTACTGAAGCGGTGACGTGACACTTTTTAGCCAATCATACGTCGTTCAAAGCCCGATAATTGAATTGCCTGGAACATGAATGGTTTTTTAAAAGTTCATTATAGGCCCGCTGACCGCAGTACCGCCACTACCGCTCCACACGACACGACATGTCGTAATATGTATTAATGTGCTACATCGCGTTAACGATATTGTTAACTGAAATAAAATCCTTTGATGTGTCGAAGAAACCGCCATTGCTCCACCTAAGTTATCGTTTATGTATTAATACGGCTACGCCCATTTTTACGGCACTGACTGTGTGACAACATATGAGTAATGTCATTCTTAAGATGTTAATTACCCCCCTGGCTTACAAGATCACACAGGTGTGACAAGCAACACTTTATACTAAGCAGTCTCCCAGTAATTATGTCCGGATTTTATGTTATGAATCCAGTTTGGACTTAGTTTTAGGAATGAATAAAAAAACTTGCAAAGTGCCACCTTTGCCATAATAATGGCTTAAAAATTTCATATTATTCCCTATTCTTATCCCTGAGTTTCTTTATCTCTTAGAAAAAGCCTCTATGAAAACCGGTTAGAAAATCTTAAAGGTCTCCCCACATTTATTGTCTCTGAATCAGCTTAATTGTATGTGGAGACCGGAAGTCCTCCCTATTTTATACCAGTGTAGACAACTAAAATTATTTGAGATATTCAACTACTTTGGGGGAAAGATAAGATATAAGATAAGTGAAAATTTTAATGACTATTATAAGTAAAAAATGTCTGAGTATATTCAGGTTACACTTTATGTTATTCATATCTTTTAAGGGTAATAAAACGACAAGGCCCCAAAAAAGTATTCTCAATCTCAAACCACACTAATTATAGTAAGGGATGTGCCATTTATAAAATAGTGATCTTTTAAATATTCATCCTAAGTTCAAAGTGTAATTGTGTGTGACAATCACACAATATTTTTAAGAGCGATAAATCTATTTACATACAACTGTTTACAAATTTATAAATATTTTTTTGGAATAGATTCTTTTGTATATTCTTCTTCTTCTTGATATTGTTATCTTATCAGAAATGGTATAGCAAATTTGTTTTTATTTTATTGAAATAAAATAAAGTGAATAAATCATAAACGAAAGTGTTTTATTTTGTAAAAATTGATAAATTTTCACAAGCAACACGACGCATAGTAACACACAACACTTCACTCGTCACATTCAATTCACTACTTATTAATAAATAAAGTTCATAATTTGCTAGAGTCCATTATAAATTTTGTTATTTGGTGATTGTTTAAGTATTTTTCGCAGAGCTGAAACAATGTTAAAATAATCATTAGTAGCATAGTAACATGTTCTGTAGATTTACATCTACAGAATACAAACAAATATTTAAGTATGTGTGATTTATAAACATTTTGTACAAAGTCAAGGCCCCAGGCCTGGGATAAGCAAAACCAATGTTAATCGGCCACAATTATTAACCTTTTAAAATAAGTGAATAAACTATAACATTAGTGAAAACTTCTACACATTTTGTTCAAATGAAATGAATATTAATAATGTATATACCTTCTTTTTCTTCATCAGTGAAGTCTTGCTTGGGGAACTCTATGTCAAATGTCACGTAAAGATTTCCATGAAGATTATTATTCTCAAAGTTGGGCATGCCTTCACCCTTCTTGCGAACACGAGCTCCCGCCCACGTCACCTTGTCCCTCGAGACTGTTACCTTGTGTCCATCCAGGTGCTCAAGTTCTAAAGTGAACCCAGTTAATGCATCCTGTAATATAGATTTATTGTTACCGAATCATAAAATACATCAATTTTTAAAATGTAAACTTCTTTAGGCACATTGTGGCATTTTTGAGGTGGAACAAAACCAATTGGCTTGCGACACCACTATGTCACACCATCATCATTTTAATTGACAGGTACCTGCAGCACCATCTCTGAGAAAGTACAGAACTATAGTTACTTAATTTACAGCTTGTATTAATATCAAGATTGTAGTTTGCATATGCTTTACGAGATGTTGGATGGCAGCCACTCACCAAAAATGCAATAAATAAAAGACACTTAATTTAAAGGTATTTCCTGCACAATAAAATATTTCCTGATGATTCAAAAAATACACACAAAATTGATCAAGTTTTCACTTTTGTTAGCACTCCCTGAGTGCCTTTCTTTTTTTTATGAATTAATTATAAATATTTTTATTAAAAATTGTTTACCTGTAATGAAATTGTAACATTTGTGTAGAGATCATCAGCTTTGCGAGTAAAGTGTGGATGTCTTTCAGTCTTGAATACTACAATCAAGTCTCCCGGCTCCCCATCCATGTGCGGCTCTCCCTCTCCCCTGAGTCTCGTTTTGTAATTATCTGGTGCTCCCACTTCCACCTACAAACAATTAATTGTTTCATTTAAATAATAAAAAAAACTAAATCACAGATGTGTCTTGATCCAATACTAATTGATGCCATGTGAAAATAAAGGAGAATGCCCAAAGCCAGTACTCTTAAAAAAATAATTGTGTCACAATGATTTTTGGACAAAAAATTTAATTAAAATATTTCAAGTATTTTACCCTATTTCGTAAAAAATCCTTATTGAGAATAATTTTTTGAAATTAATAAGTAATTTTACTTCCGTTTTAGAAAAGAAAGCCATTGGGCCATTTATGTTTGGATAAGGGCCAATCAGGAATCTTTTAAGATCCTTCGGGCCAATAGGTTGCATTGATTCGATTATAATTATGATACAACAAAGTCAACAAACTAGATGACGTAAGGGGCCTGTCAAATGAATTAGAAAATTATTATAATCAGCCAGGAGTAATAGTGTTCTGTCATTATAATACATTACAAACTACATGGTGTTTGTGGACTGTCAAATGAATTTGAAACTTAAAAGATCGACATTACATACGCAATCGACTTTAGTCCGACTCTATGTCCATATTACTGTGAGTTTACTAAAACCTAAATTCGAACTAATTTTGTTGAAAATCTTGTATTTCCTACTATTAACATTGACTAAAGTTAGTATGTGTAATTTATTAAGATAACATAATCAAATAAAGGTATTTCTATCAAGACACAAAAATGTTAAACTCAGTACATTTCTCCATACTAAATGGGCATTCTCCTTTACAGCATATTTGTAACAGTATCATGTATCATGTTGACTACACAACTTGCTTTAGATAAGCATATTAAAAAAGGTTGGTTAATAAGAGTTATTGCACACAGGGAAACTTTTTATCATTAAGCTATTATCAGACCTGCCATAAAACAGATAAACTGACAATGTTGCGACATTCTACAAAATTGATAAAATCATAAAAAATATTCAAAACATATGTTAGGAAATAAGTAAATATTTAATTTAAGGATATTTTTTATAAAATAATATTACACACAAACCTCTATCTCCAGCAATCTTTCCTCATTAACCAGCTTTACATTAGGACACTCGTCACACACAGTTTGTTGCATCATTTGGAATCGACCAGGGCCCAAGTTCCTTGTTACCATTTCTTGCCGACAGTTGCACTTACGAGTGCCTGCAGCTGGCTTAATCACAGGCTTGTTACGAGTTATCTGCAATAATAATACTATTAACATTACTTAAATATATTAGGCACACATATCCAAATTTAACAACAATCTAAAATCATTCCCTGGCACGATTTTAATTCCAATTAAAATATTTCAATTGCACAAAGATAAAGACTCATGAGATGTAGAAAAAATTAACCCATTGGCCATAGACAGTTTTATATTGGAAAGTAAAGATGCTACTCACTTCTATAAAGTTTCCATTGTAGAGTTCCTCTAAAGAAACCGTAAGTTCCATTATAATGTCTGCACCACGTAGTGTTTCGTGCTGCTGCTGTTCACCTCCAAAGTGGAAACCGAAGTCTCCAAAGAAACTAGCGAAAGGGTCGTTGTTATTCATCATGCCGTCCTTCTTGAGGCAGTCTTCACCACATCTGTCATACAATTCCCTTTTCTCTGGGTCGGACAGCGCCTCGTACGCCGCTCCGAGATCCTGGAATTTCTGTGAAGCGTCTGGATCATCTTGATTTTTGTCTGGATGCAACGCCTTTGCTAACTTTCTGTAAGCTTTTTTGATTTCATTTGTACTCGCTGATCGTGACACACCGAGTATTTGATAAAAGTCCCGTCCGGCTAACGTTAAAAGTAAAGAAGATAAAAAATATATTAAACATACAGTCACCGTATTCAGTAACATTTTGTATTTAACCCTTAGGAACTATTTTCAACAGAAAAACATTTATTCTATGTTAGGGTCCATCAAAAAATCTGCTTCTTTTCACATTTCTAGCCTTTGACACAGCACAAATGACAAGCGCGTGTAGACAATTCGTCGCACTCTGATTGGAGTTTAATTTTAATCAATATAGTAAAAGGTATATATCTCAACACAATACAAAACAATTTGTACTTTCAACCTTTGTATTAAGTATGATATTTATGTGTCGAACAGATACGCCAGACATATGGATTCTAATTCATCCAATCATAGGGAGCCTCGTCAAAATCAATGCTGCCAGTGGTCAGCCAGTAATATTTTTTTAGTAAAATAGATAATAATAAAATGAGAGGTGTCAAGGGACACCCGGATGGAACGAAGTTCCTTTCGATTTAAGTATTGTTTTTTGAAGTGATTCAGAAAGTTGTACAGCGCCATCTCTGTAAAACTCTCTGAATCACTGCAAAAAGTATCGTGGTAAATTTTCGTACCCTTTCATAACGCGCGATAAGGAACTTCGTTCCAATAATAATAAATAGAAAACGTTAATATTTTTCTCTAAAAAACGTACTGAATCGTTAATTCGATTATTTTCTTTCTTTTTTATCGTTATTATCTCTTTTAATGTGTGTAAAACTATGGCAACATTGATATTTCTAGCCACATTCAAGTGTCACTGTCAGACTCAAGTCAAAGTTCCCTTTGTCTTTGTCAAAATTGACAGGACACCAAATCTGTCATTTGACTCATTTTGTCTTTGTCATTGTGGGTATTGACTATTGAAATTTGCAATTTTTGTAAACTCATTCAACCGCACTATTCTCATTAAAATTATAAGACTATTAGTTAAATAAAACATTATAAATGGCTTCTGTACTTGTTCCTGAAATTCCTGCACCAGGTTTCTCTTTTGAGAATTGCCAGAGGTAATTTTTTTTAATTTTACATTTCGTTTATAATTTAGCCGCTTTTTAGTGAATTAGCTTTGCACATCCTCTATCTCTTGGTATAAATATCATTGTCGTTTTTAGAAATGCATTCCTCGCTCAGAAAGGTTTCCCTGCTCCAAAAGCGACGAAGACCGGTACCACTATTGTCGGTATCATCTACGCGGATGGCGTGATCCTGGGAGCGGATACCAGGGCTACTGAAAACACTGTCGTATCGGATAAGAACTGTGAGAAGATTCATTATTTGGCTAGCAACATGTATTGTTGTGGCGCGGGGACCGCTGCAGATACCGAGATGACAACGCAGACAGTGTCGTCTCAGCTGGAACTGCAGCGGCTGCACACCGGGCGGACGGTGCCGGTGGAGACCGCCGCGACGCTGCTGAAGCGCATGCTGTTCCGCTACCAGGGACACATCGGGGCAGCTCTGGTGCTCGGGGGAGTGGACCGCACTGGGCCTCATATTTATTGCATTTACCCACATGGATCTGTTGATAAGTTGCCCTACGCGACAATGGGTATAGTAAACTATTTATTATGCTATAGTTGTTTATAACTTACTACATTCTTTCCTTGTATAACTAAACATTATGAAATAACCAGTATGTCCCCATCTTTGTTCATAAAAGTGTTTGTTTATAATGCATTAACATGGAGTCTAAGAAGTTTGCCCTTCCCCCACACATAAACAATAAATTTCCCCACTGGTTGAAAAAATCTGCATTGGCCGGAAGGTGGGTACACCCATGACTCACCTTATTTCATTTGAGTTTGTGAAAGTATTAGTTACTTGTTGTTTGGTATACAACTTCTGATTAAATCAGTCAGTCAATTTTAGTAAGGTAAATTTTATTAGATTGAAATGGTAATTTTAATTATAATCATTGCTTTTGTAGGATCTGGTTCACTAGCTGCTATGGCAGTATTTGAATCAAATTGGAAACCCAACATGTCAGAAGAAGAAGGCAAGAAGTTGGTCCGCAATGCCATTGCTGCTGGTATCTTCAATGACTTGGGCTCAGGATCTAATGTTGACCTGTGTGTTATCCGTAATACGGGTCCCGCTCAGTATCTCAGAACTTATGAAGAAGCTAATGTTAAGGTAATTAAATTAAACATTTAACTTTTTAGATAGTCATCCGTAGAGTGTTATAAAATTGAATTGAGAATTCCTAGTAATTAGTTTTACTCTCAAATGCCAAAGACAAGCCTAATGCTGGTTTAGTGTGGATTGCATATCAAGCTTTACACATTCTTGATTCTTCTCAGTATCCAAATTAATATTATAACGAGGAAAGTTTTGATTCGTTGTTTGTAATGGATAAAGTCTAATACTACTGGACTGATTTCTTTCACCAATAGGATGCTCTATTGTTTCGAGTAACATTGGCTATATTTTATTTAAAAAAATTTAGGGATTTATATGACAACTGTATCAAGTAGTAATTCAATCAATTAAAGAATACACTCATAAAAACCAACAACAAACAATTTTTTTAATACCATTTTTTTTATTCAAAATGTTTCATCCAGTTGATAACCCAACTTGTAAATGTTTTAGGGCAAGAAACAAGGCTCATACAGATATGCACCCGGTACAACTGCAGTCCTGAAGCAGAGAGTGATCCCCCTTGAAGTAGAGTCTGTCACTGTCCACTCGGTGCAACCAATGGAGGTGGAAGCTACCGGCAGTCGTTAACTTTTGTCTTTCTATTAATTGCATTCAAATAAATTGTATTCTTTTTACACCTAAATTTGTTTCATTTTGTATTTAAAAATTTAATCATGATTAATTTCCATTTTGTAAGCAATCATGGATTATTTTAAAGCATTCCTGGAATCTATTAGTGACATTTTGTGCATATATTTTTTACTGAGATAACACAGTAAATGAAGCCAAGTATCTTTATTGGAAATAATTTTAACTAAATATGTAGGATAATATTCATCTTTATCAGAATTATTAAATTTGATTAGGTAAAATTATTAAAAATAGGTTAAAGGGCTAAAATATAAAATAAATTACACTGATAATGTAATCATAATATATTATCTTTAATTAAATTAAACAGTATAAGTACATATATAAACAGTATAATAACAGTATAACAGTAAAGGTAAAAAGTAAAAAAAAAATATAAAATTGTGATAGAAATAGGACGGACTTTGTTACACTTTTATTAAAATGACTGATAAAATGATTATAAAAACGAGTATTCAATAAAGACTTAGAATCTAATGTGATTAGTACATAATATTAAGTAAATGCATTAATTGAGCAACCTATGTCTTTTTGTGCAATATGAAATCCCAACTATCCTTCCATCTCAAATTCATGAGGTCGTTTTCAGTCAGATCAGTGTTACCATAACTTAGAACACTGAATTTTTTAAATGTCAATACCACATAACACAACCAGACAGTAATGCACATAATGAAAAGATTTGTCAATGGACGGGTTTTTTCAAAGATATGAATAACATAATAAATGTGATCAACTACATAAGCTAGCAAGAGTATTTTGAACAGGTAAGCCGGTAAGTAGTGGTGAAGAAATAGAGTTCGGTCCATGAAAAAGTAGGGGAGGTAATGTAGCATGTAGCCTAAAAATAAAATACAGCCGGCGTCGTAAAACTTGTTGAAGGCTCGCGGCGGCAGGTCTGTGCAGGCGCGGCGCTGACGGATGGAGTACAGTGCCAGTAAACCGCTGTAGAGCAAGACTGAGATCGTGCCTGTATACCAAGTCACCAAGTTGCCGATCAGATGTATTTGAGCCTGAAAAAAGTTTTTTCTTGTCATTCAACTATAGTCGAAGCATCTTTTGATAAACTTTTGTTAGGTTACCTGTGTGGTGTTTTTGCAGAATGATAGCTAGTACTATTGTAACGTAAAGTGTAAATGCCTTTGGCGTAGCGAACAACTCAACCATGATACCGCATATTGCTTATCGTAGCGTTTTACGTCGAATAAGCGAGACCCAAGGCTTGGTGGTAAACCCTAGTAAAAACCTATTTAATCTAATCTTTCCTCTTTATAATATTAGTATAGATAATCCTCACATTGGAGGTGGGCGAGAGCCAGTAAGCGACGGAGCGTGCGAGCAGCGGCCAGTCGGCGGGCTCGCTGGCGAACATGTGCCCGAGCGGGTCGGCCGCGTGCGCCGCCATCTTGTGCTGCAGCTCGCAGAACTTGGCCCAGAACGACAGCCGCGTGTTGGTGGTCGGGATCATCTCGGCGGACACCAGCTCGCGCTCGCGCTCCTTCCTGTCCTCCGCTGTGGACGATTCAATTTATCTGAGTATTTAGCAAACATTACTGTCAGATTAAAGTTTCTTTTGTGATCGTGACTAATTAGAAAGTGACAAATAACATTAAATAAAAAAACTGGGTTTTATTCAAAGTTAACCGTTTAACCAGCATGGTGGAGTATGCTCTAGGCTTCCTCAAGAGGAGAGGCTCGTGCTCAGTAGTCGGCCATTAATGGGTTAAAGCCAAAACCGTTTAGCCATGTAACATATCATCGGTGGTTTTTCGGGCGTAGCTTAGGCATTCGATAGACGCATGCATAGCCCAGACCACAGCTTACGCTACCGGTTGCAAAAAGACAAGCGTGCGTTATGCCGAAAAGTTAAAATGTCGAAAGTAGTGAGACCTTGTATTCTTTATTTGAATACCTTTAGTGTACCGATGTTCCTCAACGTTCCACACGGTGTCCTGATGGGTGACGACCTTGTCCGCGACGACCTCGTGTTGATGGAAGCCCCAGGCGGGCAGCTGGCGGCCGCTGTACCGCAGCGCGGCGCCCGAGGGCACGTGCACCAGCCGCACCAGGGAGCGGATGCCGTCCCACGTGGCGTCCTCACTGTCGCGGTTCACTATCTCCACGCGCCACAGGTTCTGCGCCGGCATCGACACGTTGTAGTCGATGTAGCACGTCACTTCCTGCGGTATATCAACGTGGGTAAATGCTACTTTTAGGTTAATGTTAGTACCATTGGTGGCTTACGAGACAAACTTATGATATTATTTTATTTTATAGCTCATTGTAACTTTGTCTAAAAGTTATGATTGAACGGTCAAATTGCGGAGCCGATTGTAAAAATATTTATTTTTTAGACAGCTATAAGTTTGAGAATTTTTTACCGATGCAAAGCGAGGGCGCATCAGTTTGGATTTGTCAATAGGCCATACAGGCCGCGGCCAAGGGGCGGCAGATTTCAGATGTTGCTATAGATGATTTTGCTATTAAGAAGTTATTATTTTAGAAAGGTACCTACATGGGGCGGTGGAAATAAATTGGCCTACACTCATAAAAAATATAAATTCGGCACTGGGGCGCATTTCCTATACAATCTATCTTTAAATGTAAAAAAAATATCGTAAGCTTTTGAAAAACCAATAAGTATTTACAAGTATATTTCAGAAAATGGAGAATCAAAACCTTTGATGTGTTCAATAAACCGCCAACCGAATTATCGCTCGTAATGAAACGGCCACGCCCCTTTTAGCTAACTGTTGGTTACACCTGCATAATGACCCTGCTGTATCTATTTAAGAAGACACTTTATTTAAGAACGCACGCACGCACACAAGAATGCATGCCGGACACAAACCGTAACTTACTTTAGTATTTAAGTTTCTCATTTTAAGTGATGTAAAAATCTTATGAGAAATAAAGTTTCTTTAAACCGAAGTTAAGCCTGACCCAACGCTACCCTGTACACACCTGCGACTGCGGCGACACGGGCGCGGCTACATCGTGCGAGTTGAGCGCACGACTCGTGATCCCGTGCAGCAGCTGCACGACATCCCCGTGACGCACGACGTCCGGCGGGCGCGACACGGCCAGCGCGGCGCGCTCCGGCCGCTTCACGATCCACCAGTTGTTGACGTCCTTGAAGCTGTAGCACGTCACCTGCTGCTGGTGCGAGGAGCCGCGCCCGTCGGCGTACCGCACCGGGTACACATGCGCGTGCGAGTGCAGCCAGCAGGTGCGCCCGTGGGAGTGCCTGTTGGACGAGTTAACGTGTAAAGGTCGCTGCATATGTACGTAAGTGTTTCTATCATTTAAGAAAGCCATAAATTTAGGCCAGTACAAATAGATCCGCTTACGATTTAAATTATTAGTTCGTAGATAAATTAAACTACCTGTACGTGCATGCTGTTTTTGCCTTAAAAGGTTAAACACATAGTAATTAAAAAAAAAATGAGAGGTGTTAAGGGACACCCGGATGGAACGAAGTTCCTTTCGATTTAAGTATTGTTTTTTGAAGTGATTCAGAAAGTTGTACAGCGCCATCTCTGTAAAGCTCTCTGAATCACTTCAAAAAAAGTGTCGTCATTCGTAAGAATCAAAAAGTGTCGTAAGATAATTTTCCGTCTAGCCCCCTTACACAACGCGCGATAAGGAACTTCGTTCCAATAGTTATGAGCTTGATTTGTATGTTGAGTGTTGTAACCACTGGCAGACCTAAATAAATAAATAAAAAATAAAATAAGTGGACGGGACGTGGACGGGGCATAAATATACATGCGTGCTCCGTTTCCGTCCCGTGCGTGTCTCCGTGGCGTATGCGCTATCGTCCCGTCCCGTCAGGGGTAAAAACACCTTACGTATGCATCGACCTTAGGTCCAATGTGTTGAGGATAACGGTCATTGACGATATGACAGCTAGAACTTTAAGGGTCGATTCAACTGAAAGTAATGCGACACGAAAATGCGTGCGTAGCGCGGCGTAACTTGACATGTTTAGCGCCAATTTTTCGTTCTTCCTGAACCTTTATATGCAGTCAAGAAAGTCTGAATTTTATTGTAATTTAAAAATACTGCGTAGCGCATCACGTTACGACTCAGTATGTATGCTACCTTACAAATGCCTTAAACGACATCACAACCTCCAAGTCCTTGTTGAACTGGGTGGAGAAATATGGTCAGGCAGACTCCCCCAAGTCTTTTAAATCCGCCGCAAATCAACGCTGCTACGCAGTGAGCGCGAATGGATCAAAAAGCTAAGAATAATGACAAACCTGAGGGTGATCTGTGAGCCATGCGCTACGTGTAAGGGCTGTCCTCTCGTGATGCTGGCCAGACCACCTTCCAGTGACGCTTGGAAGGCACTGGTCATAACACTGTCGTGTGGTCCAGCTTTCGGTAGCATCGCCAAATGCGCGTAAAATACGCTCACGTACACGGCGAAAGGTAGGACCGTCAATACAGACAATCTCCATAGAGTTGATAAGAACAAGCGAAAGCTCGATTCAGCTGAACTGATTCGTCGCCACATCTGCCGACCAATTAACGACAGCCCTAGAAAGTATGTATAGAATCCGGAATACTTCACCCTGGAAAAAAATTAAGAAATATCTTACATAGTACGTACATATAAACTTAACTAAAATTGCTACTGCACCTATCGATCGAGGCTAATCAATAGAATAATTTTGTAGTAAATGTTAATTGTCAGGATTCTTTAGGATGTTTTGTGTCCATGTCGTGACACAATGTGAGAGTATGATTGTGTGAACTTTTATCATAATGATATTATTCAAGGTAAGCTTTAATAATCAATGCAGTATTAGTATTGATGAAACAGCACTTACGAAAAACAACACCCAAAGGATAATGCACCAAAGCAAAGCCACAACACAGATGGCACACCCGTTTTACGTGTACTTTTGATCACACAAAGCAATCCCCATAGACCAAACAAAAGTTGTATGCTCTCCAACAACATAAATCTAGATTGTGCTAGAAAACTGTTTTCTGAAAAAAAAACAAAGTTATAAACATACTATAAGAGCCTCTGCACACTTGAAAAATGCAATTGAACAGATGATTATGCAGGTAAATAGCATATTCAATAGCTATACTTGGTAATGTCTGAATGAGAATACTGAATGACGTGCATAAGTGTATCAGTGATACCTATATGAATAAAATATTTTGACTTGACTTTTGACTTTTTGAAATGGAAATGTTTCGTTATTATATTTTGTTAGATACCACACCGGATGGGTGTCGTAAGAGGCGACTAAATCCGACCCGCTGGTGGTAGGGCCCTCGGAGGGATTATTTATTTATTTATTCTTTTGCAACACCTTAAACTAGAGGTTACAAGGGCGAACTTAATGCCTAATGGCATTCTCTGCCAGTTGACCCTGGGTGATGGTGAAAATGTGAGGTAGGCAAAGAAAACAAAAAAAAAAAAGTTAAAAAAAAACGGGAAGAAATAACACAAACAACATATTGAAATACTAATATCCAGATAACCATAGTATTTATATATATATATAATATATATAAATACTATGGTGGTGGTATGGTATGGTACTATGGTATTATATTGGTAGTATTGATTTTAATTGTTAATTAATAACATTATTACTATTATTATTTCTCCATGGGGTTCGCCTGGATAGCTACCACCCTTGAGCATGAGTCAACCGCCAAACGACTCGTCGTGTTCCGGCTGGGGGCTTGAGAGCCAGTTCTTTCTTTCTCTTTCTTCTTTTTTTCTTGGCTGGCAACGCATCAGTGATGCCTTTGGTGTTGCTGATGTCCATGGGCGGCAATAGCCACTTGCCATCAGGTGGATCGTCAGCTCGTTTGCCGGCTATTTCCATAAAAAAAGATACTTAGAAAATATATTTCAAATAACTTACCAAACAAAATAAGGATAGCAGCAAGTATGGCGGTCCATTGATATGTGCAAATCTCCAACATAAACTGGTAGGTTATGGCAACAAGAAGACTACCACTGACGGCAGGTATCAAGCGCAAAGCTACAACAGGCACTGACTCCGTATATGGAGATCCTATTCTGTCAAAGGTGAAGTTCCCATCGTAACCAGCAAAATGACCTGCCAGGTAAAGTAGCTGCTTGCCCAATGGTGGATGTGCATCGAAAAAGAATATGCCTTTAGTGTATAAACTAACATATCTTCCAAAGTGTAGTTCATCAAAGCTGAAATTTAAAATTGAACCAACTTGTTAGTGAGTTACATTTAATAGAAAGTGTCTCATAAGAATGCCAAAGCAAAGCAAACAAACGTTTCATAATCAAGGTAACTTACTATTGGAATGCTTAATATTTGTTACTATGTTTATTTATTTACAGGCAGTATTATGAGCGGGTTTGCTTATATCGAAATTGATATTTTTTGTTTACAATTTACAATTTATTTTTATTGCAAGCCATATGTACCACATACAAGCTCAGTTTATACTGACTTGGACTGCAGGTTAATAATAAAACAGATATAAAGTAAAAAAAATTATTAAAAAAAGAAAAAACCCGACTGCATAAAATAAGTTAAAAAGAAAAAAATAAGCCCAATACATTAGAATGTTGATAAAAGTACTGAACAATTACACCATACTTATAGGATTAACAGTAACTCCATAGAATTATCAGTTGGGACCTATTCTTCAACCAATCAAATCATATTTGTTTTTACCCAAGCAGCCATGTAAAATTTAAATGGGTCCCAACTGTTAATCCATTTATGGCGTAGTTGTTCAGTATTACTTTTAACAACATTCTACGAAAAAATTCGCAATATTGACATTTCATTAAGGGAGTTTATAAATTAGTGAGAATGGTTGTTTAAACAACTTTAAATTGTTAGGATATACCTAAACTCTTACTTAAAATGGAAAATAATGAAAGGAACCTTAAAATAATTTTTCAATAGCTTTTCAACGATACCCGACTCAATAGGCTTTAGAAAAAAAAATCTTGAAGACAATATTGCACCAAAAATTTGCCATTTTAATTTTTTTCAATTTTGATGTACCCAGTGCAACTCTCACAATTAATACGAATCTAAGGGCACCTCTCAAGCTGAAATCGATCAAGCCATTTAGGCTACAAAGTGTGCCAAAGAAATATACATATAGACATACATACATACACTCGAAAAACATAACCCTCCTTCTGGTGCAGTCGGGTAAAAAGACACTCCTGTTCACACAAAAAGTGAACTAACAATGTTATTTGTAGGAGTTTTAAGTGTGTTGTGCTGGCAGGCAACACATGCACATACGTCAGGTGTTTAGAATATTAATATATTCAAATAGTGTCACAATAGAATGTGTTCTATTGTGACATAAAGACTTCTATCTGAGACACGAACCGGTGTAGACATAATTTGTAATGTCATTACAAATAATATTATTATAAAGTGTAATTATACAGTATTCACAATATAGAATAACATGAAGTGAGTGTGTTTGAATAGCCCCTCTCCTCCAAAGTCCAGACATATCAAAAAGAACCTTCCAACAGGTTATGGGCCCAGAATATTAAAAGATTAAAATTTATTGAAAAACCAGTGATTTACATAGCCTACATTATAACCTTGGATACCAGTTGTTGATAAACAAATAAGCATAGCAACCAGTGATGGATACTTAGAAGATAATGAAGTAAATAATGGGCTTCGTGAAGATGAAGTCAGAGAAGTTCGAGAAGGTGATAGTGGAGGAAATAATAGTAATGGAGTTAATGTAATTCGAGAAGGTGATATAGGAAGAAGTGATAGAAATGGAATTAATGAAGTTCGAAAAGATGTTGGTATAAGGCGAAATAATATAGGAAGAAATGATAGAAATGGAATTAATGAAGTTCGAGAAGATGTTGGTATAAGGAGAAATAATAGAGGAAGAAATGAAAATCGAGAAGAAAGAGAAAGAATTGTAGATATTCAAGAAACAGATATATTTGGTGAAACAAATGAAGATGAAACAATTGACAGCGGATCAAATGAAAATGGAACAAATGATAGCATTTTTAACAAATGAAAATCTGGTGGAAAATTCGAGAAGTAATGAGGATATGGATGAAAGGGAAGCAATTAATTCAAAAGACAAGGAATACTGGTCAATAGCTACAGAAATTTAATGTGAACAATGTGAGAGATTGCAGCTACCCGAGTATTTTGGTGGAGCAACATCCATCAGTCAAGGTAGATAAGAAAATTATTTCAAAAGTGAACTTATTGTGTTTCGGGGGAAATGGGTTGTTTTTTTGTTAGTATATAAGTTTTATAGGGGAATTTAAATGTTGTTTACAACAATAAATATAACTAAAAAGAGACAAAGATAATTCAATAATTAAGGGGGTGTTGATAATTTCAATAAATAAACAATTAAGGGGGTGAATAGTGAATGTAATTGTTCATTGATTGAACATCATAAAAACAATAGTTACAAGAAGTCAATAATATTTGATAGAAAGTATACTTACACGAGTTTTAAAATCCTTTTATGTCTCTTTTATAGTTTTGTTTTATTGTTGTTTTAACAATTATTTGGAATTTTGTTTTTTAGTATTTATAATAAAACAATCTCTGTTGATATTTGGATATAAGTGAAAAGAAAATTTGGGAAGTGAAAGATTGTAAGGGATAGTGAAAGGTTGTATGTGTTTTTCGAATTCGGGTGATGAGTCTAAATTTGTGTGGAATTGTATTTAGTAGTTTATGGGTGTTGAGTTTGACTGGTTTGAGTATGAATGGCAATAGTGGATGGGAATTAATGTTTTATTTATTTATTTAATTTGAAGTTGACTTGTAGTTGGAGTGGTGGTTTTAAGTGAACTTTAGAGTTCATGCTGTGAGTTGTCGAGAAGGAGTTTAAGGTATTTTAAATAAACTTATAGAAGTTTATGCTGTGAGTTGTCGAGAAGGAGTTTAAGGTGTTTAAATAAACTTATGGAAGTTTATGCTGTGAGTTGTCGAGAAGGAGTTTGAGGTATTTAAATAAACTTATAGAAGTTTATGTAGTGAGCAGTCGAGAAGGAGTTTAAGATTATTATAAGATATTTGTATGTATTGAGTGGTCGAGAAGGAGATAATTTTAAATAAACTTTGTTTTATGTATGGAGTCGAGGAGTTTAAGATTATTATAGTTATTGATGTTTTATGTGGCGAGTCAAGAAGTTAAGGTTCTTGACGTTATATAATTGAATGAAAGTACATGTTTGGTCGAGTATGAGTTGGACAAGTGAGAAAGGGATTTATAGTAGTAACATCAAAGTTGGTATTCAGTTTGAAAGGTTGAATTGATAGTTGTTGGCTGAATTGAAATGGAGTTAGGTGGAAGTAATTGAATGTAAGTGGTTGTGAGATTTGAATGTATAATTAGGCATGTATGGAAGGTAAGGTTGATTTATGAAAGTTAGTTTAGTGAGTTGTGTGGTTTTGGTATGTTGTATTAAGTTATATACAGGGGGTGAAATATGTGCAAGTGTTGAGGGGGTGTGTAGGAGTTTTAAGTGTGTTGTGCTGGCAGGCAACACATGCACATACGTCAGGTGTTTAGAATATTAATATATTCAAATAGTGTCACAATAGAATGTGTTCTATTGTGACATAAAGACTTCTATCTGAGACACGAACCGGTGTAGACATAATTTGTAATGTCATTACAAATAATATTATTATAAAGTGTAATTATACAGTATTCACAATATAGAATAACATGAAGTGAGTGTGTTTGAATAGCCCCTCTCCTCCAAAGTCCAGACATATCAAAAAGAACCTTCCAACATTATTTCATTCATAAAATAAAATTTGATTTAATTTTTAATTTGTTTGAATGATTTCAAGTTTAATATGAAGATAAAGTATTTTTTTTAATACTATGAAAGAATTTGTGAATATCAAGGTCCATGAAAGATTTATTTTTAAATATTGAATACAAAATTGAAAATTAATACATCAAATTTCTTACACAATATATCGAGGATTCTCCAAGTTGTATAATCTGGTGGCCAGAGCTAGCAGTAATAAACTAACGAACACAACATCTACTTCCAAATGCAAGTGAATACTTCTTACTGGTTCAATGTCTTCTTTTATTTTTTCCAATGTTTGCTCAGGTTCCTCTTCACAATTTGCTGTAGTGTTGTCTCCCTATATTTTAAATAGTAATTTGATTATTTTCTAAACTTTTATACTTTCCCAAGTACAAATAAAATTTAATTCAATTGTGTCACTTAAAACTTTAAAAGTATCAAATCAATTTCTATGATCATCATTGATTAGTGTGTCCCAATCTAATAACCCTGTTTAAATTACATTTCAGTTTGAAATTAGACTTCCTTTGGGAAAGAAGTATCATTGATTAGTAAATATATTTTTACGCTATATAGTTTTATAAAACATTTTCTTCGTTTACTCAAAATCACTTTAAATGGTACACTTGAGCATCAAAAAATAGATTACATTGAAATTAAATACGGATTAATGATGAAATTTAGTTACCGATTCTGTATTAGATGTGAGATTTTCCGAGGAACTGTTTTCTGGACCAGAAACTTTGGTGACCCCATTCTTTTTCTTTTCTTTTCGCTTTTTACTTGTAACTTGAGTTGAATCCATTGATTTCAATATTTGAAACAGGCGCCTTCGCCTGAACTAAGTAAAAATAAAAACACCGCAATGTTTCAGATAACCGCGTAATACCTTGGTAACATTTCAACAGTGCTATTCACTTCTTTTCTGAATTAAATATCTTAGGACTCGAACTTTACTTTTCAACAAGTCTTTGAACTTTTGATAAATCACTACCTATTTTGGCATTTGGCTGTTGTTGACTTATTGTACTTGACATTGACAATACCAGGCACAGAACAATACCAAGGATTTTATATTCTACCTGGAGGCTGGATCACAAACGAAGGTACGGTAGGTGAAGACGGATGACGTAACATTGAATGACCTTTTTTATGCTTTCCATGTTATCTAGAGTTCCAGGATATATTCGACTGTGTTCAAAATTATTAAAAATTGTAATAGAAGACTTCTGGTCAATAGACGAAACTAGAAAACTGCATAAATTGATGATAATGACGTTGACTAGACTGCTTCATGAAATCGTGCAAGTATACAACTTGAGTAAACAGTTTGATTGGACCTTATAAAATGAGGACATAATTGATCTTATTAAGTATGGACACCCTACCATTATGAAGACAACCTCAACCCGGCTTATGATTGGTCGAATATGATCATTCAATTATGACGTCACGACTTTACGTTGCAACTCGCATTTACGTTGCGAGCCCGCCCGTTATGTCACGTAAAACTCGCATTAAGGGCTCTTCTACCCCTTCGAAGTTGGCGATCTAGATATATTATATCTGGATATATATGTATATTATTATCCTTGCTGTAAACTGTGTTGCTGGTGTCATACAGCCAGTGTTGCCAGTAAACTATTCCATAACTAAGTATCTATATCACATTAGGCCGCATCTATATAATTCATATATCTATGCTTTTCTGCCATGTTGATGTTTGTGGCTTTGTGCTTGTAGTAAATGTCATAATATTTCAAATTATAAAATGATTAATTGAAAGACCGCGGAAACAATACAAAGAAAACGTAGTGTTTATGTACTTTGTGAAAGAAACAAAAGTACATTAATTTATATTGAAGCTGGAGATACTGGAATACATTTCCTAAATCCATAATAACCCAAGTTTACAGAACAAATCATCACAAACGAATTCGTAGGTGCATGCAAAAAACTATCGTTACATTTATTTTCGACTCTTTGTATGTTGTATTATTGCAGTAAACTTTTTTCATAATAATTTTCCAATTTTGTCAAACGTGCCTCAGATTAAAACGGGCAAACCCAGATTTACTACTGCTAATAGCCTTTTTCGGGTACTCCAGTTAGCACTCAAGATCAGTATTTCCGCACTTTCCACAGGCGGCAGGTAAGGCTACATTTTTTAAATCACATTGTGATATCAGTTATATCTCCAACTGAGTTGCAGCATGTTGGTTGAATTATCATAGGTTGCCTCTAGAAGATTATAGAATAATTACAGAAGTATATTTTCTTATTACAGTGATTTAAGAATGTCCTCAGAAAAAGATATAAAGAGTGTTTTAGTTCCATGTCCTGTATGTGACAGAACATTTGATGTAGATGCAATAGAGCATCACGTCAATAAATGCCTGTTTCTTAATACTAAACAACAGTCTTTGGGTAAAAGAACTAGTTCACACTTTGATGAAAACCTGTCTCAAGAAAAGAAGATGAAGACAGAATCAAGTCAGGCTACTAGTTCAAAGTTAGATGTTAGTATCAGTTTTAGTAAACTCATATTAGTAATAAGACTAACTGCTGCACTCAGAAAGGTTCATTAATTTAGTTGTAATGGGCCCTTAACTAATTAACATTAAACATGTTAATTATCGATTCGTCTCAGATTCAAATTTAATGGTCCATTAGTTAAAATCAACTTTAAATAACTCTAATGTGGACTAACATCAAATGATGTTATTGTAGCCATAAGAAGTGTATAAAATACACTGATAGTAAATAAAAGATAATTTTAATTTTAATGCTTTAAGAACTATGATTTATACTAACAAATAATTCATTTACCCTTTTTTCTTACAAACAATGCAAAGTAGCTTTTTTCTTTAAAATAAAGAAGTTTGGCAATTTTATTTAAAGCATTACTGCTAAATGTCTGTGTCAATGATGAGTAGTTGATTTGACTTGAAAATTTTATTTTGTTTAAATATCGTCGACTGTTGTTTAGGAAGCTTGTTTAACAAAAGCTGGCGCATGCATAAAACAAATTGCCCTAGTTTACTGTCTTCAATACAAATTTTCAGTGACATAGCATTGCAAAGAAGTAACAAAAAACCGAAACATGTCTCCCTTGCACATGTAAAAGCTTACGAGCGCAACAGAGATAGTAATGTTTTGTTTATGCTACTAATAATGTTAATAGTTAGTTCTCCTTTATCTCTATCCTCTATGTAGTAAATAATAAAATAAGTTCTATAAAATATTTTTTTAAACATATTGAATGAAAAATTATTGTAGATAATGTGAATGTGCCAGCTTTCGTTAACCAAGCTGTAATTCATAACTTTACAGTGGGAAAAGTGTCATTAAGCTTTTAGCTTAAATCTATTAGTGTAATGGTAAGTACTTTCCAATTACTGAATTAATAAATAACGGGCACAATGTGAATTATAATCAAAACAAGTTCTAACCATATTTCTGTATCGTTTTAGGATATGGAGTACAAAATACCGCGCAAAAGAGATGCCAATTTTACAGCAGAAGAAAAGGCGTTATTGTCAAGATTGATTAAAAAGAGACCCGTGGTGGAATCCAAAATAAATGACGGTAAATCCATTGCAAAGAAACAAGCCGCTTGGGATTCCATTACACGGGAGTTTAACTGCAATCCCAATGTACACAAGGTATGATAGTTAACCGTTATTGATAACATAATGGATTCGGTAGGAATCCCAATGATTTAATAGTATTATATCGTAAACTGTTAATTGCAGAGAGCGACTGTTACCTTAAAAAGAGCATGGGATAATATGAAAGCGTTGGCACGTAAATCTCGATCAGCAGAACGAGGGAATTTGAAAAGAACTAGTGATGAACCACATTCTCCTCCACAACCTCCACAGCATGAACCCTTAATTACTTTGGTGGAAGAGGTGGGTATAACATCTGTCTGAATTGCAATCGGAGGCTTCATTGACTGATCTATTACCCAAATGTAATTATAACAGCGTGGTTTGGTTTCACTGAGTTAAATCCGATTGATATCTGTTAAAATGCAATATTATAAAGACAATTTTTGTTTATCAGGCTGCACCTGTGATGATATGCAAAACAGAAAATGCATTGGATAGTGATGGAGTGGTATTGGACACAATGGATACTCAGGAATTAGTACAGAGTGACCAACAACAAATTTCTGTATCAGTTGAAAAAGAGGATTCAGTTGAAGAAAATACTTTTGAAGCCCAAGAAAATGTTTGCAGTCCACAAATACATAATAATGCAGAAAATAGCCCAGGTAAAACATAGGTGTTATTCATGTTCAGTACTAATATATTTTGATTGAATTTTACTGAATTCTATTATTTATACATTTCAGATTATATGGATAAAAATATTTTATCTGATCGTAGACCCACAGACTATATTCGACGGGAAGCTGTGCTGAGAATTAAACATCTGGAAATTAAGAAAAAGATAGAAATGCAAATTTTGAGAACACAGGTATATAGTTATGTATTTCAATTCTCTATTTAATAGTTTATTATAACTTGTTACCAAATATCCTATGTATATTTTTTGTCTTTATAGTTGGAAGTTGAACAAATAAAAAGAAAAGCTGCATTACTGGAAGAACAGCGAAACAAAGTCTTGCTTGAAAAAGCTATGCTTGAATTGGATAAAGCAAAGAAAACTGACGGAAATACAAACTTTTTTTATTAAACGAAATTATTATTATGAAATCATCATCACTGCAACCTTTAACTTCCCTGAGGCTTCAGTTCCACTGGCACAATGTGAAGGGCACAGGTAGGGTTGCCAAGAATGAAGTAACCAGATCAAAAAGGAAAACAGTACAGTATTTTTCAAATGGCTTTTAATAATATTAATAAAAGCTTACACACTTATGCCCCAACTCAGAATCACTAACGGTTACTTTAATTGCTCCTTAGTAAAGAATCACCATACACATTCTGTATTATGGAGCGATTTTAGTAATCGTTAGTGACTCTGAGTTGGGGCGTTAATCTCATAATATTCTTGGCAACCCTTTACAGTACAGGCCATAGTCCACCATTGGTAGATTTTATACAAACACCTTTGAGAACTATATTTTTATAATGGTGTTAAAGAGATTTTACTAAACCCCTATAACAATAGATTTTGAGTGTGTCCATAATTGGTTGAAAAATTTTTTATTTATGAAAAAAACCTTTCAACCAAAGATTGACGCACTGAAAATTCATTGTTATTGTGGTTTTCCAAAATTGGTGCAACTTCAACATCATCATACAAATTATTGTCTTCCAAAGGCATCATGTCATTTACCTTCACTGCTATATTATGCAGTGTAGCACATGCACATATGACAGCCAAAATTGTATCCACTTTTATTCCCATGCCTACTTGAAGACATGGAAATCTTCTTTTCCAAATAACAAAACATTTTTCTATGGTGTTTCTAGTTTTAATGTGACTTTCATTATAATTTTCTTGGGCAGTGGAATTAGGCGATAAAAAAGGTGTGAGAAGAACATTGCTGACTTCATATCCACTGTCTCCTAATATAATTCCTTGTAACAATCCTGTGTTAAGTCTTTGTTTAATAGCACTGTTGTTGTAAATGTAACTATCATGAGTACTGCCAGGCCATTGAGCTTCTAAATCGTAAAATTCCAAGTTTGGTCCTGTGATGGCTTGGACATTGATTGAATACCACCCTTTTCTGTTTTTAAATACCTCTGAAGTTATGCCTCCAGGGCTTTTTATTTTGATGTGGGTACAACCTAAACATCCAATCACTTCAGGAAATTGAGCTATTTCATAAAACGATTGTCTGTAACAAAACCACAATAATGAGAACTTCTATTGCTTCATAACTTATCAGAAATATATTTTAAATAAGAAACATCATTACTTTACTGTATTAATTTCGGCTACAGTAGAAGGGAATTTAACATAATCTTTCATTTTGCTTGCTATCAATTTAGTGACTTTAGCAATTATTCTTGAGACTGATTGCTGGCAGATATTCATTACATCTCCATCCAACTTCTGCAATAGAAATAAGTACAAAATAACATCTATAAAAATTCATAAGTAACACAATAGGTACCTCTGAAAACAATTTAATTTAATTTTAATATATAGGTAGGTACTGAGAGTAGGTACTTACCTGAAAACTGCCTGTGGCATAGTACCTTAATGTCACCAGCAACATTATTTCCGGGGCAAATGGTAAACCTCTCTTGGTTGGTTTCTTTAAGTCTGGCACCAGTAAGGGCAATATTACAGATTTTACAGATTCTGGTGTGAACCTGTATCGTGCATGGAATTCTTGGACAGAGTATTTTCTAAACGGATCAGAGAAATCTCGTAAATATCGCCTCGGCCCCATATATCGTAGTCTTCTAGCGTAATCAACAAATTCAATGAAATCGGCAAAATCAGACATTTTTCCTTTTGCTTGAAATCACTCAATAACAATTGAAAGCAAGTGCGTAACCTAATGTGAAGTCAACATCAAAATCAGTCAATTATCGGTTACTTATATCGCTCCTTTAGTAAAGAAATCACTAAAATTCACTCTCACAGTCAGTTACCGGTTCATTACGGTTCAATTTGGGGGTAATCTATGCGATATAATAAATAAACAAACAGGAACCTTTTGATTGATCTTTGAAGTTTTTGAATGTCAAGTCAAATTAAAATCAAATCAACCACTCATCATTGACACTGACAGTAGCAATACTGCCATAGATAAAACGGCGTAACCTCTAGAGTCACAATAACGGTTAGTACATAAATAGCTCCTTAGTACAGTAAGTAATCATGAAAATTCCTTCTCAAAGTCAGTTAACGGACAATTAAAGTTAGGTATAAATATTTAATGATTGATTAACATTGAAGTTTTTGAATGTCAAGTCAAATAAACCATCCAACTAGCATTACCGCCTTATATAAAAAGGCGTAATTTTTTATTTTATAGGAAAAAGCTACTTTATAATGTTTTTAAGTAAGAAAAACCCTAAACTCATACAAAAAAAATATAGTTCTAAAATAATTAAAATAAATAATCATCTTTTATTTACCTACTACCAATGTATTTTACGTGTGGCTACACTACATCGCGTCGATATGCTAATCGAGTTAGATGGATTAAGTTGGTCCGCACTAGGGTCATTCCGGTCACTTAGTCATCTTAAAGTTCACAAGTTACTCTTGAGATGAACCGATACCTACCATAATTATTTATTAATAATTTTTAAGGACTCATTACGACTAAATTAATGAATCTTTCCGAGTGCTGTGAGTGGGCGTTTGGCAGTAAACCAGTGGTAGTCAACCTTTTTTTTCATAAGGCCCACAAACTCGTGTTAGTTATGGTGTCGCGGGCCGCTAGAAAAAAAATGGGTAAAAAATCCTAGGTTTTCGCAATTATTACACATTAACATAAACAACGCGTTAATCGCGAATATTTTAACCTTTTTAGGGTTCCGTACGAAAAAACGAAAAACGGAACCCTTATAGGATCACTCGTGCGTCTGGGCAACCGCCGCGCCGTTCACAGCCAATTTACTCCAAAAATACTGGACCAAATGAGTTGAAATTTGGTATTCATGTACTTTTTTGTGACACAAAGACGAAGGTATGAAGTAAACAACTGAATATTGAAAAACAAATTAACGAAATCAAAATTAAACAAAAACTGTTTAGCTAACCGTATCGTGTAGTATGTCAAATGAAAGGCCTTGTTGTGAGGATCTCAAATATAATTTTGTTACTGTTCTACAATTCTACAATGGTTTTCAAATGGAATCTGCATCGAGTCCGTAGGCGAACCAAAGTTGAGTTCTTTACATAAATATTACAGGAAAAACTATAAGAACTCTATGATCTTAAAAAACGGCAAAAATACTTGTAAATACAGTAGAAAATAACGGTAAACACATAATCAACGTACGGAACCCTCTCCAAACGAGTGTAACTCGCACTTTATAAGTTTATTTGTCATTTCCTGACGTTTTAAACACGTTGTTGTGTCATGGACACACCACAATGATCAGCCATATTTACCTTCAAGACCTTCGTGACGTTTATTCTTTTAAATTAATATTCTCATCCAAATTCCTCAGTGCCTGAAATCGAAAGTATTCGAGCAATGTCTGTTGCCATATTGACATACGGATCCAGGACGTGGTCTTTTACTAGTGTCTTTTTCAAAGGCTCAAAGTCACACAACGCGCTATGGAACGAGATGATTCGATACGATATGGAGTCCGTAGGCGAACCAAAGTTACCGACATAGCTCGTAGAGTCGGCCAGCTGAGATAGCAATGGGCAAGCCATATCGTCGGGAGGGCTGATCGGCCGGGGGCGCCCAGTACTCTTTTACCTGACACGTCTCAGACAAAGGAATACTGGTCGCCTCCAGCCAGGTGGACTAATGACCTAAAGAAGACAGCGGGAAACCGCTGGATTCAGAGGGCCCAGGACTGTCAGAGTGGAGCCAGTCAGGGGATACCTTTATGCAGCAGTGGACTCTAAAAGGCTGAGTTAAATAGACTCATTTCACACATCGGACGGGGAAGCATAGGCAGGTACAATCGTATTAAGTATCGTCTTACAAGGTAGACCAATCGAAGATATGATAAAGGACGCATGAGTCCTGCGGATGCGAGGCAAGTAAAAATTAGACTAATCAACTTTTATCGAACTCAGAAACTTTTAGTAATCAACATTTTTCAAATTCAATATTATGGTCCTAAAAGTTTACGAAAACACTAAGATTCAGCCCTTTCTCTATAACTATCCCCCCCCCCCCCCCCCCCCCCCCTTCAAACAGCCAATTTTGTAATACACAAATCAAATCCTTCCATTTGATACGTCGAACTCATAATACCCCTCGTTTTTGCGTCGGAGCCGTCGGAGGTTAAAAAGTGTATTAAAAATGTATCACATATGCACATAACATTCTATAGTAAGTTTCTGTTTTTAAAAACGGCGCCAACAGACTAGACCATAGAGTGTTCATTTCCGTCTGAATACTTCCGTCCGAAAATTAATCAAGTGTTACTCTGAAGTCGCGCCTAAAGAAGTCTTACTTAAAAAAAAACCCGACTGCGCAATAAAAATATAAAGAAAAAATAAGTTCAGTAGTTTAAAATGTTGTTAAAAGTAATACAGAACAGCTAAACTATAGAAGGATTAACTGTCGAGAGTCGGGACCCATTTAAATTTTACAGGGCTGCTTATGAAAAAAAACAAACAAGATTTGATTCGTTGAAGAATGGGTCCCAACTGTTAATCCTTCTGTGGTTTAGTTGTTCAGTATTAATTTTAACAACTTTCTAAACTACTGTGCTTATTTTTTTCTTTATAGTTTTTTACGCAGTCGAGATTTTTTTAATTATGAATTTTTTTTTGATGATTTAAACCTAGTCTTCCCATAAATCATTAGTCATTTCTAACACTGATATTTTGACAGTTACTATGCAAGTGATTTAATTTTGTGGATTAGGGAATATCTATAAGATGAGAATGGCCGTTAGTACCTATAGTTAGAGACAAAAAAAAAGAAAATGTGTGCAATTCACACGTGGTAGAAGTGAAACTTTCCAAAATTTTGGTTTCAAGATAATGAGATGAAAAAGCAATAAATCGAATCTTAAAGCAATAAATCGAAGCGCCATCTATGAATACAACTTAGCACTTTTAAAAAATCTATCTAGCAATAAAACGAATGTTCTATCTTATTCCTCGCGCCATCTATGAATACAACTTAGCATTTTTACTGTCTGTATAATCGGTCGGTCGATCGACAGAATGAAAGAATGAAATTCTTATTTTTTGTTGATAAATTCTTTGAAAATATTTAAAAGAGCATTTGAAAGTATTTAAAAACAGTATAAAAATAAAACTAAAAAAGAAAATATGAGAGGTGTCAAGGGACACCCGGATGGAACGAATTTCCTTTCGATTTAAGTATTGTATTGTTGTACAGCGCCTGTTCAGACTTAAGATATTTAGTTTGGTTAGTTGCGGATAGATGGCGTTAGTAAATTAATTCTGAATCACGCTATCAACTTATACTTGTAACATACGTAAGTTCAAGGAAACTATTAATTTTTTGAATTCGCTCTGGATACTTAGTTTCATTTACCTTATATAGTTACGTAGTTTGTACAGCGCCATCTCTGTAAAACTTACTGAATCACTTCAAAAAAAGTGTCGTCATTCGTAAAATCAAAAAGTGTCGAAATTTTCCGTCTAGCCCCCTTTCACAACGCGCGATAAGGAACTTCGTTCCAAAAAAAAACTAAAAAAAATAAATACTGAGAGACGCGAACCTGCACATCAGGTATTGTGTATCTACGTCCTGACCATTGAGCTACGGAGAAGTTAAATTGAAAGACGAAATTAGCGGTTATAATTATTATCTTACCTGTCGTTGCATCCGGTTTCAAATCACTAACGATTCTAAAGAAGTTTCACTTCAAAAGATAGCTTCATGGACTATATTATAATATTATTATACTCATAATAAAATCATGTTGACTTACGCAGAAGCCTCAATCAAGTACAAATGCCAAGACAAATGTACCTTCACCAAAGCCAGACAAAATTAAGGCACAGAAAAACATTAAAGGAACAACTCCATTAGCCGAGTGTGCCAGACCACAGCACTTGGGAGATATAATTGGCCAGATAAATTCTTTTGGGCCTGGTACAATGCTACGATCAATGTTGGAAAAGAAAAAAATACCTAATATGATTTTGTGGGGACCGCCTGGTTGTGGGAAGGTAGTGTTATTTTTAAATTTAAATTTTAATATGTTGTAAGGATCACCTAGCCCCTTTAAGCCTCATAACATAAGGCAGCAACAGTTCGAAACTGCAATGAAAAATACATTATTACCTACCTTGTTTTTTGTTTTCTGCCTAGCATGTTGAACAAGCATTATTTATGGTTGCTCTTGTTCAGACAGTTTAAAAGTAGGTACATACCCCTTAGTAAAATTTCTATATCTATGCTATGTCGCAGGGAAATTAAGTAACACGTGATTTGATGATCAATTCCCCAAGGGATTTGTGAAATGTCTCAACGGAGTATGTAGTCATTCTATCATCTTGCGGGACTTGATCAAATCACGGATTCCTTTATTTCCCTGCGACACCTACACATTAATCAAATGTTGATAATAGTAGTTCCCAGAAAGTACATGTAATTTAATTTTCAGACATCCTTAGCCAATGTTATAGCTGGCATGTGTAAGGAGTCTACCAACATGAGGTTTGTGAAGCTGTCTGCCACGATGGTGGGAATCAATGACGTCAAGGAGGTTGTGAAGGTAGCAAAGAATGAAGCTCAGTTCAAGCGACAAACTGTACTATTCATGGATGAAATTCATAGGTATTTCTAGTTAACGTGTTTGAGTTCATTCTGTCGTTCTCACTGAACCATGTACTTACCTTTTTATGCAGTCAGAAAGAACTTTAATGCTATTTAAAATAATGGCCCTAATGTAACTACTGATTTGATTTATGTTTTCAGATTCAACAAGCTACAGCAAGACACGTTTCTGCCGCATGTTGAGAACGGAACAATAACACTTATTGGTGCTACAACAGAGAATCCGTCATTCAGCTTGAACAATGCCCTCTTGAGCCGCTGCAGGGTCGTCGTGATGGAGAAGCTTACGACGGAAAATATTATACAAATTCTGGAGAAGGCCGTCATTGAAAACGATCTAGCTATCTTGGTCGATGATGCAGAAGATGAGAAGCAATTGGCGGATATTAAGGCAGATAAGTAAGTAATGGTAAAAGTACTTAGTGCCCCACAGTGCGAGCAAAACAATTGAAAGCTACGTCTTACAAAAACTGCGACGTTTCGTCGCGGGCGGGGAAAAACGCACTGTGCGCGTCTTGGAAATGTCATCAAAATGCCTTAACAACGATTTTTAGATTTTTTATCTGAGGCCTGAGCATAATTGATTGCTCCCGATAATATCCAAACAGCCTCTAATCAATTAAGATGCGATTTTCACTGACGTGTATGTTGTTAATAGCTGTATTAAAAAGTGTTGTTATTGAAGATGTGTGTTAGATCGGTCGTCGCTGCGTTGGCTGGGTGAGGTGTGCGACGGCGATGCGCGTGCGGCGCTCGGCGCGCTAGAGTTAGCCCTGGGTGCTGCCGGCGTCGCGCGCATCACGCTACAACACTTGAAGGATGGCATCAAGGTACACTCATCGTCAATACATCAGTGATTCCTTTGGTGTCGCTGGTATCCATGGGCGACGGTGGCCCTTACCATCAGCTGGATCGTCACTATCGTCAACTCGTTTGCCGGCTATTTGCATTAAAACTGTCAAAGTGCTACTGTATCGCTACAAAAAGCCGCTACCCTACATACCTATTTTTGTACCTAAAAATGTTTGGAAACAAAATATAAAAAAATGCAATATTTTCCTCTCAATACTAGCGATGTAATTTATCTATTAATTAATTTGTTTTGTACACACCATAAAATTGACAGGAAATATTTTTTTATGATATAGTAATAATTACATAACCCACGTATACAACACTTGTCAGCGGTCGCACACCCTGTACGACCGGGGTGGCGAGGAGCACTACAACATAATATCGGCGATGCACAAGTCGATCCGCGCGGGCGACGACAATGCCGCGCTGTACTGGACGTCGCGCGCGCTGGCCGGCGGCGAGGACCCGCTCTACGTCGCGCGGCGGCTCGTGCGCGTCGCCTGCGAGGATGTGGGTAGGTACACACGCTCATACAGCAAAACACGCATGCAGGCCTTGATACAAAGACCTTCCATGATGTTTAATACTTATGAATTTTTGTGTTAGTTGTTAAATATTAATTTATTCTGTAATAATAGACATTACAAGACGTTTTCGTATCATGCTCTGCATACCTAACACTGTTGCTGACTGTACGTAGTGACGTCACACTAGTTCTACGTTACGGGTAGTTTTGTATTTTATTTTATCTTACCTTGCCGTACCGATCCGTACTCTGTTGATATGGACTTATGGTATGTTTATGACTACCGCCATAACCATGACTGCAGCCGTGACGGTAAAACGTTACAGGAAAACGTTTCACTCCTTTTTTTTATTACCCCGACTCCACTACGTCACTATAGTCTATACTTGACGTTTTATTTTATTTTGTCTTTTGAAATATTTTGAAAGTAGCCGTAGATTTGTAATGAAATAGCTTAAAACCTTTTAAATACAACATATATATAAATATGTTTCAGGCTTAGCCGACAGTAACGCCGTTGTAGAAGCCGTGGCGTGCCTGCAGGGCTGCCAACATATCGGAATGCCGGAGAGTGATGTTCTTCTGTCTCAATGCGCGGTGAGGCTCGCGAGGGCGCCCAAGAGCCGGGAGGTGTACGACGCGATGAAACGATGCCAGAAATTTATATCGGAAACAAAAGGCCCGTTGCCGTCGGTACCATTACACTTGCGTAATGCCCCTACGAAGCTCATGAAAGATTTAGGTGAGTATAATTAATGCATGACTTAAGCAATCGGGGCGCTAGCCGAAGGAGGGGTTGGGCAAATCAGAATTATTTATTTTACCCAAGGGGAAACAAACTTCTTAGAAAGCACTCCTTAATAAGCACTTTTTATAGGCATAACGTACTGGTAAGCATACAACATCCAGGGATGGGCTGTGGCGTAAAAGTTATTGTCTTGTCGTCCATACGGCAATGCATTCGCTTTTACTATGAAAGGGGGTACTCACTATATTTATTTTATACGCCAAAACCTACACTACAAAGTAGTTCTTATTAAAAAGGAAACAGACAAATATTTGTGTCGGTAACAACTCCTTAGGCGTCGTCCTAATTGGCAGCGATCGTACGAGAAAACGATGCGTTCATCGTCGTGCGATGACATTTATTATTATGCTCGTGTGATGACTTCCGAGCTTTAATTAGGACACACTTATTTAGTGTGTGTTTAATTTCGTCGTGCGACTAAATCGCATCGTTTGCTCGTACGATCGCTGCCAATTAGGACGACGCCTTACACTTTTTTATATAGATACAAATTATTATTAATGTTACTTTATTGTATTACAGGTTACGGGCAGGGCTACAATCTACGGCATCGAGATGAATCCGGTCTCACGTACATGCCAGAAAACTTAAATCATATCAATTTCTTTAAGGAAGATGGGAATGTTGGAGAGTCACATTAGTTACTACTCCTAATATAAAGTGTTATTCGTTTACGTTATTATTGTCTATGTTTAGAGCTGGCGTCAGGGGGCGGTGGAGCGACGGCCTAGGGCGCTAAATTTGGGGCGACCAAAAAAAAAACAGGAAAAATAAAAATTTTAATAAACGTAACCATTAGTTCAGTAAAAAAAATTTCGAGCAAAAAAAGTTCGAATTTTATTTTCTTATGTGGGCACCACAATATTCTTGCCTGTGGCGGAAGTGTCTCTAACGCCACACTGCCTGTGTTATTTGTTATTATTATACATTTTTGTCTTTATTACACGTAATGCCGCGTTTCCATGCTTGCCAAGGCTCGGCAAGCGTCCACAAGCACAAGCGTATAAAGAGGGCGTTTGGCTTGGCTTGTGTAAGCTTGTGGACGCTTGTATCCGATCCGGTCTAGTGTCGGTTTTTGGACACAGATCAAAGGGCGCTTGCGACGCGTTCTCACGTTGGCGCGCGCTTAGTAGCCGCAGTGTAAAGGTGCGCGACTTCGAATGATTTCACTATTCGAATAATCTACAACTACTAATGTACACATTCGACTTGAATATTAGTAATATACTAATATTCATATTCGAGTGACAACTACTAAATTAGTAACTAATCTAATGTTCCGTTAACACGCATTAAATAGTCAAGTAGTTAACTAATTATTTTCTATTCTCTGATAAGAAGGTGGGTGGGAATTATCACTTAACACGTTTGGACAGGCACTTTTTAGTTAAAATTTTGTTAAAATGTAGTAAAATGCTTAATTAATTAAGTAGGTTATGAAAAATTTTATGAACTAAAGAGCTTTACTAAATTATTACTACTACTTTAAAAATTATTCACTTAAAATTCAGTTATCCACCCAACCACTTAACATGTTCATTTCGTTTAGACTCGCGACGCGAGAATGAAAGGTTATTATTAGACGATTAGTACTCTGTGTCGAATCAAGTCAAATTAGTTACTAATTTTTATAAATCATTCGATAGATGAGTCGAATGATTTACTAAGTCGAATAATTCGACTGGAATCATTCAAAGTCGCGCATCGCTACCGCAGTGATCTCGCGACGAACACAAGTATATTTCCAAAAAAAAGAGTGGCTGGTCTAACGAAGAGTTTATCGTTTTTGGAATATTACCAGATATTTCTATGAATCTTTATCATTCACCATCTTCGTGGTCGTCGGGCTTTGCTTGCTTTTGTTTTACTTTGTTTGTATTTGAAATAAAAGTAAGTTAAACCAAACTTAATAGCCAATACAAGTTCGGTGTCCGCCATGCTTGGATGTACGTAGCACACTGACGCATTCACAAGCGTGTAAACGACTTCCAAACTCCAAGCGAGATTTGTGGACGCTTGGGGCTTGTGGACGCTTGCCGAGCCTTGGCAAGCATGGAAACGCGGCATAAGGTTACAGTAAATAGACTTTTGAATTTTACCTACACACCCTAACTGCATTATATCCCCGTCTACTTTGGTAACTAAACTTATCTCATCTCCATGAGCATACATCCTAATTCCATGCCGGTATGCTAGGGTGTTGTGACAGAGCTGGCCATCTTGGTGGTAAATCTTCATATTGTAGGAATTATGAGCTGATTAACTACTAATACCGTCTTGCTTGTGTCCGTCAAAACTGGGATGCTGAAGGCATGGGAACCAGTAACGGCTATTGGAACAGGATTGTCTCTATTGCGTGCTCGCTCTAAAGCTCATTTAGTTATTTAATATTTTTGTTTTCTCGTAAAGATGCATTAATGATTTGGCTATCCTGATATTGTATTTCTGAACAGCGTATTGTGTTTAATAAGACTTGATTCGTTTTTTTTTACTCGTTAGTATCTAGTTATATAGTATAATATTTTTTTATTTTGTAAGTACTGCAAAACTACTCACTGGCAAAGATTAATCTTTCAGCTTGGGGGGAATATGACGCATGGTCGACCGTCTGTATCAGCCAATGATTAAAGAAAAAAAAGTATCAGCTCTATTGTTGTAACTCTCTCAGATAAATAAAATATCAAAATCGAATTTTAATGTTTTATTCGGGGTAATCTCATCTCACAATTTTTGACATGGTAAAAATTTACTATTTACAGGACACACAATAATTATGAAAATTTACCTACAACATTGTACCTTCCGTAACTTACGGCTTTCATTCGCCACAACTTTCGAGTTCTATTATAAAAATAAAATAACATTATTTCTTACTTTACAACATTTTTGCTACTGCACATTGTGCATATGAGAACATAGTAATTTACATTTCCTAGTTGCTTCACTGTACCATCAATTTGACAGTATCAAAGCATAAATTACAATACAAAGAAATTATTCTATTGTTGCCATAATTAAATAGATCTGATGTGTCAACGGGCACAGTTCATATTAATAAAAAGCCTCACTATTATGTACAAAAATTCACTCTCACTGAATCTTATGACAATTTATGTATATAATCATAAATGTCAATACTTTAAAATACAAACTATAGTCATAAACCTAACTTATACTCATAACAGAAGATCGTTTTTATGCCTACTTTTATGTCTATGAAAATGAAACATGTAAACATATTTTAAATTATTACAATTTTGTACAAACTTACGCTAATTTGAATAACTACGATAAGCAAATCTGGAAACTATAAACCTAAAATAAATTAGAATCAGACTTCTAATTTTGAACCTACATGTGAGGAACAAGGATTGACAATTTTTTCAGCAAGGTACAATTTGTCTGTTGGCTACAAATTCTTAAAACATTTGATTCTATATAAAACAAGAATAAGTGTAAACTGGAACGTTTGCAGATTTAAGTAAAGTGTATAAAATATAGCTGATGCTAAGTTTCAACCTAAAATACGTAGTCAGGACCGACCATATCAATTGCCCACCGAAATTTATCACGTTGCGTTTTGTTATAGATTTTTTCTATAGGGACACCATGTTTCTTGCACCTATAATAAAAACAATACAAATATAAACAGAAAATTCACCAAACCAACAAAAAACAAAGTTGATTATTAGTGTGCATCTGTTGATTTGACTGGATTACCTACAGAGGAGGGACAAAAACTTTTCTATAAAAAAAGAATATTAGAAATCTTAACTTACCAAGCAACCGAAATTCTGGGATCAAGATAATTTAACTTAGAGGTGCCCAGAGCTATGGTTTTATTTTCATCTCTATCGGTTTCTTGTAGCTCTAACTTCTTGAGTTGATCCTTCAATCGTTCTAAAGCTTTTTTCTTCTTATCACATGCCAGTTTCTCCTTGACTGAACCGCGTTTTGCAGCCTTTTGCGATGATTGTAAATCATATTCCGCCTCCTCAACTTGGTCCCTCTTAGCCTGTATTTTTTCTTTAAGAGCTTCCATTGATTTTGAATGACCTAAACAAGAATTTAGTAACCATTAATTGATCATGTCCCAGAATGCTTCAACATATTAAATAATGCTTCAAACTCATAGCCCCACACTAGGTTTCCCTGTGTTGTGGGTGCCATGGACAACACATAAGATAAGGACATTCACACCCAGGCCGAGAACAGAAATTCAAACTCATCGTTCAAATTTCTGCCTCGCTGGGAATCGAACCCAGGACCCTTGGTGCGGCGATCCAGCATGGTAACCATTGGCAATATACAAATGAACTTACCTTTTGGAACAGCACGTTGATGGTTGCAAAGAACAGCCACAGCCCGATTGGCTCGATTATAAGCTAAGAGCTTCTCTGGGACTGATGCATCAGGATCGGTGAGCTCATCCAATTGCCTTTGCAGTGTAATTGAAGCATTGTAGGTACGGAAAACTTTTGCAGTCAATCCCGGCATGAGGGTTTTTAAATGTTCATTTAATGTTTGAGTGTTAAGTCTATCAAAGAGATCATCGCTACTTTGTTTACTGTCCATGAACAGCTCTAAATTCTTAAAAACTCGTTTTTCAACTGGCACCTCATTGTAGTATCTTATAGAATCTTTACCAAGGAAATCAAACACAACTACGTAATCTTTGCCATCTTTTTCCTTGTGTAATTGTATATGTTCAACTCTCAAAGAACAGCAACCCACGGTGTCAGCTTGGTCATCATCTTTCTCATTACCAGCTCTCAGGGCAAGTCGATCAATAAAGTACAGAGCCACTGCACGCTGGCGTACGCTCATTTCTTTGGCCTTCCAATCGGCACGATATGTATCCCTTATGGTATCAATACATTTATGTAAGTTTCTAGCTGTTTCGTATTTTTGCCAATCTTTTTCTCCTTTCAATTTTGAACTGGGATTTAACATAACATATTTGGCTTGCCCTTGTACATTCTCTGTCCAAGATGCTAACCAGGTCACAGTATTATCATGTCTCACATCTTTCCACTTATGTCCAGCAGGTGCTTTAGGTATCTTACTACCCTTGGAGCAGTTTATAGAGACATCTTCAGGCATAACACGCTTCTTCAACATACCCATCTTGGGATGCTCACCCCGGCCACGGAAGAGTCCAGGAGGTTCTATTCTAAAGTTCCCTATTTTTTCTTTATGTCCATCTATGGTACAAAATCCATACTCTTTTTGAATCTCTTCATTTTTAGCCTTTAAAGCAGCCTTTTCCTCTTTAGATCTATTTTTATTTTTCTCTGACTGAGCTTGGAAAAACGCATGCATTTCTTTAAAATCACACTTTGAGAGATCTTTGATTATTTTGCTTTCTTCGGCAGTCATCACTTTACGCCAATCATTAAAGAAGTTGTTGTTGAAAGTTGCTTTTGTAGTATAATCGTGGTCCAACATCTTTGCGTAGAATCCAGCTACTTCCTCACTGTCTTGAGACAGGCGAATTTCTTTACCATCATAGCGAAACTTGACATTGGGCGGTAGAGGCTCATATGGTGGAGCAAACAGAGGACCTTTATGTTCCAAGAAGGACCATTTAGTTCCATCATCTTTTTTTTCTTCTTCCCACCTAAAATAAATATCATCACAATGTAATAAATACTTTACTTTGCATAAATCATAAGCATAAGAAATCGATCAATACTTTGTTCTCCTAAATCTCAAGTGTCTCACAATAAAAACATTTTCCGAGGTAATTCTAATAAACGATCTTATTCTACAAAAATTCAAGAAAATCATATTTAGAACATGTTTAATGGTTAGGATTGAAATAACCTAAAACCTTGTGTCAATTCTCCGAAGTTGCCTTGACATGACGGGAATACTAACGCCATCTATGAAAACATTATGACAAAAGTGACAGCATTGACTTGTGACAGTTGTCAGGCGACGCATGTCAATAAAAAGGTAAGGCTCCTTTCACCTTTGCAACACGTGAACAGTGAAATATTCTAAAGACTCCCATATAAAACAAGGCCTTGCCAAATTTTTTTAACGTCTTTTTTTACGCATTAACGCCGCAAATATAGGTCACTCAATCTATAAATAGTACACAAAATAAGTTTCTACATAGATTTTGATATGGTATGCTTGTAAAATAATCATCTATGACTGATGTCATTTCGGACTTCGGAGATCATGTTGATTTTTTCATGTTTCCCACTGGGGAAAATTGAAATAAATAAATTAACAATAACACACTCATACAGTTGCTTTTTACTTGTCTTGGGTGGAATGGACGACACATCACATGGGAGTTACCCATGACCCGAGTAAAAATATTTATCTGTCACATAAATATCTGCCCCGGCTGGGAATTGAACCTGGAATCCCTCGCTTCGCTGACTGAGTTGCTACCATTAGGCTACAGGGTCTAGGATCGTCAAACTTTAGATCATAAAGATTAAAGGGCAGGGTAACACTAATAAATTTACAGAACAATTATATTTTTCATTTTAAGGCTTTATTTTTTAACTTACCATTTCCAGACTTCTGGCTCATCTTCTTGTTTCTTTTTACGCTTAGTAGGGCTGGCACTATCATCAGGTTCATGCTTTATTTTATTTGCTTTTGGTTTTTCAACTTTCTTTATTTTCTTTTTTGGAGCATCATCATCATCATCCATATCATCATCATACCCTGATTCTGTAAGTTAACAATGAGTTTTATATTGCGTATACATGCAAATTTATCCAAAAAATCATATTAAAAAATAATTTTACCCTTCTTTATCTTTTTCTTAGATTTCTTACGTTGATTTAGGGGTATGTCTTCCTCACTTTCACTAACTCTGCGTTTTTTTGACGACTTTCGTTTTAGCTAAAAATAAGTAACCAAAAATATGTTACCAACATTATTAACAAGTAAAACCTAACCAATTGATGTTTAGGTAAAAATTGTACTAAGTATTTCTTACACCAGGGGAACAACTAAAGCATAATAAATTGGGCATTACAAATAAGGTATTCCAATTTGGTCTGCAAGTAAAACTAATCTTATTCAAGCTTTATTACATTATGAATTGCAGTTGCCTTTAGAAGGATGGCTATAAACCCGACTACTGAAGTTAGCTTAAAATTGAGGAAAAATTAATCAATTACCAATGGTATATCTTCTTCACTTTCTTCTTCAGGTGGCAGTTCCGAAAGAGGTTCATCTTTGAATTGCGACAGGGAGTAATCGCAGGATGAAACAGTTGTATTATTAGCCCCTGCATAACCATCATCACTCTCTTCTTTTACTTCTGGTTTCACTGCTGATTCATCTATCTGTGGAAAACAAATAATTGTATTTCATGAGTTATTGTAAAATGTAATGTGTGAGCTGTAGTCTTAATTCTTTACCTAACAATTTAAGAAATTCTTGAGCTATATAGTAATTTGTACTAAAGGGGAGCCTTTATGAAAAATTTTTTTTTGGTTTGCATTTGGGAGGTCCTACGAATTAGGGTTGTTAATTATTTGCATAGGTAATTACCATTTCAATCATCATTTCATTTCATGTACATAAAATAATCACTTCCACAATGAACCCCATCATTTTCCACAATATCCTATAAGTTGTATTACATGTTGTTAAATATAAATTAATAAGTTAAATGTATACAACAAAATTAGTTCATTTTATTTTAATATGTTGAATGAGCATAAAAATTTCAAACTTTTATGACTTCTGTTTTGCCTGTATCTTATGTATATCTTACCTATTAAATCAAATAAATCGCATTTTAAGATTACCTGCATGGGTGCTTCTTGGGCACTATCATATTCGTCTGGATCACTTTTAATCTTAGTTTCGGTTTTCTCACTGCTATGTTTATCCTTGCTGGAGCTTTTACTGGAGCTAATGAAAAAAATAACACATGATAAAAAAAAGATTGGCAAATTTAATATTGGCCCAGAATGATTTTAAGAAAACTAAAAAAAATATATTATTAAATAATAATGAATAACATTTGGAAAATTATAAAAAGCTTTCTGACAAGTATACTTGATAATATTAATAAAATTACTGACAATTGACAATATCTATGACATTTGTATCACAATAAATATTTATATTTTATTACTATTGATCTACTACAACCTACATTGAAATACTGTATTTTTTTGATAAAAAATCTTAACTAAACACATTAAATACTTGGGACAAATAAATACACTATTTTAACTTTATTGCATTCTGCTGCAGATCATAGTCACCATTCAAAGACAGGGCAATTGGAATCTCATTCATATGTATCATGTTAATTACATTAGGTTAAATTGAGCATTATTGACATCATTGCTTTTAGATTATGATTTTCTATTGCTATCCCACACCCGAGTATACACTTTATACAATTTATTTACCTGTGTTTGTCTTTAGAACTGGAACTTTTTTCTTTGTCACTTCTGTGCTTATCACTTCTGTGTTTACTGTGTTCCCTGTCCCTGTCTCTATCTTTGGACTTGTGTTCTTTATCCTTTGACGATGAATGCTCTCTGTCCTTGCTCTTGCTGCTGCTGCTTGATGATTTCTTATCACTACTGCTACTGGATTTGTATTTATCATCACTTCTATCTTTGCTTCTATGCTTGTCCTTATCACTTCGGTGTTTATCCTTGTCTCGATCCCTTTCCTTGTCAGAGCGCTCCCTGCTTTTACTGGATCTGTCCTTCTCTTTCTCAGAACTTTCTTTATCTTTGCTGGAATGCTCTTTATCCTTCTCTGACCTTTCTTTATGTTTGTCACGGTCCTTGTCTCTGTCTTTGTCTCGACGCTCCTTGTCCCTGCTTGAAGACTTGTGTGATCCACTGTGACTCTTGCTGCTTGAATGTTTGTCGCGATCCTTGTCACGATCTCTGCAAACCATCCATCATTTATAACATATTATTATTATATTATTCATTGACATACAAACCATGTGCATGCTGTTAAGCTTTGTAACATAACTGATATGATTATGAATATGATTTATATGGTCAATGCACGTCAAATGAGCACGCACTAAAGGCATCAGAATGAAAATGGCTTGTACATGTAAAACTTTTTAAAATATTATGAACATCACAAGATCATAACCTCTCTAAATATAATATTGATTTTATAACAGAGAAAACATTAATAATGCATAATGCAGGTGTAAATGTAAGAATATTCTGGAATATTAACCTGTTTGAACTGCTGCTATCTTTGGAGCTTTTGTGGTCTCGATCCTTGTCGCGATGCTTGTCTTTGCTTGACGACTTGTGGCTACTTCTGTGTTTTTCGGAACTACTGTATCCATTGTGGATACCGTTCACGTGTTCACTTTTATTACCATTTACCTTTCCCTACAAGTGAAAATAGAAAATAATTTAAAGACTACCATTTAAAATTTCCAATTGACTTAAACCCTACTCATTCTCATAAAGCAATACGAAAAGGTCCTAAAAATTACGTTTACTAGACATCATTTAGCTAAACGACGCTTGGCTTCACATTGTCTTGAGAACTATAGCTGACGCCATATTGGGACTTAGAAAATTTTCGTTTTGTGCGACCAGCGTTCACTAGTGTGTAGCGAAAAACGTTCAATAATACATTATAAATGACAAAGAAATAGTGAGTATTTGGATTTTAGAATCGTTTTAACTACTTACCGAATCACAATCATTATCACTTGCTGGATTTTCGACACTCATTTTGCCCACGTATAACGTCGTTTGTTCAAGCAAAATTACATGAGGCCGGTCTTCCTACCAACCGAGCGCAAATTCTAAGTGCCGAGATGAAACGAATGCGCATGCCCGGTCGGGTCGAATATGTTGCTAACTTCAAGTGAACAAGCAAAATAGTTCAATGCTCTCATTTGTGTCAAATTTCAGAGCGTTTCCCAATTTATGAATTTACTTAGTGATCAAAAATAGGTACATACTTTTAAAAAAATTAGACTTTATTCAATCAATATCAAGTATTTAATATGTTATTTTTACCGTACCTAACTATATTATTTTGATGATTGTCAACAATATTATCAATATTTTTATCAATTTAATTAGTAGGGAAACAGACTATTATTATTATTTATTATTATATTATCAAATATGTAAAAGTTAATTTAATATAAAATAATACTTAAATATGTTTAATTGTTTTTATGGATTTTTTACACGCTTTATATTTGCTTCACCTGTATGTATGTTTGTTTGTAACTAATAACCAGCTCCTTTGGACTTGATTTTGACCTACTTCAAACGGTCAGATTTCTTTCAAACTTCGTAGACGTAATTGCCAATAGAATCTTTCAAAAAACGTGTAAAAACACAATTGTTAGGCAAGGTATATTATAGTGTAAACGAGTATTTAAATGACAAAGACGCATGGAAATGATTAGCTCTGCAACCAGTTCCACTCAGAATAGTAAACTTTTGTATGATAATATCTTTTTTGTAATATTTTTTTAAAAGATGTGCTGAGGAGTTTCTTTAGGCTTTTCTTCTCCTCCATGACAAAGCACCTTCCGAAAAGCCAAAAAATGACGTGCATAAGTGTATCAATGATACCTATATGAATAAAATATTTTGACTTTGACTTTGACTATGCAGGAACAATGACAATTCAATATTTAAAGAAATAAGAAAGAAAGAAAAAAGAAAAAACACCTAAATTTCATTTCAAAAACCAAACTAACATATGAAAAAATAAATAATAATTAAAAAATCTAAAAAAACACGCTTTTATAGAAAATCAAACTAAAAAATAGAAAATAAATTTGAATTAAGAATCGTGTAATTGTAATAAAAGCGTGGGGTGTATGGTGTCAATGAGTAGAAGGATCATCATTTTGATAATGTTATCTTAAAAAGCAGCCGCCAAATGACTCGTCGTCTTCCGGCTGCAGGCTTGAGTGCCAGTTCTTTCTTTCTTTTTCTTCTCTCTTTCCTGGCCGGCAACGCATCGTTTATGCCTTTGGTGTTGCTGATGTCTATAGGCGACGATAGCCACTTACCATCAGGTAGATCTTCAGCTTATTCACCAGCCATTTCCATAAAAAAATCCTCATTAAAATGAAAAAAATTGGATGGCAGCCAATTATTATTTTGCCTGCTTTGACGAATAATAAAAACCCATTTACATTTTCTTTCAATCATACATTTTATCGTGGCCAAACTTGACAATAAACAGAAAAACATCTGTTGGAAGGCATTGGGCTGGATTTTGCCATCATCATCTATCCATCATTTAGAAACAATAAGAAATGTGTTAATGGACATATTCTTATATAAAAGTTTATTAGTTTTAGTTAAATGAATAGATAGAATAGATGACTAGATCGTAACATAAGAGGGGACGAATATATTGTGTTCTACAAAGAGAAAAAAAATCATCCATCCATCAGCGTTGAGAGGTCCATTCCACTACTGGACATAGGCCTCCCCTAACACGTGCCATTCTAATCGGTCCTGAGTCCCAACTAATAATTCAGAGGTTTCTGAATAAAGTTTAATTCCGATGATACTTATGCTGGTCATGCATGGTGATAATGGTAAGGTGTGTTTTCATTACCATACTGTTACGTATTTTTGTTAAGGGAACATACCAAAACCACGTGCCTCATTTAAGGGGGGGAGGGGGGTCTTCAAAACACCACGATTGGTCACAGAGGGGAGGGGGGGGGTTTAGGTTTTTGTCACGTAGTCAATATTTTAGCAACTATTGCGCCACAAAGTCCTCAAATATAAGCAAAATTATTATCTTTTAACTCTGTTTTTGCAAAAAAGTATTGAAAACCGTATTTATCAATTACCACGTCAAAACTAGGGGGCAGGGGGGGGGGTCTTCTCATATACTACGGATGGTCACGAAGGGGGGGGGAGGGGGGTAAAAAGTTGGAAAAAATGGGTTACGTGGTTTTGGTATGTTCCCTAATATTTAATACATTTTATAGTACGGTACGGAACTAAAGGAAACTTATTCCTAAATAGTACTATAGTTTACAATATTTTTCTCAAATAAAAGGGAAACGTGTTATCTATGGTAATACTATAACTTTATGACAGCGTGGCTGAACTGCTGAGCTGTCAAATCTAACCTCTCTCTGACAGTCTGTCTGTATTTTATTTTATCTGTGCTTTTATTTTTTTTCCGTTCACCATTTTACGACTCCTCCGTTCCGTTCGTTTTGAATTGAATTGTCAATTTGTTGTCACCAGTCACGTCATCTGTTCACGTCACTCACTCGATAGAAATATGAGCGTAGAATAGAATTTTAAGAAAATATATTTTTAAGAGTCGCAGTTCACTTATTTTAAATTAAGTTAAGCTTTATTTTTCACGTAATAAATAATTTATTATGAGTTGTTTAGAAAATACTCACGAGGCAAGTGGTAGTGACAAAGCCCTAGAGCACAATACAGATAACTTGAAGAGAAAACTATCAGGCTGTGATATTGATGATGATTCTTTATCAAAGGTGCCAAAAGAAGTGGAACGCACTGATGAACATTCAAGCGTTGTCGCTGCACACTATAATCATCTCGAAGAGAAAGGTTTAAAAGAAAGATATAAATCGCCTATATTTTATCTTAGAAATTTCAACAACTGGGTTAAAAGTGTGCTTATACAGGATCACATAGATAAGGTGAGTGAAAAGGAATATGGAAAACCGTTATCAGTTCTAGATATTTGTTGTGGTAAAGGTGGCGATTTAAGCAAGTGGCAAAAGGCCACAAGAATGAAGCATGTTGTGTTTGCTGATATCGCAGAAGTATCTGTTCAGCAGTGCCAAGCTCGCTACGCAGACTTACGTCGGCGCTGCGGCCGTTTGTTCACTGCTGAGTTTATAACGGCAGATTGTACTAAGGATACTCTTAGAGACAAGTATGAGGATTCATCGATCAACTTCGATTTTGTTAGCTGCCAGTTTGGTTTGCATTACAGTTTTGAAAGCTTATCTCAAGCTAGAAGGATGCTTACTAACATATCTGAGTGTTTGAAACCAAACGGGTACTTCTTTGGAACAATACCCAATGCAGATGAAATTGTTTCAAGAGCAAAGAAATCTCCAGATAATAGTTTTGGAAACAGAGTATTTAATATTAAGCTATTGTTTGACCCAGCCAATGGATATCCACTTTTTGGAGCAAAATATGATTTTCACCTTGAGGGTGTAGTAGATTGCCCAGAGTTTCTAGTGGATTTTAAAGTACTAGTTAAGCTTGCTAAAGAGTATGGGTTAGAATTAGTATATAAAGCAGGATTTGCTGATTTTTTTAAAGATTATTCAGATAAATATACACAGTTATTACATAGAATTATGTGTTTTGAAAGTTACCCTGCTCCACCTGGCAAACCACTTATAGCAGAAGAGTCGGAATATGACCATGCCAGAGAGAAATGGGAGGAGCTGAGCAATAAGACTGAGCATGTGCGCTTAGGTACTATGAGCAAGAGTGAATGGGAGGTTGCAAGTAAGTATTTTACTTTTTTACATTAGCCCTTTCTCAGTATAATTATGACTCATTAAATTATTTCCCCATTATCTTTTGGGATTTTCTATGCTATTAAGTTTGTCTTTTTTTGATATAATTATTTTTAAAAAACTTCCATCTGTATGTAATAATTTACATACATATCTGTTTTCAATTATTTTCGTGATATTAATCTGTGTATTTTTTGTTTCAGCTATTTATATGGCTTTTGTATTTAAAAAATGTAAGAGAGTTTGGGATGAAAATACAAAACAATATACTTATATTACTTCAGGAGAAAAGAATGGGACTGCAGAAAAAAAATAGACCCTGAACATCTTTGCATATAATTAATATTTAATGTTATAATCTTATAATAACTTAGGCAATAAGGTAACTTGAATATTCTGGACCACTATTCATTCATGATAGCATGTACAGAGAGACTTGCTGTATCTCTTTTCCTCTTAAACCAAAAGTGTTGTTGTGTTGAAATCACATTAATTTAGTTGTTTGTTGTTGTCAGTCATTGTTCCATGCATCTTTAGATGTTACGAGAGGTCTTTGCTGCTGAATACTACTAATATGCTGTAAGCAAAGCCACATTCAGAAAAATCCATCTCGCAAATTTAATCTAATTTATATCCAGTTTTGGACATTCTAATTACATATTTAGAACTTTAACACTTATCTTGAAACAATGATAATACAATCATTTCATAGCTAGGACCTGATCTTCTTGTTTTTGCATAATATTTACCTGAAGATAGTGGTGTATCAATCACAATTTTTGTAAGTTCAAAAGTATTATATTAGATAAATTACCTTTGAATTTTGTGTTTTAGTATAGAAAATGTATGAAATTTAATAGTTGATATTAACTCTTTGTATTATCACAAGAAACAAATGAATTCCTCAGACAAAATTTTAAATATTTTTTCATAAATGTTTTCTTGGTTGTGGAATGATGGATCTAGAAAGATCTGAATGACTTACAAATGGTCACAAGAAGAGTAATCTATTTGAATTGTTGAAGAAATGATAAATTTAGTTAGCATAATAAATTTATACAAAATAATGAATTAAACATTGATGCTTTTTTCAAAACCTTTGTTTTATTTTTTAACCATACTGATATTATAAGAAATTTTGGAGGCACCACCTACAAAAAGAATGGACGTAATCCCAACAGCAAATTCAGTGAAGCACGCATAGTAATACCAGCTCTCTGTTCGTACAAGTACACATTAACACATTGACACCATACTGCTACAATCAGCCGCCATTGCCGCGCTGGACAGCACTCGAGTCATACGGACAATGGGAGTTGGTAAAAAATAATAAAAATACCTTGTGCTGTTAAAAGTTGCAAGAACAATAGTAATTCAATTAAAAGACATCAAGGAAGCACCTTTAGAAAACTGCACCATTAGATTTTAGAAAAATTAATATTCCTGGCCAGGAATTGGACCCGTTGATTTTGAAAAAAAAAACATCCTGTATTATTATACCATAGTGTTGCTATAATAACAATGATCAAATTCTGCGAAGTAATGACATACGCCAAACGACTCGTCGTGTTGTGATACCTTTGGTGTTGCTGATGTCCATTAGCGATGATAGCCACTTACCATCAGTGGATAGTCAGCTCGTTTGCCGGCATTTTCATAAAAAAATACGGCAAACTTAAGGAAAATGTAGAATTTAAGAATAATTTGTTAAAATTAATGTGCTTGTAAGTTTGCCGTATTTCATTACTTCGCAAATTTTGATCCTTGTTAGCAATATTATCGAATGGTGTAATAATACAGGATGAGTTTTTCTTTCAAAATCAACGGGTTCGATTCCTGCCTGGAAATATTGATTTTCGTATGTTATTACGCGTTAGGTACTTCACAGAATTCGAACCTTGTTAGCGACACTATTAGATGATGTAATAATACTGAGTGAGTTCTTTTTTCAAAATCAACAGGTTCGATTCCTGGCCTGAAATATTGATTTCTCGTATGTCATTACTTTCCAGAATTAGATCCGTGTTAGCGTCACTATTGAATGGTGTAATAAATATGGGGTGCGTTTTGCAGACAACAGTGGTTAAAACCACCTGCGACTATAATCTCGCGTGGGACCGCCGGAAACCTGCAGCGCCGGAGCCGTGACAGAAACAATGCATTTTGCATGCCTGGTTGCATGTTGCATGTTTATTTGCACGCTGCATGCCTGCTTGCATGTTGCATGCCTGCTTGCATGCCTGCTTGCATGTTGCATGCTTGTTTGCATGCTGCATACTTGCTTGCGTGCTGATGCATGTTTTTGATGAAATAGAGTGCACAAACTTTCTAGGCGTTTGGTGAAATGAAAATATGGTAATTAATTAAAATAAAATTAAAATAGCGGTATAATTAATGTTCGGAAACATAATACTTCGAACAAATGTTATTTCGACCAAATGAAACGTGGGAGTAACAAAAAAAAAACTTGAGAGGTGTCAAGGGACACCCGGATGGAACGAAGTTCCTTGCGATTTAAGTATCGTTTTACGCGCTCAGCAGTGTGATTCAGCAATATGAAACTAGATGGCGCTGTACAACTTTCTGAATCACGCTGTTGAGATTCTTTGGCCCTAACATAAGTAAAATAGCAAAAAGTGTCGTGACAGCTTTTCGTAAGAATCAAAAAGTGTCGTGACAACTTTTCGTAAGAATTTTTTCCGTCTAGCCCCCTTTCACAACGCGCGATAAGGAACTTCGTTCCAAAATAAATCGAATTGACAATAGGTCAACTGATACAATACAGTGGCAGGTGGCAGAGTTCACTTAGATGAAGCAAAAAAAAACGAAACAACAGTTGAAAAGTTTTAGGTGAAATTAAATTCGGTCAAATATTTTTCGATCTTATGATAGGTATCCGAAATTTTGGAAATTTGATGAAACCTTTAGATGTAACTTGTATTTATTTAGTAATTTGTATGTAACCATCTGTTTCGAGAAACCAATACCTACATTAATAATCTTTACATCGAAAGTTTCTTGACGGGATTCTTTAATTTACATAGAGCATTTTATTTATCGATCACTTTTAATAAAATAAGGAGGAATGTTCCATCCATCCATCCATCAGCCCTTGGAGGTCCACTGTTGGACATAGGCCTCCCCTAAAATGGGCCACTCTGACCGGTCCTAAGCCTTCTGAATCTAGCGGATGCCCGCTGTCTTCTTCAGGTCGTTTGTCCACCTGGTCGGGGGGCGTCCTATAGGTACTCCGTTTTCCGAGACATGGGCGCCATTCGAGGACCTTTCTAGAGGACCTTTCTTTTCTTTCTTCTTTTCTTGGACGAATGTTGGAAGGTATAAATTCAAGAGAAACGTTGCACCTCCCTTTCTTGCTTTACCTGTTATTTTAACTCTACTTGTGACATAAAAACTTCGAATTACTGGCATGTCACAAACATCTATCTATTTACTAGACCCATTTAATCACAAGAAGAGCCGTGATAGCGTGATTGATTTACAAGCTTTACCTAATGGGAATGCCAGACAGACTCGTGTATATCATATGAGATTTCTTGACAAATCGCAGGTTCCGCTACAGAGTTGAGGGCACAAGCTTCTCTAACCATTCCGTAAGAGCCAGAGTCCCACAAGGCTTCGTCCTCTCCCCACTTCTCTATACGTTGAGCTACAACAGCAACATACCAAGGCACCCACAGGTGCAACTTGCATTATTCGCATCAACCACCACGCAGCCAATGCCAGCCCGCATCACCAAAACTTTCCAAGCTACCTTCAACCGCACTGGGCTAATGGTTTTGGAAATAGAAAATTGAGGTGAATCACGAGAAAAGTCTTCTATTTATTTCAATAGAGTCAGGAAAAGGAAAATGACACGACTCATCCCAGGGAGAAATCAGTCAAATATCTTGACGTCACTTTAGGCGAACATAATAACATGACCTTCTACGCGCACATTAAGTAGATTTGAAACAGGGCCACCTTCATGCTAGGTCGACTGTATCCTCTGATAGCCAAGAGTAGTAAAATGCTCCGTAACAAGACTACATTTTACAAGACTTGCCTCTGACCCGCCATGATCTACACCAGCGTGGTCTTTGGATACCCAAAATATCTCATGATTGCAGAGAAGAAATTACGTTACGAATATACGTATTAAATGTATGTATGTGTGTATGTATGTGTGTATGTATGTATGTTACGTATTAAATTAAACCGAGTATAAAGGTAATAATAATTTTAAAGTAATAAAAGTATTGAATCCGCTGCAGCGGATTGGTGGTTGGTTAGCATTTGGTGTTCATTCGAGGTAGGTAATTGTGATTGTGATTGTGTGATGGTTGCAATTGTTTTATGATTATGATAATATAGTTTTTTTGACACATAATAAGAAGGTTTTGGAATGTTTCAAATGGGTTTCAGCATATTGTTTGTGTTATGTCATGAAATGATACTTTTTTTCCTACAACGAAAAAAAATCCTTGGAGTTTTTAATTCATAGATCGAATGATTACACAAATGCTTTTATACTTACATATAGTGCTAGTTATTATGACTGTCAAATGTCAAGTTTTTATTACCTCGTGGACCTCGTGGTAATAATCTATGTTAGTCAGTGGTTCCCAAACTTTTTTGTCTCAAGTCCACTTCGATTTAATTCTTATTGGTAGGGCCAGGGTTCACAATGTTTTAAAAATTTTACTGTATTAATCTTACCAACTTTTGTGTCAAATAACAGCTGTAAATCTCAAAAGTAACATTTATCAAGCAGGCATTATGTAATTGAAAACTTTAGTTTATTATCATAAACATCTCAGTTTCCTTTGAATGAAAATTATTTGGTGTATTATACCAAGTATAAAGAATTATTGGAAATTTATATTAATAGGTGTAATTCCCGTTTGCGCATTTTGGCACACATTATTTCGTTTATAAAACATGTTAATTTAGAGGCCTATCAAAATAGACTTAAGGTACATTTATTCTATATTTTCTTGTATTTGTGTTGCTGATTCTTATTTAGAAAATGAAATGAACTCAGGTTGCGAACATCTTGTTTCATTAGGTTATGGGCCCGGCCCAAATGAAAAATATTTTTTCTCGTTTCTCAATAGGTTATGGGCCTCTCCCGATTTATCAGTTATTTTTAATGTTTTAAAAGAGATAAATCGTACCTACATTTTTTTCTCAGAAACATGGCTTCAAATTCATGGGTCCAGCATCCTAACCCATATAAAATATATCCTCGCGACAGTAATAATGGTGTTACAGTCAGGTTTTCGTAACACTGGATTGATGGTAATAGTCCCAGTATGAGGAAATCGGTGCAAAGCAATGATATTTAAAAATTAGAACAGTATAATATCACTGTGTGACGGATGGTAAAACCGCTTAGAGCTCAGACTTCGTGGTTAATATTCCTAAGCATAGAGGACGTGAAAACAATATGAAGGATGGTGATTTACTGTAGATAATTTCTAGGAAATTCTTTTGGCCTGCTTAAGTATGTTAAGCCGGATGCAGAATAAAAATTAGGAGTTACAGATACAAGGACCAGAGCTCAGTAAGTCTTGATGATAGATCCATCGATTTATTTGCATATCAAGAATATAGTATGTGGTAATCCTACCAAGAACACTGTTATGACCAGCAGAGATGTCATTGTGATGGAGGATGTGAGTCAAGGAATTATTTGGATTACTAACAAAGAGACAACAGTAGACATTATTGAGGAGAGTAGATATTCAGTGGGGAAATCATCACAGAATATTCTTCTATTCTTTTTAAACATTACAAATTTATGCTTGGCATTGTATCTTTGGAATAATAATAATGTAATGTTCATTGTGCTGATTAAATATTAGCTAGTTTATTTTGATAAGTCCCCGTTCCTATCAATAGAACAACTTATTTTATGTATGTTCTGTGATGTTGGGAGTAGGAATATGAATGATATTTTTACATTCAAATGAAGTAACTACCTAATATTGAAAAACTAACATAAAATACACGAATAGAATAGGTAATCTTTCACAAGATCGGCTGAAATTTATATTGTTCCATTCAATTTTGTAATGTATCACTAAACAGAGCTATAAAACAATGCAATGTACAGGGAAACAATAGAAGTATCTACATTACATTATGTAAGAACGAATTTATACAATCCGCAGCAAAGTTTATTGTGTGCAATGCAATGTGTGCTCGCTGTGATCGAACTGCAAGTATTGCAAGCGCAACCGGGCGGGCAATGGTGAGAGAGGTAGTGAGTGAGGTGCAGAGAGGGCAGGTTTGGAGGTCTAGCCGCTAGCGAACGCTACGGGCACGGGGCGGAGGCGGGGGCCCCGGTCGGCGGTCGGTGCCGTTACGTGCGCGCGCGACGACGGTGGTGCCACGAAGCGGACGTGCTTCACTCAGTTCGTGCGCGAAAGTCGTTACCTGCGTCACACGATCGTATTTCTATCACACGCGATACAGTTCTTTCGGCACAATTAGGCGAAACAAATCAATTTACTGAGCACAGACGTTAAGTATTCCATGATAAACGAGAGACCCTATAGAAACGACGGCAGCCGTTGCGATACCTAGTGCAATACAGTGTGTGAAAGCGTGTGACGTCAGAGGGACCAACAGACCGATCATGTGTTGAACGCGGATGCAGTGATGGAATGTGGTTTTGGTGTGTTGTGTTACATGAAATGATACAGTACCTCGGTTTACCTGATCCGCAGCCGTAGCGCCGTCAGGGCGCAAGTCTTCCACGGGAATCATGCGTAGAAAAAGATGAGCCAAGATGCTGAGAGCTTGGTAATATCATTTTTATATTTGCACTCATTTTTAATAAAGACTTAATTATGGACCTACAGATATATTAAACACGTTATCGTCAAAGCTAACAGCTTGAGAAAGGTTTTTCTGAACTAACACTATTCTTTAATCCGCATCCGATCAATAACAACCCACGACTGTTGAGTCAGTATTCACAAAATAAGGCGGGTTTACATGGCAGCTATTTATAATGATGATATTATAGAATGTAAACGGCAGGTATGTGCGAATTCTTCAACGAGGACGATATTCAAGGTTGGATATGCTTCGTATTACCAAGAAGTTTCATGACTTATTCATTATTTGAGAGTACCGCAATGTGTTAATTAAAAAGAAAACTTATATTCATACCTATTATGCACTTGCATGTTTTAATAATTAAAACAATAAAATACGTAACGTATTACACCCAATAGTTGGACTACTACATATTATCAGTTACCAGGTAAGTATTAGTCTTTGAATGTCACGTTCTAATTTTAGTTGAATTCACTGTTTATTTTCCTTGTGGTATTAATTTTGAACCTTCCTTCTTGAGTTAAGTAAATGTGTACTTACTAGCTGTAATCTAATTGATGTTATTAAAATGAAAATTGTTCTCCAGAATTCAAAGGGGGCGCTAGTTGAAATAAGTTTGAGAACAGGTGACCAAGACGGAAGCAGCAAAGCTAATTCGAAAATACGTCATATTTTAAGACGGTCGAAATAATATTATTATTCATAAATAACTTGTAGGTTGCCCGTGCCCACAATTTTATTCATGCTTAAATTACTTAGTCGAAATGTTAATGAATTAAATCACAAGTGCTTTTAATAGGTACTAATTCGGATTGAGTAGATATTACTAGGTATCTTGTGTCATTCATAATAGGCACTCAGCATCTTGGGCTTTATCGTAATTTCATCATCATCATCCATCAGCCTTTGAAGGTCCACTGCTGGACGTAGGCAATTACCTAATCATAATTCGTAATTTATTATCAGTTAACAGTTGAGGTAAAAAAAGAAATACATAGCATAAGAATACACACGCCAAAGGCACTGAAATAAATAAATTATGTATGTATGTTCTTACATACTGCGTCGCCGATCAGTTTTAGGGATAAAATCTCAAAATTTGATAAGTCCGGATTTGTTAGACGTTCTAAAAAAACTAAAAACGTCACATTTGTAAAAAAGTCCGAGCATGTGGTTTTAATAAAATTCCATAAATTCTATTCAAAATATTTACCAACTAAAATAGGGAAAATATTATATTTTTATCATAACAATGGAGGAATTTTATCATTTTTTAATCCTCTCTTACAGGTTTGAATAATAAAATTTTTTGAAGAACTGTCGCTAAGCCGTGCTTGATCGAATACACCAGTTGTGTAATCAGCTGGGGCATTGTACATTCTTTATACTCCGTGTACTCAGCAGTGTCATTTAGTTACAGCCTACAGGTAAAAAGAGCCTATGGACTTTTTCAACACGGCCGGCGGCGCAACGAATAAATTGCCACTTCAACGAATAACTAGACTCCCTTACTTTAAATTTGGCCACCGCATTCTTGCGTAGAAAGTACAAGTGAATGGGTGAGACCTTCGTTAGTTTAATACTCGACGCTTTCAGTGGAATCGCGTCATACAATATTAATTATTCGAATCTATGATAACTTGTGCATGCATTATTGAGTCTTGCTTGTTGGCGTTAATGTAATAAATATGAATATAAACTGTAATTAAGTGAAGAAAGTACTTAATCATGGAAAACTTATTGATTTTCGGAACTGAAGAGAGTAGAGACAGTATTACTATTTCATCTAGGGACACGGTAGTGTCCCTGCCAAAGACTCTAAATATGATGTGGTTTAGCGTACCTACTCATCGAATTTTCTAAGTTTCAGACTGAAACTTTGAGTAGGTACGTACCTCCATAAAGAGGAATAATGGTGATTTTTCCACTGATTCACGTATTAATTAATCAAAACCTCTAGGGTACTTCTTTCCGAAGTCCTAGAAAGCTGAAATTTGGTAGGCACGCTAGGATTTGCACAAACAATACACCCTTTCACTTGAACTTTCAAAGTTGCGCTCGTCTAAAAAAAGCTCGCCAATATCGAGCGCCCCAGGGTTTCCGCAGTTAGCTTAGCTCCTCTCGCTCTACCTCAGGGCCTTCTGCAAATCTGGTAACACTGCTCTTCCGCATCGCAAAAGGCGCCATGAAAATTTTATTTTGCGCTGGAATTTCGCATTTGGGTTTTTTGGTTATTTTTCGCCAAGCGCAACCTTTGGCCCAGCGCTGGTTTGAGGTTGTAATTTATAATAACCTCTTCGCATGTAATAATATGTGTCTTCTGAATCTTATTCATCATAGCATATAATCAAGCAATCAATAAGGGCCGGGGTGTTTTCTTGTGGGTTTGACTTCCATGTCACCAATAATCGCAGATGTGATTACATTACACACATAAGAATAGTGATGTTGCCCATATCCTGAAATATAATAAGTAAAATATACGTAGAAGAGTAATGTAAAGTTGTATGTCACCTAAGGGAAAATACTAGTAATTTTTAGGCTCAGATTAACTGAGTTTTTAGGGTATTTGAAATTAAACGGAATTGTATAGGTACGTCCACACAATCTTTGTTTAATAAGCTATCATTTAAAAAAACACTATCAAAATATAAATTTAAACACTTTTCGACAGAGTATCTTCGATAGGATGACACCGGGCGGCTTACAGTTCAAATAAGTAACAAAGATAATAAAAATACATAATATAAAAAAGCTTTTGGAATCTAAAAGTTTAATGTTACACCACTAGATTTCTTTTATTGTTAGCAAGGAGCCAGAGTCTACCAATTGAGAGTGAGAGGAGACCTAAGCCTAGCAGTGGGAAAATTTTATGGATTTTGACTTTAAGTTTTTTTGACGGGTGTGGTATGACGACGATTCTTTCAGCGATAATACAATAATATAATTAACCAGCCCTTGGTTTGCCAACATTGATGTCATTATACAATAAAAAACATAATTGAGTATTTCTTTATTCAAATCAAAGTAAAACATAAAAAATCAAAGTACAATATACCCCGAGAGTTGTCATTAATTTAATTAGGGTTGACACAATTTAATTTTAGTTAGTGACTGCCCTGATGTTGTATTTTAGAACAAAGAATATTTATACGTGGTGTTATGTTTATTGCAAGAGCACACCGCATGTTATGCTGTGCATCAAGTGCATTTCTAAACTTGGTTTTTAAAACAGCAAAGCACGAAAATTCTGCTTGACACAAATAAGTGGTTTGAAATGGTAGCAGAGCTTTTTCAGCTTCATTGCTCAGAATAGGCTTCCCAGATAATTCTGCCCAAAACTTCGTGAGGCTCATTATAGCAAATCTTTCTTTTTAACCGACTTCAAAAAAAGGAGGAGGTTCTCAATTCGACTGTATTTTTTTAATGTTTGTTACCTCAGAACTTTCGACTGGGTGAACCGATTTGGATGATTATTTTTTTAATCGAAAGCTGGTGCTTGTCATGTGATTAGAGCATCGAGCCCGGGTTTACCCGGACCGAAAAACCCGGGTTTTCCCGGTTCTGAGGATTACAAAAAAACCCGGGTTTTAAAAATCAAACCCGGGTTTTTCGGGTTTTTTTAAATACTTTTGTTTTTGTTATTTATTAAGTTTAAGCCACAAGAGAGAAGAAAGTGGGTCCCTTCGGAATTGGACGACGGAACCACCGAGGACACTTGTTGACTAACTTTTTGGAGAAGGAAGATCTCTTTGTGATGAACTCCTTCTTCATAAAGAAGCCTCAACGCAGGTGGACTTGGATAAGTCCTGATGGTTCCACAAATAGCGAGATAGACTTCATTCTGGCAGACAAACAGCACATATTTAATGATGTCTCTGTGATCAGCAGGTTCAAAACCGGAAGCGATCACCGTCTTGTGCCTCTTACACATTAAATATCGACGTGAAGCTGGAACGGTCATGCCTGATGAAGTCTATGCTTCATCCAACAGCTGTCCAAATCCAGGGATCCGAAAACTTTCAACTTGAGCTGCAAAATAGTTTTGCGTACCTAGAATCATGCACGTCGGTGGAGGAGTGTAACACCAGGAATCAGGATGGTAGCGAGTGTAGCGACTGTCCACGAGGTAAGGTCGAAGTATTTCAAGACCCACCCCAGTGGTAGATCTCAAGTTCTCTCAGAACAAAGTCTCGGTCTTATGAGAGATCGACGAGAACTATGTGTGCAGTCTCCAACCTCTATGGCGGATTACCGACGGCTCAATGAACAGATCTCCAAGTGTAGGCGACGCAATTTGCGCAAACACACCGCAAATCCTGTAAAAAATACAATAGAGCAAAACCAGGGCTCCAAAGTGTTCGCCAGAGACCTGTCTATTGGGCAAAGTCAGCTCACAAGGTTGAAGACCGAGTCCGGCACCATAGTTACGTTGAAACCTGAAGTTCTAAGAGAAGCTGAGAGATACTACGGACGGTTGTATACCTCCTCTCAAGCTCCACTTCCCAGTGAGGAGAGCGACAACAGAGCTAAATTAACCCGACACTACACAGAGGATATCCCGGCCTGTATGAGATTAGAAAGGCTCTCAAACAGCTTAAAAACAACAAGGCACCGGGAGATGACGCGGTATCACCGCCGAGCTGCTGCTGGGGGGAAACCCCTCCTAGTGGCGCTCCAAAAACTGTTTGTTACCGTCATCCATACTGAAACTACCGCGGGAGCGTGGAGCAGAAGTGTGGTGACTCTGTTTTTCAAAAAGGGCGATAAAGCACTTTTGAAGAACTACAGGCCAATCGCACTTCTGAGCCACGTTTATAAGTTGTTTTCGAGGGTGCTCACAAATCGCATTGCACGCAGGCTTGACGACTTCCAGCCTCCTGAACAAGCAGGATTCCGGAAAGGCTACAGCACCATAGACCACATACACACACTGCGGCAGATTATACAGAAGACCGAGGAGTATAATCTGCCGTTATGTGTCGCCTATGTGGACTATGAGAAAGCCTTTGATTCTCTCGAGTCCTGGGCAGTACTAAATTCTCTTCAGCGGTGCCGTATCGACTACCGGTATATCGCGGTGTTGAAGTATTTGTACTCATCAGCCACCATGTCCGTCAAAGTACACATAGCCACGAACCCCATCCAATTGTAGAGAGGTGTCAGGCAAGGGGACGTTATATCCCCAAAGCTGTTCACCGCTGCGTTGGAAGATGTGTTCAAGCTGATGGAGTTGAAACGACGTGGCATTAACATCAATGGCGAATACATCACACACCTGCAATATGCCGATGATATAGTCATCCTGGCAGGATCCCTGGAGGAACTAGGTACAATGCTCGGGGACTTGAACAGCGCCTCACAACGGGTGGGTCTTAAGATGAATGTCCATGTTACACCCGTACCGGTTGTTGTTGACGGCGCTGCTCTCGAAGTTGTAGACGAATACACCTGGGACAAGTGACCCAGATGGGTAAGTCCAACTTCGAGAAAGAAGTCACTCGTAGAATCCAACTCGGATGGGCTGCGTTCGGGAAACTGCGTCATATCTTGTCGTCCAAAACACTACCTCAGTGCCTGAAGTCGAAGGTGTTCGAGCAGTGTGTGTTGCTAGTGATGACATACGGATCCGAGACGTGGTGCTTCACTATTGGCCTAATCCACAAGCTCAGGGTAGCACAGCGGGCTATGGAGAGGGCTATGCTCGGTATTTCTCTACGTGATCGTATCAGAAACGAGGAGATCCGTAGACGAACAAGGGTAACCGACATAGCTCAACGAATTAGCCGGCTGAAGTGGCAATGGGCTGGCCACATAGTGCGAAGGACCGATAACCGTTGGGGAAGAAAGGTCCTCAAATGGCGCCCGCGTCTCGGAAAGCGAAGTACAGGACGTCCCCCGACAAGATGGACCGACGACCTGAAGAAGACAGCGGGCATCCGCTGGATTCAGAAGGCTTAGGACCGGTCAGAGTGGCGTAAGTTAGAGGAGGCCTATGTCCAGCGGTGGACCTCCAAGGGCTGATGGATGGATGGATGGAGATTACTTACGAAGTTTTAAGATATTCTGAAGAAAAAATAAATCTTTATCACTTTTTTAAACATTTTAAACTGTTTTTGTAATTTGTAAAGTACTATTTCATTTATTTAAATTCTTCCTCATCCTTTATAATTTGTCCTCATTGCAGGAAATCGATATATAAACGCAGATTAGTGTATTTTTAAAAAATACAATAAAAGGCTCGAAAAGCTCGAAAAAACCGGTCTACCCGGGTTTTGATATTCTTAAACCCGAAAACCCGGGTTTTCAAAATTGAACCGAGCTTCGATGCTCTACATGTGATCCTATTTAAATTAGCGAGATCTGACAATGGCATCCATGAGAAAAACGTATAAGTCTTAAATTTACATAAGTATGTGCGCGACAAATGGACGAATACCTCAATATCACGCCAACCGATTTCGATAATTTTTTAAATCAAAAGCTGGTGCTTGTCATGTGATCCTACTTAAATTAGCGAGATCTGACAATAGCATCCATGAGAAATCCTTATAAGTCTTTGCATTTAGTATGTGCGCGACACAAGGACGAATAACTCAATATCACGCCAACCGATTTCGATGATTCTTTTCTTATTGGAAAGAATGTACTTCATTTGAAGTCGGTATTTTTTTGTTAAAATTTTATAATACTCCATCACCCTGCAATTCAAGCAATTTTTGTAATCCTATATATCGTGGATTACCCAGCGGTATCATTTTCAATCCTCATCATTATGTCTACAAACGGATTTCTTACCCAACTGTATTTCTCGATATAGACATTTTATGGAACAGCGAGTAAAACATAATAATTCACTGTTGTAGAATATCTTGTCATTTCATTTTCAAGATTTCTCAAATGTTCTAAAAATATAGTTATTTAACATTTAACGTTTTGGAACTCTCTCCAAGCGAGTTTAACTCGCACTTGTCAAGTTTATTTTTGTTTTTCCAGCAGTAATTTATTATTGTACTTAATTAGACTGACACTACATTGCCGCAAGTAATTTAGACAGAGTAATGTATTCATGGGCATCCAAAAATACCCTTAACAGACTGGTCTGAGCCATCGGAATGCTGCAATTTCCCAATGTTTTCTTTTATACTGGCCGGGATATAGGTTCAGTCTGGGAACGTGCTGAATCGTGGGACACTAATTATCCTGCGGTTGTGGCCTAACGGTCGACGCTTCTACAAACGAGACATCACGGCACGACAACATTATAATTTACTGAAATCAGCAGTTAATGATAGCAGCGATAAATAAGCTAAATACAAATAATAATTACATCAATGGTAAATATGGAGATTTAAACGTAACAAGCCGAATTAAACGTAGCTTCCTGCTTGAGTAAACATTCGTAACGATGTCGATTGTGGTGACGCATCTCACTGCTCAATATCTCAAGTGTCTACGTACATATTTGTGACATCATCGGTGTGATGTTTTGGAAATACCGAGACGGCCCCGCACATGCGTGGTCTCCTTGTCTCCTCGCCAATCCTCGCGACCGGCGTCACGTCTCGCGAGCGCGGTGCTCGGGCTCTCCGACTACCGACCGTATGACGGGGCTCAGATGACGCGCAGCTGGCGTCGAGTGCGGAAGGTCTCGGCTGTTACTAATCAGTCTGTTAGTGAAAAGTAACGTGTATGTGTTTTTGTGTTCATCAATCAGAACCTTCAGTGACTACTGAATCCTGATACGAGTCGCCACCGATATGTTGATTGTGGGTTCTCAGACGTTTAGTGGACGGTGACGGCTGATACGTTCGCACGGTCGCGTTGTTTTTGTGTTTAATGTGTTGTGCTCTTACGTCGGGAGTCATTTGCATGGTAATCAAGGGGTTTACTACAGGACGCAGTCAATGCCAAGTTATAAGGAAATTTTAAGTAGTGGTTAAGTTAATTCCCATAATTTGCACCACAAAGCCAATGAATCATCCGTATCACGTTATCGTTTATTCTAATGTTTGACGATCTGAAATTCAAAATCAAAAATATCGTTTCACTTATCTAATAGCTACTTCTATTTGGAGTGTACTAAAGCCTGCGTTTCAGTTATTTCTTTTATTTTTCATTTATCATTATCACCATGAATCATGGAATTGAATAATACAATGAAAAAATCACCATGTACTCCGTTAATATTTACATGAAGAACTAACTTTGTACTGAAAATTGATACTGGAAGTTTGTGTATGTTCTTTAAATTAAATTTAGTTTTTATTGTTTATTATTATTTATATTAATTATTATTCAGGACTTCCTTGAACTTGATCATATCATTGATGATAATGAAATCACAATTATTTTGTTCGATTAAATTATCTTCTCAGTTAATATTATCAGTACAGTCAGTTAATATTCTCAGTTTATTATTAAAGGCCTTATATGTTATAATGTCTAAAACTATTCACACATTGACCCCTATCCATCCAACTTTGGTGAAAACTTTCAATGAGATAAGTCTGGTTTTAAGCAGTTTGTTAAACTGCAGGTATTATCAATTCTGTGGTTTAACACATATGGTTTAGAATTGAAAAAATAAGATGTCTGTTTTTCCTTTCTTCCTTTAATCTAACCCCTTCTTTCTGATTGTTGTTAGTCGAATAATTAAATATCAAAACGTGTCTATCTATTACTAAGGAACTATTTTTTGTTCTTGTACCTACCTATAACACCAAAATAAAATACCACTATACAGCACCGATTTAAATTTAAAATAGGGACGCAGATACCTGACGTAAGTGGTCAGGTAGGATAGGTATAAAAAATGTTTCACCGTGGCCGCACCTGTCGTGAATTTCGACACACACCACCTGCCGCCTTCCCTCGACAAATCTCATTATTGGAAAGATGAGAGATCGTGAAGTACTTTTGGTTGATAAGAAATCTTGCAACTGTCGCGCAGGTGCTACAACTTTTCTCGTCTTCGATATCAGTTACATCCATATTATGTTTATACGTGTTATTTATATATTATAAACAAGTCAAGTTAGCTTTCGGAACTAAAGAATATTTTTTATCACTTATATGCTTGCTAATATGTGTATCGAAAACGGTTTTCCCCGGTGATACAAGATAAGCAATTGTTATGCTCTATAAAATAATATGTAAATTTGTTTTAAAATTTATTCAACGACTAGGTTTAGTTCTAATGCTTTCAATGTTCTCTGGTCAAAGTTCTTTTATACAAAGTATTGAGTTTAGAAAACAATCCATAAATATGTACTTAGTATAAGCTGCAAAAATGGCAGTTGGGACTAAGTCATTCATTAGATATTTGAACAAATGTAAAAATTTGAGGAGGTCATTGGTACATCGATATAGTTCTGTTATATCGTTGAAGACCAATGATATTTAAAGACAGATTGAATGTCCCAGAATATTTCTATGGCTGGATTGCTACAGTATTGCGCCATAGAACTCGTTGGATTGGACCTAATGCTTTGCTCCTAATGATCGGCCTGTTTTGTCGACCGCTCCCTTCCTCTATTATCCAATTTCCTTGTCAGATATGGACGTGTCCACGGCTACCATTCATGTTCATGTGTACTTATTCGGTACCTGGTCTTTTGGTGCAATTAAATAAACTTATAGCAGATATAGCTTAAGACTTACATTGTGAAAATTGTTGTTGTATTAGAATTGGTCACTAATTTATCAATTCCATGCGACATATTAAGTATATTGGTAAATCTGTTATGCCGAAACTTCATCATTTTCCTTCTTTTAACCATTGTTAATCTTATCGGAAATCTTTTGTTTAAAATGTGATTTAGATTTCACCATTGTCCTTTGTCGTAAGATTGTACGGTTATTTGGCTGAATTTTCAAACTGAGGTACTAGCAAAAGTACCGTATCTGTAATCAGTACCCCTAAAATATTTGAAATAATGTCTGATACGCGATAATCCAATTAACAAATCTACTAACATCATCATAGAATACATAGTAAAATAGCGATGGGACCATTTTAAATTGACCTGTCTAGACGTAATCGATAGAAGAGACTGTCTGGCTTTCTTTTAAAATGGTATTTTACTGAATAGGAAAATCATTCCGTTATTCCATCAGGCAACATACTCCTAACTTTCAGTTACCCCCATCATTTATTCATATACTAACTTGCAATTATTTTGAATATAGAAGGTCGAGTGTCTGGTTCTTATTCATTTTGGCAGCATGTTAATTTCGCATGTGGACTATGGAAGTGTTTATGTAGCCTGTACGTCCTATCCCATCCCATGCCAGGTGTTAAAAGGCAGGAAGTTCCAATTGTTTTTTTACAAACGTTGTCCGGCTTCAATTTGTTCAATCGACATACATCATCCTGAAGTGCTATGGGATTTACGTATTGTTATGTTGCAGCATTATACCGAACGACGTTGTAATTATGATGTACAATGTGGTACTATAAAGATAACTACTGTACGTTTTGTACTGTAACTATTGACGATTTGCAAAGCTATTTATAAAATATAGCCATGACTCCGCGACCTTTTCATGACCGAGACCTCTCGAGACTATCTCGTTGATGTTTAATCTAATTGTTTTGTGGCAAGCCATATTACAATCATTGCGTTTAAATTGACGCAATAAATCAAGTTACAGTCTCGTCTAATCATCAGAGAAGACTTTATATGTTTTGAATTTTGAAGAATATAAGTGAGAGGTTATCATTTTGATTACATTACAGACTTACACTAACCATAAGTACCTACACAAATGTACTAAACTTAGCTTGGCATTGACTTGTCTTTTGCAATCAGATCGATATGCTGACCTGATAGACGTCAGTGAATAATAGGAAGTGGTAAAAGCACAGATCAATAAATGATCAATAAATGATCTGTGGGTAAAAGATTAAAAGGTGGAAGGACAGATTGTAATGTGTTCATTACGTGAAGTGTATCGGTCGAAGGGCGGGGGTGGTTGAGCGATGTTGATGCGGGGGTGCAGCGGGGTGGAGCTGCGCCACTCGCTGGCGGAGCGCACGAAGGCCCTGGCGGCGAGGTGCCACGCGCTGCGCTCGCCCGCACGCGACCAGCGCGACCGCGACACGCGCAGCGCAGAACGACGCAGACCTAGGCACCGCAAGTCACAAACACGATGGTATGTCAAGGTTAGTTGCGATCCAGACAGCCAGGTTTTTCTTCTGAGATTTTGTGGCATCTCAGTCTAGTCAGAGTCTGTAAGTGACTTCCAAATGTGTAAGTTTTTAGCAACGGTAACAAATCAGTCATCAACCGAAGCAGCACCCATCTGCATTGAAGTAGCACAATTACGCACTGAACCAGCACCATCTGCGTAGGAGCAGTGATGGATTATGCTCTACGCATCCTTATTCAGAATCTTCCGGTCTCCTCAGTTTTGATGTAAACTCGTGTTCTCACACAATCTCAATAAGAGAATTGCCTCTAAATCACTCAGAATCTACAGAATCAGCTAGTAAAATCGGACATACTTCTTTACGATCGAATTAGCTTAGGTTCGTACATCGAAAACTGCTGAATTATTCCCTTAATTAGTTTTAATGAGTGCTCGTGCCACGAATATTGACGTTGATAGTACCGCAAGTTGTTTCCCTAAATAATAATCTTCTCATTTCTACATACAACCCATGATCATATTTACTTGTAGTTTTGTACTTCCTTAGAATAACTGAATGGCCATACCTAATAGGGATATTCAGTTCGATTTATTCAATTTCCTTATTGTATTATGAAGACAAACAATGATTCATGCATAATATAATGTTAAAATATAGCAAAATCTTGACATTTCTGAGCAATTTGAAAAAATATTTTTACTCACTAAACAATTCGTCATCACTGATACTACACGGATCATTGTATTTGTGACTCATACAAACATACTATACGTTACGCTGAAAACACTAGCAAGCTGTCCTTGTTTCCTTTGGATTATTTGTTTACTTACATTATTATGAAATAATTCTCTTTTGGTTTGATTTGGTTCATACATGAGATTTCTGAATGATCATGAATGTCACTGATCAGATTAAAACTGTTTGATGAAAAGACACCTCCCGCTAGAAGTTAACTCTATGAATGTGTCACTCTGAGGAACTACCACAGTTACCACAAGGTTACACAAAATTACTGTTTTACTTACAAATTACAATAGTTACGTTGATGCTTGATAACAATCCCACCTGATAGTACCTAAGTGGCGATGAGGTCCAAGATGGTCGGCGCACTAACATAGTAAAGCTATTCCAATCCTTCGTGGTATCGATTGACTCGTATCTAAATACTCATTACGAAAGCCGAGGTAAACCGCGTCGCCGTCCATGCTGAGGCGGAACTGTTAAATAACAATTAGGATACAATTTATTTTGCTAGGCTGCATTTGAGCAACTGGCGTGGTGCCGCCCCGCCGGCATTTTCAGAGAAGACACACGTTTAATGAGAATTGAGTTGTATGTGATCTGATAAGTTGATAACTAACATAATTACACTCGTTATGTTATGTTATGTTCCGTCGTTAGTTCTAGAGCACGATCTCCACTTATCACAACAATACATCTATTTTGTAACAATGTTTTTATATCCTTGTTCTTTAATTATCTTTCACCAGAAAAAAAATTACTTTGTGTAATGACGTCACCAATAAATTTATTTAAGTAGGAATCGCTCGGATTTATGTTCATAATAAGTTATTACGATACATTATTTGAATTAGATCTAGACCATGATCTCTATTATCGCGTCACTGTCGTTAATTTCATAACACCTCTTCTGCGAGTTTACAGTGTGTAGTTGTGTACCAAGCAATTGACATGGTTATTGTGTTGTAATCTTATTTATATAATCGCTGAGTATCTAATATAACTGCTAGTTAGTACTTACCGGTAATAATGAATTGTCAAATGAGGCGGATGTTGTATGCTGAAGCTAAAATATTCTTATTCGTTAAAAACTTAAACTCGGTAAAAATTGTTGTCTGTAAAGTCGGTTTACGGACGGTAGTTTAACGTGACAACGTCATGACAAAACATAGATGAAGTAGTGCTCGAATATAGTATTATCTCTGGAAATTAACTTATAATTAGAAACTTTTATCTTTATACTACAACGCCATCTAGGACTCCTGAACTAAACTATTTTTTCAGCAAGTTCCTTTCTGACTTAATTGTGTATATATTTTTTTCATAGATGGCGCTTTCTCCATATAATATTATCTCTGGAAATTAACTTATAATTAGAAACTTTTATCTGTATACTACTACGCCATCTAGAACTCCTGAACTAAACTATTTTTTCAGCAAGTTCCTTTCTGACTTAATTGTGTATATATTTTTTTCATAGATGGCGCTTTCTCCATATAATATTATCTCTGGAAATTAACTTATAATTAGAAACTTTTATCTGTATACTACTACGCCATCTAGAACTCCTGAACTAAACTATTTTTTCAGCAAGTTCCTTTCTGACTTAATTGTGTATATAGTTTTATTCATAGATGGCGCTTTCTCCATTGTTCGCTCGCTCGCGTAACGCGACAGATGAGTCATGTTTTTTCATGCGTGCGGCCGGCATCGTTTTAATAGACTTTATCACGTCAAAAACTTCTTCGTTCTCAATTTTTTTTTGCATACAGGCGTGATATAAAAAATATAGGTAGGTACGCAGTTTTATTCCTCTTATTCTAGTTTATTTTCCAAATATGACATGATTTATGAATTCCTCGACATAACATCAGACAAGGTATATTCAGTTCTTATAAGCAATGTTATAAATATTTTTAATGATCCTACACTTACCAACCGGTTACCAGACGATATGATCGTCGTTTGATTCATAGACGCAACATGTAACGACGAACCGTTGTCGCTTAGGGGTAGGTCGGGTTGGGGTCGCCGATGTAGGGCGCCGCCGCCGTGCCGTGGGACAAGGACCCTCCAAGCTTTGAGTCTCTTAGAATATTTCATCTAGGGTAAAAATTCCATGCAGGCATTTTTTATTTTAATTTGAGAAAAAAAAGCATTTTCAAAAGTTTTATGCTTGAGTATAAAGATCAAAGTATTTCGTTTTAAAAGTAATAGTATCATTATGCACCTTTTAAATCCGACGCAAAAAGGGGTGTTATTATGTTAAACGTCATAACTTAGGTATATTTAGATATGTCTTTGTCTTAGTCTGTATGTAGCACTGTCTGCGGTCTGTGGTATCGAAGCTTTATACACACAGTCGCACCGATTTTTTATTTCAAAGGTGGCTAGATTGAAAATGCTTTTGGATTAAAGAAAAATGTTTCTTTGTTTCTGTCTCTCGTTTCTTGGTCAGCAATACACTGGTGATGCCAAAGTATTACCTACCGATATGTATGAGGTGGATCAGCAGAGACAGCAGGAAATTTAACTCACAAACTTACAGCAGAGATGTTGTGGACCTCATCGGATTGGTCTCAATAAAAACCGACACTGTTCTGTTTCTGACCCCGTTGAGTTTTCAGAATTTACTAGAACCTATTTACATGTTTCATTAACATAAATTCTCGGTAAAAATCTTCAATAGCAGTGATACTTAAAGCCGTTCTTAAATAGTGTTTTTATGAATCACTCGTGTGTCATCGGTATCGCGAGCACAAGGTGCCATTGTTACTGATTAATACTGATAATTATGTCCCACCGCCACAACGTGCAAATTACTTTGTTAGAAGATCGGCAATTTGAGTACTAAGCTATTTTCAAAAACGTATTTATATTAATAAAAAAATTGTAAGTTTATCGACTACTAGTGGATAATCGGCGTGTTCCACTACGCTAAAAAAATTTAAAAAATAATAATTCTGATACCAATAGAGCAAAGTGACGTCTTTGCCACGTAGCTATGTAATGAATGACTAATGAGTCAGATCCCACTGACGTTGGGGTAGGACCGTTTAGTTTGTTTAATATTATGAACAGCGAGACGGCGACAATCATAACTTCGAATACATTCATCTAAATAATAAGTATCCAAAAGTCGCGGACAGAAGACCGTGACGTAAAAATTACGCGAGGTTACGATTTAGCCTTGAAACTATTCAAAGTATAATTAAATATCTTCCGGAATAAAATAAGGTAGTAATTTAAAGCTCGGTCAGCTATCAGTTCATAATTCATACCTACTTAGTAAGATCAGGTATCAAAGCAGTGTCATAGTGTCTGATCATCGGGGCCGACGGGGTCGCTATCGATTGCAAAGGTGCGGAGACTGCGGAGGGCGACGAACCCGCGCCACTTACGCTAGCTCAGCTGTTTGTTGCTTAGTGCTTACGTCAAGCGCACTCATCCAATACTTCACTAAATATCTTATCTTCCTATTACATCAAGTGTTCATAGTCGAACGGCGTGTGTCAATCGGAAACGGAAACTTCTGAGTTACGTAAATTCAGGTGTGGTCGAAACCGGAAGAGCAACTAAGAACAGCTGCTAGTAACAATCTGTCTCAGATGTAAGAATAAGGAAATACCAGAAGATTAACCGTGTTCGAAGGGGCAAAAGCCGCACTGGACGAGGAAACTCCTTAGGGATTCCGATATTAGGATCCATAAATTAGTTGTGCACTCTGTGCTAGAATAATTAATTATTCTCCCCGCATTAAAATTAGTACAATCACTAAATGTTACTACATATTTTTAACCCCCGACGAAAAAAGAGGGGTGTTATAACTTATAAGTTTGACGTGTCTTTATATCTGTTTGTCTGTGAATCTGTGGATCGTTGCTCCCAAACGGGTGAACCGATTTTGATCTAGTTTTTTTATCTGAAAGGTGACTTAATCGAGAGTGTTCTTAGTTATGTTTAGTGTAAATAAAACTGTTTTTTAAATTTAAATTTAAGATTATTAAAGTTCATCAGCCAACAAATCAGCAGACAAGCTACCTAATGCTGGTAAGACGTCAGTAACTCCAATTAAGTCATCACCGATGTTATGTCGACCAAAAATGACCCGTCGATATAAAAACATGCTTTTTAACATCTTATCGCTTAACTATCGGAATAACAGTGTTGATGAGATGCCTGAAGACAATTGACAAATAAACGCAAGCAATAGCCAATACAGCAATTCATTGGCTCACTACCTATCATCAATCAATGTTGATGCGAATACAAACAATAAACAACATAGGTAGGTGTATTGTATGTATATACCTTTGTACACTTGTAAATTGTCTACAGAATTGAAGTAGAATTTAAGGTCATAGAAAGTCTCTACGAGAGTTTTGGATTCTATTTATCTATTAAAGTGAAACTTTTATTACATCGTCTCAAACTTTTTGGTCTGTGTGTCACATGTCGCGTGACGGTCGGCTGCGGAGTGGGGGTAAAGTGAAAGGCGCTCGACAGAGCAGCCGAGGCCAATATGGCGCCGCCATACCCTAAATCTTTTAATAGGTACCCTAAATCGAATATTTATCCAAAAAAATTTAGTTAAATCTACAATACGAAAAAAAGTTTCACTATACCTACCGTGGTTTCATAAAACCACACAATTGCTTTTTTCTATACTTATTCCTTTTTCTGTATTTTCCGCCGAGACAAATACAATGTAAGAAACTGTGTGGGTGGAAGCACGAATCTTTCCAAAAGGCATTCGTTACCAAAGAGATTTAACATTTACATATTAGATGAATAAATAGTATAACGTTGTGTCTCTACAGTGTAATGTATCTATTGATAGTTATGTATATCTTGGACAATCGGAAGTCCAGTTGTCCAGGGTATCATCGCAGGGAGGGCTCACCGTTGCGGCGCCGACGCCGGCCAAGCGCGACCGTCACGCTCACTGCGTTGACAATTCTCTGCTATCGTTAACTAAAATCGCTCTACAATAAATACTTCATGTTTACTTACACACCTTTCTTTGTTTCGTTACGTAAGAATTATATTTTCGAATGCAAGGTAAAATAACTTGAGCATGTCAGAAGGTAAGAAAATAGTGTAGTTATTATGATGAAATCTTCTGAAATGACAACATAAGCAATAACATAGTTGGGTAAGCGTTTTACTTGACGTAAGATTTTTAGAAAAAAGTTGCAACAATTATTTTTATGGGCGAGTACCTAAGGAAATAAGAATAAGTAGCCTACCTACCTTGCATGTTAAAAATAGCAAATAGTAAACACAAGGTAATGAGACCAATGACTCATCATGACTTTATTTTTTGTGCCAGTATTGGTAGACTTAATTAACTTTTGTGATTTGGCGAGACGATTTAAGGGCACTGAACCGCAAAAGTATGTACCTAGTAATAAATCGAAAAATAACGATTCTGGAATGTTCTACAATATAAACCTAGGTACTAGCTAATTATTAGGTAGGGTGATCAATATTTTCATTTATAACCTAAGGGATATTAATGAGTTGCGATATGCAGCCCTCAACATCAACGAAGAGAGATTATTCAGTTAACCATCTTTTGAAGGCTGGAAGCTTGCTCATAAGGCTAGCGTGCCAGCCAGACTGAAGTTAGGAGAACCTGTTTACATTACAGCAACCTTATCAAAATTAAACATTTAAATCCAAATCTATCATCTAATTAATTTCAATTGCATTGGTTTTACAATCATAATTTGAGTTAGTGAGGAAATTTATCTATTCTATCACGAAATGACATAACGTTCAAGCGACCAAAGAAATTTCTACATACAAAAAACGCTGGATAATAAAAGAAAAAAGTAGCGCCCGTAATTTACAACAATCAATACATTCATTGCTTACGCTGTTTACACTCGTATAGTCTTTTTCATAAACAAAGAAAAGATTCTATTCTCTTATATTTCAATGCGGTGAAATTGTATTTCTCCCTACCGTTAGCCAGATAATTGGAGCAGCTGTCATTCATGTGGGTGGACGTGTTGGTAGACTGCAAAGGGGAGTCAGGTGGCATGGCAGCCTCCTCCTGTTCGCTATTATTAGTGCTTGTTTGCGCCATCGCTTGTGCTCTTTGGATCGATACTGTTGATAGTGTCCTACCTACCATGATAACCTTCGTTTCTTCACGGAGTAAAATGCAATTCATTATCAAATCAGTAACTTTGGTTTCAGCCATAGGAACTGTATTTCTCTTCGATTCTAGATTCATTTTGAGCTACCGAAATATTGGACAAATCTCTGTGGTATTTAGTGACTAGTGACTTTATTAAAATTATCTAATAATCTTAACCGTTATTTTTGTCTCTTCTTTGACCTTTCTAAAGTATCGATCCATGATTGATTGCGTAATAAAACCGAGCAAGTGCGTGTCAGGCCACACGCAATGTAGGGCTCCGAAGTATGTAGTAAGTTTATTGAATATTACTCATTAACTACATATGCTAACATAGCCGTGATAGTTTTCATATAACTTATTTTTGAGATTTTTTTCATAAAAATATTTAAATATTTTTTATGAACAACAAAACAATCAAAATGTAGGTCGTAAAACATAAATATATCTTTTTAGAAACGAGATGGCAATGAGAAGACTGATTGCTTTCATGAATATCATTGCGAGCGCCATGGTTTCTATTTGTGGCTTATTCATCACAAACAATAGCTGTTTAATTGCATGTAACTCTATTCTTTACGCACGCCATTTGTGATTTATACTTAGGTACATAATAAAATATGATATTACCTACATTAGTCGAACTTGATTTAAAATGGTCAGTTGCCCTCCCTTTACAGCTTTACGCGGACAGAATTATGTAAACCCGGGAAAAACTTACTCTCGGTCTAGCTATTATAGGGAGGTATTGCTTTTAAAATAATTTGAAATTGAGTTTTTAAAAAGGGTGCAAGTATGCAGAAGGAGTATGTATCCTTTGAATCCAAGCCAAATTGCCTTTCGAGTGTATTAGCAGACGCAAGCGTATTTTCCGAGTACTTTTTGGTGCGTGTGTGTGGTGTGGTGGTGAAAACTTTCATTCTGGTAACAAGTTGACGTATAGTAGAATGCTGCGGTATTTTTACACTGCTACCAGGAAAGGGTTATGTTTCATGTAGTTGACTAGGCATTGCATTGATGTATCTAAGATTTCAAGATGGTAGTGACGTCATTAGTTTCAAGTATGAGTTCGATAGACAAAAATAGAATTACTAATAATTAAATAGTTATCCAGCTATCGATACCGAAACATTACAATTAAGCATGGTTTGCAGTTATTAACATGCCTTGCTTACTAGTGTAAGTGTTATGTTATTAAAATAATACTAGTATGGTTCTGAAGTTAGAGCATCATCGATGTACTCTATTGGAGTTTTTCACGCGATCTCACCGCGAGAGAGCAGTCGACTTGCGCTCGCGCAGCCGCCTGGTGCCACCGCGTCTTTCGTGTTTCTACCTGCATTTTTCTAGATTTATTATAAAAACTTTCACGTTAATTAGTTTATGTAGACTTCCTGGCATAAAACTTGATTATAATAAAAGAACATTCAGTTTCGTCACAACCGGACACAACTCGTTTTTTAAAAGAAATTATAGTGCATTTTGAAGTTGAACGTGCGAAATTTCTCATATCTCCATCAACTTTATGATTACGTTCGGGAACTGGTTATAATAGTAATTACGGCATAATAAGCCCGAGAATCAACGTTTGTGTAAATATTCTAACGCAGAAATCGTGTAAATAATAAGTGAGAGTTTTTTGTGCGAGTCAATTGCTGATCGAGAGCAAGTGATTAAAGGTGATAGTTGGTCAGAATGTGTTATTGAATCGATTAATCGAGGAAACTAGTCGTACCGGATACCTTTAGTGAAGTGTGCCGCTGCGTCTGCGATTTCTCCTGCTTCACGCACGTCCGCGCGCACGCTGTCGTTCGTTGGCGATTGATTCAATTGCTGTTATTGGATTTGCATGTGGTTGAACCGTTGCGCAGCGTAGCGGTAGTGAAAGTGAGCGTGATGCGCCCGCTCAGCTGAGCCGCTGAGCCGCTGAGAGTCGTGACGTCAGCCGCGAGACATGGGCCATGTGGAGGATCTGCGGCGTCAGTAAGGCCCAGCCCGTGCTGTTCGCTGCCGTTGACGATGATTATGTAAGCTTTATGCACGTCAACACTAACGGCATAGAGCCTTTGCACACGGCGTATTTTTACAGCGCGGACGACGCGCGGAATCCGCGCATATACACGCTGCAAACGAAATCGAAGTAGGAAACGCCTTACAGCGCGCAAAACGCGCGTCGCGTCGTCCGCGTTTAAAAAATATGCCGTGTGCAGAGGCTCCATATTACCTGCATTGGTTACTCTTTAACATAACGATACCATTATCTAACATAATTATCTTTACCTAACAGCTGACAATCAGCTATATGACAAACTGAGTATCATCTTGTGTATCAGCTGTACAACAAATTGAAACTATAATAGATTATACCAAACATTAAGACGACAGCTACTTAGGGTCACAAAAGACATAATAGTACATAACTGTAGTAAAGTGAATATGTGTTTGTTTGTGTGCATGTGTGATGTGTGTGTTTGTATCGCGTAAGTTTCCAAATCAGAATCTTGCGCATGTAATCAATAGATGTGCACCAATCAATAGACGCATTGTGTTATTGTCAGTAATTTGTAAGTAGTTAATTACTCTGTAAAAAATACTTCTCATACGGCATACCGCATACTACAAAGTCAGCCAGTTTTCCTTGTCATCAAATAACCTGTTTAACATTTGTGTTTAAGATTTTTTTTAAATGGGTGCGTACCTATAACATAATTGGATTAAAAAGATATACTGATTTTTTCGGTGATTTATTAATTTTTATAATTATGATGATTTATTAATTTTGATAATTAATATGACCACGTCTCCGAAATTCGCACAAAGCTCAAGTGGCTCCCAATCCGCCTTCGCCGGGATACTCCGGGATGCTCTTACTTCTCTTTTCTCCGTGCTGTTCAATCCTATCGCACCTGATTATTTATAGTCACTTTTTAACCGACTTCAAAAAAAGGAGGAGGTTCTCAATTCGACTGTATTTTTTTTTTTAATGTTTGTTACCTCAGAACTTTGGACTGGGTGAACCGATTTGAATGATTCTTTTTATAATCGAAAGCTGGTGCCTGTCGTGTGGTCCCACATAAATTTGAACGAGATCTGACAATGGCATCAATGTCAAAAGTACAATTTACTTCATTTGAAGTCGGTTAATTTTTTGTTAAAATGTTAGATTATTACTATTAACATGTTGCTCACGATCGTTTTCTACGATCGTCTACTAATCTAGCCTTAAGTTTTCCAGAGTCTTCCAGTTCTTCTACCTTCTTTGCTAAATCTTTTTCAGCTTTGGAACTCATTGCCGCTGTTTATTCGCCGTGCTCAATCAATAAATACTTTTAAAATATTGATTAAAGCGTACTTTCTTTCACCATAAGCTTGCTGATCACTTAGCTATAATTACTATTATATTACTTTCTTTCTAGTTTTATAACATTCTGTATCTTACCTGTATTTATTCACTAAGCATTCGTACACCACTACTTTGTCTCCTTATTAATTTGTCCTCTTCCCTAAGGTTGTCTGGAAGAATTAGCTTCTTAAGCGATAAGGCCGCCCGTTGTACCTACCATTCTATATGTTACTGTATATTGGTGTACAATAGACAGTTTTGTTGTTTGATCTATACTTTTAATCACAGGTACCTAGGATGAAATTTAGCTATTATCACCTTGGAGTTTGGAATGTTGATCTGATATTAGTCAATTTGCCTACTTTGGCAGAAAGACAATTAGGTGGTTAGGTCATTCTTTCTTTCTACATCTTCATTTCGGCATCAATTTTTAGATTTTATTTGTGGGTGAAAATTACTTCATCAATTTAATAAACTTCGCGTTCGTAGTTGTATCTACGCAAGTAACGTTTTGTAGGCTCTAGTGATATTAAGATTAAGATTTAAATTGTGTAGTACTAATAATATGTCTAATGTTCAGTAAACAATGACAACAATAATAGCAAATGATAACAAACAATAAAATTGAAATTTGGTTATCTTGCACTGTCTTAAACACCGAGAATTCCCTCCATTCAACATAATTTTTATCCCGACAAATCCCGATTTTTTGAAGTTTTGACCAGATATCTTGCCATCTGGCAATCCTAGTGTCAGGCCACGCGCAGGGCGTTTGAAGGATCAAACGACCTGCGAAAAATGGAACCCTTATAGGAATAAGGGTTCCGTTTTTCGTTTTTTCGTACTGAACCCTAAAAATTTCATTCTCACGTTACCTGTAGGAGGTACTGTGGAGAAAAATCTTTTTCAATATTTTATTCTACGATTTTGGAGTTTTAATAAATATGTATATCCATGCCAAATAACAGTTTTCTAGCAATAAGGGTCTCGGCGCTATGCCTCGGACATACAGACGGAAGGACGGACGGACATGACGAAATTATAAGGGTTCCGATTTTACTTCAGAACCCTAAAAATAGCCTTTATTCGTAATAAGTATAATATTATATTATTCATATTAGTTGCACCTCCTCGTCACACATGAGTCCTGATATCCTAGTACTCTAAAATGATATTTTTTTTGTAAAACAAAAATATAATTTAGAAGTTAGATGAGTACTACTATCAACGGACAGGTTTAGTTAACCGACCTTTGGGTATTACTCATGTCCATGGCCATGGCCATAGCCATAGCCGTATCAGTATCGTACGTATCAGTAGAGCGATGGCTCGTAATATACGTGCCAATATATATTTTCTGTTGACATAAACTCAATAAAGAAATGATAAAGAAGTTTATTTTTGTATCGTAATCGTACTTAATATTTATATTTTTCCCAATGTAATTTGTACTGAAAACCTGGTGGTATGTTTCAGCAGCCGACATGGCGGTTGTGGGGCGAGGAGCGGGTGGACGGCGCTATATACACGGTCTACCTGAAGAAGGTGCGCTATCACCGACCTACACGGAGCGCTTCCAGTGTGAGTCTACCCTATTTTATCAATATTATTTTACAAAATATAATTTTTCACGTTTACCTCATTCATATCGAAGCTCGAAAGGAAAAATTGACTAAGTGACATTGAGCTAACTTTACAGGAGAGCGATTGTAGAATCGTTTTATCGCATAGCTGGTTTCTTAACAATCACGACTCCGTTTCTTGATTGCGTCCAAATTGCTGAACTCGTCAATCGCCCGGCGTACCCAGCTTCTGGTCTTGCAAAAAATAATTTTATCGCCCAGGAATAAACGTTGCCCTTTATAGTTCAATAAGTATTGAAATTCACGGTCATGCCTGTTCTTGCACTGTGTGTCACCGGGTGGGGACGCTTATCAATATCTACAGAGCTTATCTTTATGAAACAATACTTCTCGTTGAGAACAAGTTCTTTATCTCTTATCAGTCTTTCTGTTTGCATATGAAATTCAAGATCAAACAAACTTATTATTAGGAAAATCTCTCTCCTTCTTTTCTTCCCTTTGTTTCTTCGTTCCCTATGTTCCCGAAGTTCAATTTCCTCGTTGGTTCGTAAGATGTTGTTCTGCAATGTATTTTAAAATACATACTAAATAAAGTTTTTACAACTTAAACTTATAACGCCACTATCTGATATGCTTAAATACCATCTACTTAAGTAGCTACCTTCTAATAATAAGTGATACATCTTGTCTAATTTCTAGTTAAAGTTTGACCAACATCTCTGCGTTAGTTTCCTTTACCTTGTCCTATTTACCTTTATCTTTGTTTTCCAGGAGTCAGATGACGAGATATCCCACCTGGAGTGGGAGACTGTACGCGTTCGATTCGTAAAGGCAGGCACAGTCGAGCGATTGGTCGAGGCGTTAGCTACCGATGATGGCGAACTCGAATCTACCTATGTCAACGTTTTCCTGGCTACCTACCGGTACTGTACGGGTTTTTATCAACACAACATATTCATTATTAGAACTCTTGCAGAAAGTAGCAGAATTGCTACTCTGATCTCTTCACAAAATAAGACAAAACAATTGATACACATGGTCTTTAAGAACGTCGTGCTTACCGGATTTTCCTCACAATCATAGGAAATAACAATTATTTTACAGAACTTAATACAATGTACGGTAGAGACTCAATTATTCGGATTTCAGTTTTATGGATTCGCAATTATTCGAATGCATTACGACAAATAAATTATCCGAATAATGGATTTTCTGCTGTCCTTTGAACAGAGTCACCAAATTAAATCATTGGGCTATCGCTATATATTAGATACTTTAGAAATGCTATACTACTCGTATAATAAATATTGTTTTAAACCCTGACTTGATCTGGATAGAGGCCGTCGCTGCTCACCTTGTTGGTTGCCCTACCTTAATTCTGATATCAATAAGAACCGAAGAAAAAAGATAAAAATATTGATGAAGCAGAAGAAAAAAGTCAATCTATCAATCCGCGATAGTTACGAGTACTTATAAGTCAGGAAAAGCTGTTGCAGGCCTGGGAATAGGATCCACTCACGTAGCCTGCTTGTTCCAACGTAGATGCATGACTATAATATATTATCATTTGTAGTTCATTTGCGGAGTGCGGCCGAGTGCTGGACCTCTTGCTACGCCGGTACGAAGCGCTGGCGTCGGAGGAGGTCTTGCCAACACCTATCGACACATCGCAGCAACACAGAAAGTACGTAGATATAATTTAATATTCACACAATACACAAATATTCACTCTGTACTTGTATTGTTTATTAGGTAAGCCGTGTAGTAGCCGTTTGGGGGTGGCTAAGAATACTGACATGTCTCAGGTGCATGTCGCACTCAGGAATGAAAACTTCTACTAATAGAGAGAAGTTTTTATCAGCGTAATTCCTTTAGTTTATTTAGGTATTAACAAAGTAAATAAATAAAAGACAGGTATGTAGCTATGTACTAGGGTTGCCAGAGGGCAAGACTTCGAAAAGTCGGAATTTGTCGGGACAACAATTTTTTTTGGAAATAGCCGGCAAAAGGGATGACCACGAATAAAAAACACGGTTAGAGGGCGTGCGGCGGCAAACACGTTCTGTTGAATCGAGTGAATTGTTGGGACATTTTTTATTTTATCGGTACTCTGGACATCATGTGAAATGTCGGGACAATCCAGACGAATCCCGACCATCTGGCAATACGCCACAAAATAATATGTGGCTAAAACTGTGCTGATAACTTAAATGTTAAGCTAATAGGTACTTTGTCATTATATTGGGATTCCCAACACCTCAGTATTGATACGAGTATGTAAATACTTGCAGCGTTACTGGAATATTGTATAATAATATTTATTTTCCCAATTGAAACGAGGTTAGCTTGCTGGCTATGATAATAACAATATGGGTATGTCGGTGAAGGCGATCTACATAAAAATACGTGTAGGTACGTGTTTTGCATGTAGCCTTGTGATTCAGTTTTGAATTGTAGAGCAATTTTGAACTACTTTTAATGTCAATAAGAAAGTAAGCTAGGTTAGTCTGTAAGTTGTAGTGATTAAATTTTCTATATTTTTTGTGACATAAATATTATTTTCTGATGATCCCTCCTTATTGCCCTCCTTAGCTTGTATGTTCCCAGCAAGCGGCTTCGAACTGGCTGCCATAAATAAAAATATAAAGATATATGTTTGCTACCAGACTTCTCAGGATCTGAAAATCCTGATGTATAATGGAATAAAATATTTTGTCGGTCTAAATAGTACCGTTTTTCAAGTGTTTATGTAACAGAAATGCAATAGTTGTACAGTGTAAACTGCAAGAAACGTGAACAATAGATTAGTCTATGGCGCAAGTTCCTTTTAGAACTCTATTACATGGGGTTATTCTTTTATTGGGGTCGACGTTGCATTGGTGACCTCTGGTGTTGCCTGTGTCATTGGACACGTCCCATTGTTTATAATACCAGTCTTTTTTGTTTGTTCGTTTTTGTTTTGCCTAAATCAATATTGTAAAGTGATAATTACATGAAAGTAGCATTGCTGTTACAAAGATCAAAGACAGTTCAGAGCAGTTTTTGCGAGAAAATTGTGGTGAATATCGACAGCAACTTTTTGAAATTTGATCTTGCAGGACTCTGGTGGCATGTCTCCACGTGTGGCTGGACACGTACCCGGAGGACTTCCGCCAGCCGCCGCACCACCCCGCGCTGCAGCAGCTGCTGGCCTTCACGCAGCTCCACCACCCCGGCTCCGAGCTGCATTCGAAGGTGACATACTTCATTTACTAGAGGATTCGACCAACTTATATAAGTTTCACAACAAAATCTTGCAAACGGTGACACTTTTACTAAGGTACATACATAGGTACGTTTAACTAAATATGTTTAACTAGATATGTTTAACTAAATATATATTGCTTGTATTACTATATTATTATGTACGGCTCGTAGTGCGCTTTGGCTATGCTGTAAGCACTGCGACTACTGCGAGTAGGGTTTAATAAATAAATAAATAGGTACATTTGGTAGGTAATTCGTCAGCTATTCGAGGGAAATTTATTTTGACAATAATAATCTGGCTGGAATACGCCCTAATACTAATAGTATTGTAGTTCCTACAAATTACAAATTAGGGTAACTCTCTTCATATTATGGCAAGTTTCTATTTTACATAACCATTACAACACAATGTTATTATAATTATATTATTATTTAGAACAATTTGAAAGTTTATGTCTTATCACGATTTGCATATTGAAATTGAATTAGCCTTTATCTGAAGTTGAATAACCTTTAATTTGTGCAATAAATAAAGCATTAGTAAGCGGAATCATTAGAAATCATAGGTTATTGACCTTTTATGCAAATATGGTATAATATAATATATATTATGGAATGTAATATTTTAAATGACACCACATTTTTTTGTATTAAGATTTTAATCAAATCAATATATTCTTACACAAAGGCAATAAAATTTACTGAGTTATTTTGTCCAATACATTCGCAGGTATTGCAGAAGCTAGCAGTGTTTAGCGCCGAACACAATGGTAGCGGGGGCGCCAACCACACGGGCGTCTGTCTGGCGCCCGGCATGCGGCTGCCCGCCCACCACACCAGCACCTACCGTCTGCCCCACGTGCCCCACCGCCACTTCGCCGAACAGCTCACCAGAATGGACATGGAACTGTTCAAGAAACTCGTCCCCCACCAGTGCCTAGGCGCTGTCTGGTCCCGCAGAGACAAGGATCGCTCGCACGACGCGGCCACCGTCCTGGCCACTGTCAATCAATTCAACGCGGTCTCCTTCAGAGTCATATCCACTGTCCTCGTCGAGCCCAACCTGAGACCCCTCGAAAGATCGGATATTCTCGCCGCGTGGCTGGATATTGCCCGCGAATTGAGGGTCCTGAAAAACTTTTCCTCCTTGAAGGCGATAATCTCCGGCTTGCAGAGCAACCCCGTGTATAGGTTACGAAAAACGTGGGCTCTTTTGACAAAAGAAAAAGCTGAACTGTTCGAGGAGCTTGCGCGCATCTTCAGCGAAGACAATAACCGCTGGGCTCAACGGGAGCTCCTGATGAGAGAGGGGACCGCTAAGTTTGCAGATACTGTTGGGGAAAACGACAGGCATCTCCAGAAGCTGCTACACGAGCGGGGGTCCCCGGGAGTCAGTCACGGAACCATTCCCTACCTCGGGACGTTCCTAACTGACTTGACCATGATCGACACTGCGATACCGGATACGGTGGCAGACGGATTGATTAACTTCGATAAGCGTCGAAAAGAATTCGAGGTTCTCGCACAGATCAAACTGCTGCAGGGCGCCGCCAACGCCTATCACTTACCCTCCGACCCGATGTTCGACCGATGGTTCGATTCAGTCATAGTGCTGGACGACAGGGAAGCCTATCAGCTCTCGTGTCAGATCGAACCGCAGACAAATCCGCCTAAGGAGAGACGACCGAAAAAGATGAACGACAATAATACTCACGGTCATCGAAAGAACGACTCCATCGCGAGCACCAGCTCCAGTAATAGTTCTCAGTTTTATTGCGAGACCGATGGCGCAGGGAACGCTTGGAAGCGAGACAGCCTGGAGCGGCGGTCGTCGCCCACTAGACTGTCGCACGGGTCCTCCTCGTCTTCCCTGCCATCCCTAGACGTATCGCTATCGAGCGCAAATAGTGGTCAGAAGCCCAATGGGAAAGCCCCTGGTGCTAGTCCGGCGCACGCTAACTCCCGCACCGGACCCGATTTCTACATAATCCGAGTCACGTACGAGACCGATAACGTGGAGACCGAGGGTGTGGTGCTCTACAAGTCCATCATGCTGAGCAACAACGAACGCACGCCGCAGGTCATCCGCAACGCCATGCTCAAACTCAATCTGGACGGTGATCCTGATGGATATACTTTAGCACAAGTTTTACCTGAAAGAGGTATGTATACTTTTGAATTAATTAACAAAATATCCAGTGATTTATTAGGACCTATGTGTGTCTACAAGGCGAGCTTATTACTCGTATTATTCATATATAAAGAGGTACTGATATTTACAATTTGTATGTATTTGTATATACATTATTTATTATATGCAAGTAATATTAAAATTAGTGTACCGATTGTAACGACAATTTGCGCCTGCCTTACTTTTTCACCAGCACCCAGGGCTGACTGGTAGAGAACGCCATTAGGCATTAAGTTTCTGCCCTTGTATACCCTATCTTAAGGTGTTGCAATTGTTCGTTAATTAAGTAATTGAAGTCTTAGTTCTGTGTGTAGAAAACATACCAATATATTATGTTTTTTTATGGATTTTCTTTTCATAAAAAAAACATACCAACGCACAATGAAACAAAGTTTTTCAAGATTGCCTACAAAGCAATGCATTTCTTCAACCTTCGAATATAAGTGATACTATATCATGAATGATTTTACGTATCACAGCGAATTAACTTATTTTGGTTGTTTTGCTACTAATATCATAAATCGTAACAACTTTTAATAATAATCCATATTGTTCCCGTTTTTCAGAAATGCTGTTGCCGGCTAACGCGAATGTTTACTACGCGGTGAACACTGCGTACAACCTGAACTTCATCCTGCGCCCGCGCAGGCCGGCGCCCGAGCCCGCGCTCAACGGCAAGACGCGCAGCAAACGTGCCTGATCCTTGCACTAGTACCGACATGGTGCCTAAACTTGTGCTACCGGGTGTCCCTAACGGCCGCGTCTAAGGGACGTATCCCGACGCATTAGCTCAAAGACTGATGTTTTATATACCTCTTTATATATAAAATTCACTAATACTTCAATTTATTGAACATATGCGGAATACTACATAGTACTTACTATTGCGGCAAATAAGTAGTGTTAAAGATATGTTTATAGTGTAAATAATAAACTTTATAAAACACCTAACCAATTAACCTGTTGTGAAACTTTGTGCGCGTGGTAAAAGTGAACTACATGTGGATGTATATAGTGCAATGTGAATAAACAAGAATCTCTTAAATTAAGTGTATTGTAAAACTAAATACTGAGCCAAAGGCAAATAATATGTCCAATCGTAAGGTGCTGTAACTCTTTTGTATGATATTAGAAGCTTTAAAATTTAATTCAAACAATCCGAATTTGGGGTAAATATTAAGATTTCTAAAATGATTGTAGCAGTATTAGGTTTTCTAAAACGGCTGTAACATCGCTCCGTGTCTGGATATCGAAAGTCAAATTAATTGTTTTAGCATCTTCGTTGGTCGTAGTGTGCATGCAAAATAATGTGTACATTCCATAGTTTATGTATGTGCTTTAAATATTTATTTGTTCCATGTGTACATGTTCTTAGATAACAAATGTTGTAGGTGATTTATACAATTTACATAATAATAATTATTATTTGAGATCTATTTTCTCGAAATAGATGATGTAACTTTAATCAGTCTTTGCCATATTTTAATATGTATCTGAATTATTTGTAACATTAAAATATAAAGTTTAACGTTGCAATACTCAAAACTCATAAACGTTAGCTTATTTCATGTTATTCGACTGGTATGATAAATCTTTTGTGACTAAATATTTCTTGTAACAGTGTAATTTTGTAGGTTTTCACCAGTGTTCCCTTGTATGTATGTTATTATATATATTTGTGTAATAAACGTTAATGAATATTTCAACAATTAGTTTCAATGAAATGGCCAATCCGAGAAATTATACAAGGTATTCCGTAGTCACTAGTCAACCTAAGAGGGAATATAATGTGGTTTAACAGGGTTGGTTTTACCTTAGGTTTGTAGAACAACTAGAGCACTAGCTGACTACGCCCGCTTAATTTCAAAACCTCGTAAAATCTTGCAGATAAGTAAAGTAAAGAAAAAACATAGTGGAAGTTGTAATTTATTTATTTGAGAAACAAGATATCTAAAAAAGTAGTACAGCCTTTGGCATTTTAACACAAATGCAAACACTTTTTAGAAACTTGGTAACGGGCTATCTTGGGAAGATGGTCGCTCAAGATGGCCCGAAAAATATTAATGAAAATATATGCAATATAAACACTTAAACACTTTTAACATTACAACATCAAAATAAAAACACATCCTTCTCATAACATTATTCATAAAAGGTAAAAAAACAACCAGAAATTTAAATGTGGGCTATCTTAAGTCTATGAAAATAAAAATCAACTGATACAATATTCAAAAAGAACAATATTAAAAATAAAAATTAATTAATATTTTGAAGTAATTTAATTTACGAATCTCCATAGATACCATGCAACCTAGAACTAACTTCACTATGCAGAATTTAGCTAACTTCATGTTGTAGAATTTAGCTGTCGGTGTGCGCGCGCATCGTAAAAATTCACTCTCATCATTTTTCCCCAACGCGCCAAAAGAAGTACAACTTCAATAAATAAGTTCTTTTTTCAAAAAAAAAATATAGGCCATTACAGGAAATTACACCAGGGTTGATTATAATCTCGTAAAAATACAAAAAAGGAAATAAAATAATCACATTCACCTGTAATTCGCTGACAAATAGATTAAATAGCGCTCCGTCTCTTCAAGCGGAGTCGCTTCCGATGAAGGCTTAAAGGTCGTATGACCAAAGCCATTTCAGGCAGTTTTTAGTGCGTGTAGATTAAATATGAATTTTCACAGTTTAGAGCAAAGAGATTTGTATTTTTGTTAATTTTCAAAAGGATTTAGATAATGGATGTTATAAAACGTGTATCGTCTTGACATGACCAAGTAAACTGTTATCTGTCTTCAAAATGCCGACGCGCCGGTAATGAAACACACTTGCACTATTGTCTCTAGTACTAGTAGCATATACCCACGAAAGGCGATCCCCAATTTTCGGCCCCGAACCATATGTAATCTGTGCTAGAACATCGGACTAGACAAGAGTAAACTATATACCAAAAAATTCGTCTTATTTATAAGATAAACATATTTAAATCTTAGCTTCAGCTGCTCTTGCCAAATGAACAAAATAATGCAAAAAAGTTTTCACAGTATTTACCTCATTACATACATTTTTATAATCGATTGAATCTATTGATAATGATCGATTGATGGAACATAATAATATATTTTATGTATTATTTAGTGATTATAATTATAATATTAATTTATTTTTTACATATTTTCGTATTCCATATAAATCAAAACTATGTAATATATTATAATTACCATTCAATCGTTACGCTAATTTTATTAAATTACATTTCGAATATTTTGACATCGATTAATCGATTGACAACAATGATGATGTAATCCCTAATAATGTCATTTTGGTAACCATAGTATTTATAAATAACACCACTGTATTGTCATATTTGTCATCGATCTTTCATCTTTCTACGCGTGTTCTTGTATATTTTACTATCAAATATTTTCAGCGTATTTGGAGTCCTATTTACTATTGAAACTCATCGACACGTACACAGTGATTTTAATTTTCTATTGTATTCGCTTTCGTACTTGTGTTTTGGTGAATGTGTTTCGCAGTTTCGCTACAATTTCTTGCAAACCAATACTATATGAATATGGACTCCTTAATCGCCTGTTTTGTGACTGACAAAGGTTCACAATAAGTCCTGAACACTGGATAACGTACCCTATACATCTTTAGAAGATCAGGAAGTTGCTGTGGCCATACTTACAATGAGTATATTATGGTATCTTGATTGGGCAAGGTACTAACGAAATATAACGCCTCCTGCACAACTACACGAAATATTAATATATTAACTAATAAAATCTCTTGAAATATGCAATAGCTTTTATTATACAACCTTTTTATGACATTCGTTTTGGGTGAAAACCATTGAAGTAGTAGATATTATAATAGACACCCGCAACGTAAGTGTAACATACATATTAAATAGCACTGTGACACGAGTATGACATAATCATAACCTATAATTAAGGTGATTCGTTCTAGGATTTCCTTAGTTGGCCATTGCTGGCAGCCGTGAAAATTGGAGAAATTGAACTTTTTGCAATAATCTAATTAACAGCCAATTTTCAGTCTTGTCTACTTAGGCCTGAGTTTCTATGGAAACTGGGGTTCTCCTTTCAAATGTTTCGAATAATCATAACTGTATTTTTTAAGTGGGCTATCTTCGGAGCTGAGCCATCTTCGGCTACACTACCTTATTCATAATCCTTTCCAACTGTCAGATACAATACAAAACCTTTGCGCTTCATTAGTTATGGAAGTAATAAATTGCATGAAGTAGTGCAAACCAGAAATGGTACAAGTCGGTCATGTAGTTTGCAAAATAAATATCAAGTTAACAAAACTTGCACAGCTAATGAACGAGTTTGATGATTGGTATCCCTGTACCCTTGCCGTTAGTTTAAGCGAATTTCCTTATTATACCTATGTATGCATTTGAAAATCATGTAGGCTTTTATGACAATAAAGAAAGCGTATCTATCGACATAACTTAAAATCTAAACCCTAATATTACTATGATCACGAGTAGAGCATCGAGCCCGGGTTTACCCGGACCGAAAAACCCGGGTTTTCCCGGTTCTGAGGATTACAAAAAAACCCGGGTTTTAAAAATCAAACCCGGGTTTTTCGGGTTTTTTAAAATACTTTTGTTTTTGTTATTTATTAAGTTTAAGCCACAAGAGAGAAGAAAGTGGGTCCCTTCGGAATTGGACGACGGAACCACCGAGGACACTTGTTGGCTAACTTTTTGGAGAAGGAAGATCTCTTTATGATGAACTCCTTCTTCATAAAGAAGCCTCAACGCAGGTGGACTTGGATAAGTCCTGATGGTTCCACAAAAAGCGAGATAGACTTCATTCTGGCAGACAAACAGCACATATTTAAAGATGTCTCTGTGATCAGCAGGTTCAAAACCGGAAGCGATTACCGTCTTGTGCCTCTTACACATTAAATATCGACGAGAAGCTGGAACGGTCATGCCTGATGAAGTCTATGCTTCGTCCAACACCTGTCCAAATCCAGGGATCCGAAAACTTTCAACTTGAGCTGCAAAATAGTTTTGCGTACCTAGAATCATGCACGTCGGTGGAGGAATTTAACACCAGGAATCAGGATGGTAGCGACTGTCCACGAGGTAAGGTCGAAGTATTTCAATACCCACCCCAGTGGTAGATCTCAAGTTCTCTCAGAACAAAGTCTCGGTCTTATGAGAGATCGACGAGAACTATGTGTGCAGTCTCCAACCTCTATGGTGGAATACCGACGGCTCAATGAAAAGATCTCCAAGTGTAGGCGACGCAATTTGCGCAAACACAACGCAAATCCTGTAAAAAATACAATAGAGCGAAACCAGGGCTCCAAAGTGTTCGCCAGAGACCTGTCTATTGGGCAAAGTCAGCTCACAAGGTTGAAGACCGAGTCCGGCACCATAGTTACGTCGAAACCTGAAGTTCTAAGAGAAACTGAGAGATACTACGGACGGTTGTATACCTCCTCTCAAGCTCCACCTCCCAGTGAGGAGAGCGACAAGAGAGCTAAATTAACCCGACACTACACAGAGGATATCTCGGACGTCAGTCTGTATGAGATTAGAAAGGCCCTCAAACAGCTTAAAAACAACAAGGCACCGGGAGATGACGCGGTATCACCGCCGAGCTGCTAAGAGCTGGGGGAAAACCCCTCCTAGTGGCGCTCCAAAAACTGTTTGTTACCGTCATCCATACTGGAACTACCGCGGGAGCGTGGAGCAGAAGTGTGGTGACTCTGTTTTTCAAAAAAGGCGATAAAGCCTTTTTGAAGAACTACAGGCCAATCGCACTTCTGAGCCACGTTTATAAGTTGTTTTTGAGGGTGCTCACAAATCGCATTGCACGCAGGCTTGACGACTTCCAGCCTCCCGAACAAGCAGGATTCCGGAAAGGCTACAGCACCATAGACCACATACACACACTGCGGCAGATTATACAGAAGACCGAGGAGTATAATCTGCCATTATGTGTCGCCTATGTGGACTATGAGAAAGCCTTTGATTCTCTCGAGACCTGGGCAGTACTAAATTCTCTTCAGCGGTGCCGTATCGACTACCGGTATATCGCGGTGTTGAAGTATTTGTACTCATCAGCCACCATGTCCGTCAAAGTACACGACATAGCCACGAACCCTATCCAATTGTAGAGAGGTGTCAGGAAAGGGGACGTTATATCCCCAAAGCTGTTCACCGCTGCGTTGGAAGATGTGTTCAAGCTGATGGAGTTGAAACGACGTGGCATTAACATCAATGGCGAATACATCACACACCTGCAATATGCCGATGATATAGTCATCCTGGCAGGATCCCTGTAGGTAAAATGCTCGGGGACTTGAACAGCGCCTCACAACGGGTGGGTCTTAAGATGAATGTCCATGTTACACCCGTACCGGTTGTTGTTGACGGCGCTGCTCTCGAAGTTGTAGACGAATACAATTACCTAGGACAAGTGATCCAGATGGGTAAGTCCAACTTCGAGAAAGAAGTCACTCGTAGAATCCAACTCGGATGGGCTGCGTTCGGGAAACTGCGTCATATCTTGTCGTCCAAAACACTACCTCAGTGCCTGAAGTCGAAGTAGTTCGAGCAGTGTGTGTTGCCAGTGATGACATACGGATCCGAGACGTGGTGCTTCACTATTGGCCTAATACAAGCTCAGAGTAGCGCAGCGGGCTATGGAGAAGGCTATGCTTGCTATTTCTCTAAGTGATCGCATCAGAAACGAGGAGATCCGTAGACGAACAAGAGTAACCGACATAGCTCAAAGAATTAGCCGGCTGAAGTGGCAATGGGCCGGCTACATAGTGCGAAGGACCGATAACCGTTGGGGAAGAAAGGTCCTCGAATGGCGCCCGCGTCTCGGAAAACGGAGTACAGGTCGCCCCCCGACAAGATGGACCGACGACCTGAAGAAGACAGCGGGCATCCGCTGGATTCAGAAGGCTCAGGACCGGTCAGAGTGGCGCAAGTTAGGGGAGGCCTATTTCCAGCAGTGGACCTCCAAGGGCTGATGGATGGATGGATGGATGGAGATTACTTACTAAGTTTTAAGATATTTTGAAGAAAAAATAAATAAATAAATAAATCTGTATCACTTTTTTAAACATTTTAAACTCTTTTTGTAATTTGTAAAGTACTATTTCATTTATTTAAATTCTTCCTCATCCTTTATAATTTGTACTCATTGCAGGAAATCGATATATAAACGCAAATTAGTGTATTTTAAAAAAATACAATAAAAGGCTCGAAAAGCTCGAAAAAACCGGTCTACCCGGGTTTTGATATTCTTAAACCCGAAAACCCGGGTTTTCAAAAATGAACCGAGCTTTGATGCTCTAATCACGAGTAATACTCTAATATCTTCCATTTACCTCAACGAATGCATGCTACGACAAACTAGACGTACCTAGCTCATATGAAATTCGGACACTGGTAACGGTATGTTAATATTGCGCTGTGTCGCCGGCAGGGGGCGCTTTGTGGCGCGCGCCACCTGCATGTCGGCACCGTTTGACAGCTGCTCGGCTGAAAATTTCATGGCCAGCGTATCGAGCGCCGGCGGGGCGCAGAGCGAGGGGGTGGCGGGGCGCCGGGGGGAGTCAGGAGAGCCGCGCAGGCGCGCTCCGCCCTCGGCCAAGCTGTCGTCGGCGACCGCCACTCGCTCTGTGAGGACCTCCCTCACAACAACAACACGCGCGCGATCCGCCGACCAGGCCGGCCTCACGAACCCGACGTGCATCCGTGCGTGCTCAGTGTTATCACGTGAACGCTCGCCGGCGAGGACCGATATGTGAGACATAAGGCCTCCGTGTTGGTACTCACCGGTGGCATGTGGCGCTACAATTGAGCAAAATGAAATAGTAAGGTGAGCACCTCTATTATTACTACGCGATCATCCTCGCGATGGGGCTGTCACTGCTTTTCGAAGTCCTCGATGGCCTGAAATGCGACTGCGCCTAATCGAACAATGAAAATTTGTACATACAAACAAAAATACGTCTGGAGGTTAATGGTCTAGCGATAGATCCGCGCACGGATGATGTTTTATCACTCTATCAGCTTATTGATGGGAGCGGCCGGAGTCTACGGTGAAGCTCTATGAGTGCCGCAATCTGATTATGGCACACCCACTAGACCTATTATAGGTAAGACGTGTATATTCTGCAAATAATAATATTACCTGTAATTATATATTCATAGCACCGCATACCTTTCTTGTTGATTGAGATATACGTTTTATTTCGTGGTTTATTGCTGTTTCAAGTTATCATAAAAACCAAAACAACTTGATTATCTTGTCAGTAGCAATATGGTATGAAAAAGTTTAAATAAACAAAGACCTATTAGTACCCTCTTATCTAGATATAGGCGGTTTTGGAACTGAAATAAAAGTCATTGTGTGTGTTATGGTTAGGTTAGGATAGTTTCGTCGCAGTTTCGCTTTCGACCATAATAAGAACAATGGTCAGAACCGAGAGGTCTTGGGACGAGGGATTTCCTTCTGCAAGGAAGTTGTGTCGCAAAAAGAAGCTGCGAAGAGGGAGAGGGAGATATTATCATCTAACATCCCAATCCGCAGCCGGAGAGTAGGACGCCGGAAGAAGGCCTACCAAGCCCTTCTCCGTCCTCTATGAATGAGGTCTTGACGGTTGACACGGTGTCAGCTGTCAGTAACATAAGGCCTCGAGAAGGCGCGCGCAGTGTATGAGCCGCGTGTCTTGTAGTAGAAAAGGGATGGTTAAACTCCAGATCCATCCTGAGAAAGGGATCTCAAAAGGGACCAGCGTTGTCAGGATCGTGGAAGAATGCGAAAGCGTACCCGTGACTTACGGATTAGGAGTATACCCGTAGCGGTTTTAGCCGGTAGGAGTCCGGTATAGCCAATGGCATCCATGAGGATTTCCCTACGTAAAAAGAGGTTAGGTTAGGTAGTTAATTGGTAACCCAAAAAAAAGTAGTTAATTGGTGTTAGTGACAATTCGACGTGAAGAGGGAATCTAACACATTAATATAATAATATGATATTGATAATAAACTCACTTAACTAATTGAATAGCTGTGCGCCAATTGCACAACGTTAGGTAAGTATTAACTTGTATTGAGTTTTGACCTCTTGAAATCAGCGATATTGCTACAGCGCAATTAAAAGGATTATCACCGGGAAACAAACATTTAAACTGTCACAGGCATATCTTTATCCACAAATAACAATTGCGCTTTATCTACAAATATAGGTCAAAGTACCTAAAAACCTTACTGAAATTTCCAACAGGTAAAATGTAGTGTAGGTATCGTTATTGAGAGGTCTAGTCTGGATGTGTCATCCATTCGAGCTGTTATTGGCATTCTGTTGCTATCCAATACTGCTCGATAGGTTAGCAGATTCTCCATAATCTCTTCACTGCACGCATCAATTCAATTCAATTCACTTTTTCAGAATGTAGGTAGTGTTATGCCGTAAACAAAGAGTTATTAATCTGTAACATGTTAATTGATGGATGATTTATTTTTAAAAACAAAGAAGGAAAGCAAAACCTAAAGGAAATAAGAAGATTACAATGATCGGTGGCCCTCTGTTAACAACACGTTTTGGGTCCTTTCTTTACGAAGTAATTAATCACGTCACAGCTGAAACAAATTCTTTAATATTTTTTCATAAGGCTTCAAGAGTGGTATCGTTAGCAAAATCATTATAAAACATGTACACCACCTACTAAGTAGTAGTAAAAGGTACGAATTAAGGCAAAACGTAGGCAACCGCAAAGCTTTGAACAAAAAGCTGGCTAGCTACGCCCGTATTTCTGATATGTATGCAGGTAACTTAAGTAAAAAGTTCGTCGCACGCTATTATACTCGTATTATATTATGAAGACACAAAATGCAGCTAACATTTGCCAAGTTCACCTGTGCTTGCTGATCGTTGAAATTCGAGACGATATGAAGAAGAATGAACACGATCGTGTGTTATTCACGAAGCGAGACTTTAGAACAAAAAGTTGTTTTCTTTAATTCCATCCATCCATCCATCCATCAGCCCTTGGAGGTCCACTGCTGGACATAGGCCTCCCCTAACTTGCGCCACTCTGACCGGTCCTGAGCCTTCTGAATCCAGCGGATGCCCGCTGTCTTCTTCAGGTCGTCAGTCCATCTTGTCGGGGGGCGTCCTGTACTTCGCTTTCCGAGACGCGGGCGCCATTCGAGGACCTTTCTTCCCCAACGGTTATCGGTCCTTCGCACTATATGGCCAGCCCATTGCCACTTCAGCCGGCTAATTCTTTGAGCTATGTCGGTCACCCTTGTTCGTCTACGGATCTCCTCGTTTCTGATACGATCACGTAGAGAAATACCGAGCATAGCCCTCTCCATAGCCCGCTGTGCTACCCTGAGCTTGTGGATTAGGCCAATAGTGAAGCACCACGTCTCGGATCCGTATGTCATCACTGGCAACACACACTTCTCGAACACCTTCGACTTCAGGCACTGAGGTAGTGTTTTGGACGACAAGATATGACGCAGTTTCCCGAACGCAGCCCATCCGAGTTGGATTCTACGAGTGACTTCTTTCTCGAAGTTGGACTTACCCATCTGGATCACTTGTCCCAGGTAATTGTATTCGTCTACAACTTCGAGAGCAGCGCCGTCAACAACAACCGGTACGGGTGTAACATGGACATTTGACATGATTTTCGTCTTGTCCATGTTCATCTTAAGACCCACCCGTTGTGAGGCGCTGTTCAAGTCCCCGAGCATTGTACCTAGTTCCTCCAGGGATCCTGCCAGGATGACTATATCATCGGCATATCGCAGGTGTGTGATGTATTCGCCATTGATGTTAATGCCACGTCGTTTCCACTCCATTAGCTTGAACACATCTTCCAATGCAGCGGTGAACAGTTTTGGGGATATAACGTCCCCTTGCCTGACACCTCTCTGCAATTGGATGGGGTTCGTGGCTGTGTCGTGTACTTTGACGGACATGGTGGCTGATGAGTACAAATACTTCAACACCTCGATATACCGGTAGTCGATCCGGCACCGCTGAAGAGAATTTAGTACTGCCCAGGTCTCGATAGAATCAAAGGCTTTCTCATAGTCCACATAGGCGACACATAACGGCAGATTATACTCCTCGGTCTTCTGTATAATCTGCCGCAGTGTGTGTATGTGGTCTATGGTGCTGTAGCCTTTCCGGAATCCTGCTTGTTCGGGAGGCTGGAAGTCGTCAAGCCTGCGTGCAATGCGATTTGTGAGCACCCTCGAAAACAGCTTATAAACGTGGCTCAGAAGTGCGATTGGCCTGTAGTTCTTCAAAAGGGCTTTATTGCCCTTTTTGAAAAACAGAGTCACCACACTTCTGCTCCACGCTTCCGGGGTAGTTCCAGTATGGATGACTGTATCAAACAGTTTTTGGAGCGCCACTAGGAGGGGTTTCCCTCCAGCTCTTAGCAGCTCGGCAGTGATACCGTCATCACCCGGTGCCTTGTTGTTTTTAAGCTGTTTGAGGGCCTCTCTAATCTCATACAGGCTGACGTCCGGGATATCCTCTGTGTAGTGTCGGGTTAATTTAGCTCTCTTGTCGCTCTCCTCACTGGGAGGTGGAGCTTGAGAGGAGGTATACAACCGTCCGTAGTATCTCTCAGTTTCTCTCAGAACTTCAGGTTTCGACGTAGCTATGGTGCCGGACTCGGTCTTCAACCTCGTAAGCTGACTTTGCCCAATAGACAGATCTCTTTAATTATTAACAAATAATTATTATAATTAACAGAGGGATGTTATAAGTTTGACGTGTCTGTGTATCTGTCTGTGGATAACACATCACAATGACACCCATGACCTGAGTACAAATGAAAAAACACTACCTTAACTCTACCTAAATAGCTAAGAACTCTACCTGCAACGATTTAAGCAGATGATTTTTTTTAGGGTAGGAGGTATAGAATAGACACAACAAACATAGAGCATTAAAATAACATTTGATTCAACCTATTAATGGCTCAGCTCAGCTACAAAGTACATGTCTTTTCTCACCACGGTACTCCAATATGGATAAGTGGAGGAATTAGTGGCAAACAATTCATACATTTGTATGAAGTTAATAATATGCTTCCTGGAATACTCCCGCACGGCCCAACGACTAGCAAGGGTAAATACCGGCCGCTAGAGTCAAACTAAAAAATAAAAAATAGTTCAAAAAAACTTTATAGAAAATCCAACAAAATTTTAAAAAAGTTTATGAATTCAAAATTATTATAATTTATTTTCTATTTTTAGTTGGTTTTTCTAATTTCTTTAAAAGCGTGTTTTTTTAATTTTTTTTAACTATAATTTATTGCTACTTGGGTCGTAGCCTTTGTATGTTGCTGATGTGTAACAAACTACCAGATGGGCCAGCTGAAAGGAAGTGGTTAGCCTTGGACACCAGCAACACCGATACATTGCCCGTTAAGAAAGAAGAGAGAAAAATAAAGAAAGAAAGTAGGTAATGGCTCTTAGCCTCCAGCTGGAACAAGACGTCGTTTGGCTTATAGCTCAAGGAAGAAGGCGATTGCTAGCCAGGCCAGGAAGAGGGCGATAGCTACGAGTATATCTAGTCAATAACTTACCATGAACTTACCATTAGGTGGCTAGTCTGCTTGTACGTCTGTTAAGTAACACAAAAGATCCCAGGGATATGCAAAATTTTAATCGTTTAGGATATTTTATAATACATTAACAAGAATCTTATATACATAAATGTCACAAATTATTAGAAGCTACTTTCGTGGTTATGGTAACCACAGCGAAGCATAATAGCCTAGGTTTGGAACAAAAACAAAATCAATCATTTTTTATCGAAAACTTTTGCACTATTTTAAACTATTTTATTTAAGTATATTTTCCAAGATTAAACAATATACCTAATATGAATATGATTATAGAAATTCCCGTCGATCTGGTAAAAGCCTAATGTCTTTATGTTTTACGATTAGGAATTCAACGAAGCTTAAATTACAATAACTGCCACAGTTTGTTTGCAGTTCCCAAGTCGTGACGGTTCGTTTTCCGTTGTGTAATAAAACCACAGGTTTAATCGAAATATTTAAAGGTTTCCTATCACGCAAGGCGTTTCGTTGTCGAATTCATAAACGTAAAACAAAAGGATTAACCTCGTCCTGAATAAACGAATACCTAAATATGAACAAAACAAATGAAGTATAATTAAGCTTTACTAAAACACCAAAAGTATATAAAAGTACAAAAATACATCGTGTTCGCGGTGTCGGTTCTATACGCTAGTAATAATAGGTACCTACTTCAATCTTCTATCTGTTGTTTAGCAGGGTCTATTATGTATATTAATAAAGTAGGCTTGAATGTATCAAGGATAGACGAAGCCGGTTCACCTAACTACTAAACTGAGCAACTTCTAATAAACTATAACTCCCTAAGGCATAGTTTAACTTGCTTGTTCCTCAGTTATTGTTAAACAATACAGCCGAATCAGGGAATGTTTTATATAACTGTTTGTTATATTCTGTTTGTTAAAATTGTTTGATACAAAATCGGCGTCTACTTGTTATTTTTACCGCCAGTCTGTTTGGGATAAAGAATGTTGTGCAAAAACCTGTCATTCACACGAGCGTTCCCCGTAATATATGGATAAAAAAGCTGAAAATAGTGATGAATATATTATACAGGAATTTCCACTGCAGTGCTGGTATTGAAAATATCTGAAACGAATGCAGGTATAATTTATCAACTTGTTGATTTGAACAATTAAACTATAACTCCTCATAATTGTAGGTAGGTAGGTACTTAAATCTATTATATATTATATAAAATTGTTTATACGGATGTCCTTTATACACTCTGAAACCATCCAACCACTAAAATAATGCATTAGGTATATTTTCGATTTTCGACTTTTCCCATAATTATTTTCTTTGCGTAGTGGAACATACCAGGTATCCAGCATCCAAATAGTAAAGAAATAAATTTCAACTCAGGAAAATTATTATTATTTTATTAGAATATTTTTGGGTGGTAGCACACGCCGTGTATGTATCCACTAGTGTAAAATACGAAAATAAGTTTTTTTCGGTCGATGACGGATAATTCACCAACATTTGACTTCTGTGTTGTAATATATCGAGTAAAATGCTTATTAATTATGTTGAACCTACTACGGTAACAATATCAACAATATGAGATATTATAAATAGTTCCATTTGTTCCCAATAAAATTTTACGATTTCCATACGGCATTGTACTTCTCTTTCGTTCCATGTTTCCGACTGGTTCCGTTACAGTTTTCATTCATTCATTCATTTCATTCATTGAGAGCTTAGTTTTGCAATAGTTTCAATAGAAAGAAAAACTATGTAGCAGTTATGAACACGCTTGAATTTGCGAATTTGGAACACAATAATTGTAACATGGTCGGCAGAGCAAAATGTTGTCATAAAAGTAGGGCTCAGAAAATAAAACTTCTTCATTTTCATAACAATGCGTTGAATACGTCGGTTATACATATATAATACGAGTGTGGAGAAATGTGGTCCGAGTCCACTGTTACTATGTAGGATATGAGAACTATAGATATCAAATCTGTAATAGCAAGCAGATTGTCTGTAATAGCAACTTTGTAACCATAGCGCACCTTCAGTGGAAAAAAGGCGTACCTAAGTTGAAAATTGCAATTTTACAGAAGAGCAAAAAAACTGTTAAAATATCAGTAAGTAGTCAAAGGAATTTACATTACGATTTCTTGCACAAAACCGTCAAGATTAACGATAAAAATTTGAAAAAAAATGAGCATATACCTACAGTTTTTTCCCTCTTTCCAATCATATTAATAACTAAAATTCAAAGTAAGACGACTTATGCTTTTTTCCACTGAGGGTGTGATAGGTACAAACAATGTTCTGTGCCAGTTGTCCAATGCTGATGCAAAAGGTTCTCTTTGGGAGCTCCTGTTGCATATCTTTCAGTGTTGGGTGAGGAAGTTTGAAATACAATGAATGTAGCCAGTAGATTGTTAGATACCTGTAATAATGCTAACTCTACATGATTTTAAATTTAACTTATCGTGGACTGAATACATTTTACTATAATCACTATAATACGGGTTTTCAAGATATTAAAATTTTTGCACGTGCAAATTTAACAACAGCTACATTCATACCATACCCTTTGCCTACGCTAGCGCCAATTTACTGCTCATAGCTGGACACTTTTTCAACTTTCCCCTCCCCCCTCATATGAGTCAATTCTCCTTTACCTGTATCCTCCATGGTCTAGAGAAATCGAAAACTTTCGACAGAGTCATCTAACATAATGATATAAAAATTAAAATGGCCGTCATTGCACTAAGAAGAGGACTAGACACTAACATATTTTTGTCTATAGAATTAGGTACATTTTATGCCCTATAGCTATTTCGTAACTACTGGACACACTGTAGGTATATTAACTATATTTATATATGCCAATCGTGGGAAATATTTTTTATCAACTGTTAATACAATGTAGGCATCCCATGTAATCATAACTATAATAATGCAGTAAACATTTTTTATGTTAATTATATTAAGTATAGGCGCTTAAAATATTTCCGTATATTTAGTTACATAATCTTTTGATGTTATACATGTCAGAACCGCGTCAGCCAGGTGGAAAATATTAGCGCATATGTGCAGCGGACCGTACAGGGGCGTCCCTAATCTCTTCACGTTACTACAGCTCAGTACGTCACATGTATGAGCAATTATTTAATCCACGGGATTTATTCAGTAAAGATGTGTAAATGTGGGCGGATTCAACCTATGAAGGCATTAGAGCACGGGTCTTTCTTCATAACTGAAGGGGCCTGGAGCATCTTTTCTGGTCACAACCGGGACCAACTACTTTATGTGCTCTCTGAAGCACGGAAGGGCCCAACCATCGAACGAGCCCCTTTGTCAGTCGATCATACAATGAACACGCCGTCGTACTATGTATCTGTGCGCACTTCTGTAATAAAATATTGTTGTTATTCTTGATGTTCTTTAATAAAGTTATACTTTGATTATTTAATTTTATAATCAACTAGCTCATGCCCGGCGAACTTCGTATCGCCTAACAATCCCCAATATCCTCTCCCTCTCTATCTCCCACCCCCCTCTCTCTCCCTTTAAGTTAATTTTAGTTTCTAACTATAAGCTAATACATATTAATTTTCACATTTCTGAGTTCGAAAATAACGAAGTTTCGAACAAACTTACATACCCTGTTTCACCCATTAGTAGATGAATTTCAAGAAAACAGTGATACAGTTACTTTTTTGTATCTAACTATGTATAAGTGATAACATATTATAAATTTTCACCCTTTTAACTTCAAAACTGACGAAGTTGCGTACTAAGTTCCATCCCCTTAATTAACCCTTTATGGAAATGTTTTTCCAAAAATATTAAGATATTTAGATATTTTTGGAAAAACCTTAAGAGGTTAACTTTTGTTCATAACTATAAACTTACATAAAAAATTTCCTCTAAAACTGAAGAAGTTGGTTTGTATGAAAGTGACTTCCAACCCATATTTTTACCCCTTAGGGGATGAATTTCCAAAAATCCGATAGCCTATGACACTCAAAAATAATATTATGGCTTACTATTGTAAGATCAAAATCGGATCCGAAGATCCAGAGATTAACCCCTAGAACCTCACAAACTTTGCCTCTTTATAATATTAGTATCGATTTATCAATATATTCTATCTGCAATGAAACATAACGAGCATACAATTTCCCGTACTGAATTAAAATACGATCACAATTGGTAGAGCCCTTCGGAAATTGCACAATTTAATTACTGCATTAATAAACAAGTGCCTATTTTTTCAATAAATGACAGTTTTACATTCTTAACGGCTCATTTATTCCCACTATGCCCGTCGTTGACCAACCATGCTACAATCCATGTGTGAATAGTGCCATAAGAATAATGCCAGCCACTGTAAAAAAAATAACGGAAGCCCTACAAGCATGATCCGGAATTCCTTCCTAATGGGACCGAGCCCTAACTTGTTTGATTCATAATTTAGGAAGCAAAATTAGTACGTAGAGGTAATTTTCTCACGAGCGCGGAAACGTAAGTCCTTTGTGGGTGCCTGATAGACTTGAGAACGAGTAAAAATGCGGGGAGCTCGTTATTTGTGAGCACGTTTCGTAGTAACCTCCGTACCCCAACGTCCCCTACTTCGTCCGTGTCCCATTGACCCACATTTTCGGCCTTGAACGGTGTAGGTTTCCTCGTGCTGCTCCCGTGACGTCATCAGCCCTTTCCATATATTAAACGTTATTTTGGTGTAGTGAAACAGTAAAATCAAATAGAGAAACTTAAGAAATAATTTAATAATAAAATATGAAATGTTTCCTACAAAACCTTACAGTATTCATATTTACAACTTTATTGACGCCTTCTATAAAATGGTTAGAATACCTTTCAACTCATTTGGTACAGTAGTTTCGGAGCAAATTGGCTGCGAAAGGAGGACACCCAAACATACGAGTGGTTCTACGAGTATAAGGATTCCGTTTTTTTGTAACCTAAAAATGACTTGTTTATGATTATATTGACATTTTGATATTTTTACACTGTAGCTTAGCCCGTGGAAATTAATGACGAAAAGCTTTCACAACAGAGAGCTATGCGTATTGAACAGAGCGTGCTGACACAACGCACGAAAACATAATATACCTATTGTTATACGTATTAGTAAAATTACTCTATAAAGTGGACCCGCTAATTCACTACTTTAATAATTATCAACAATTTTCAGTTTTTACATTTTTTCTTTGTATTCGTCTAATAGTCTAATAGCCTTTAATAGCCTTGATGGAAAATATCAAGTTTCTAGGTCATAATAAAGGTATCTAGGTTTTAATAAATGTGCCAACTTTCCTTTTTTTGAAGTTTGGATGGATACGCTGCCGCGTGGAAGAAAGTAAGTATTCACATTTTGGCATTTTATTGGCGTCCACGCAAAAGTTTAATATGGTAGCAGAGCGTGGTTGGATTAAAAAGACGTCAATAAATCGTAAAAGGTGAAACAAGCCATTGACGCTATTGAATAGAAAATGTGTAAATGATTTTATTGATCATGAAAAATGCAAAGAATGAGATTGATGACAATTTTTTAAAAACAATTCTTCTATTACACTATCTAGTCTACAATAGATAACTGATGTAACTTAAATAGAAGCTTTCTTTCAGAATTTGATGACCCTGTAGCCTAGTTGATAGCCATCTTGTCTACGATACCCGATACCCGGCCGGGGATGATAAATATCTGTTAAATAATGTATTTATGTGATAGATAAATATTTGTACTCGGGTCTTGGGTGTAATAGTGAAGTCTAATTGTGTTTCATGCCACTCGTGACACAGGGAAACCTACTGCAGAATACTTCTGGGATTATGTAAGTGTATATAAAAAAACATCCCCTGTGTAAAAGTCTTTATAGCACACTGTAACCTGAACCCGAAAGTGCGTAAAGTAGTTAGCCCTTTTTAAAACGCGTAGAGTGCACGACGGCACTCTCGGTCCGAGCGTAATTGTTTTACGCAAGAAACTCTTCCAAGTCCCAACATAAACAAATAAATTTTGACCAAATCGGAGCTGTTTGCCTCTATGAATCCTTGTTCCATTTTTGTTAATTCTTGAATATTAGATGGGTGAATTTCAACAAACTCGAATTTTGTCTAATTACAGTGGCGAATTTAAATTTGCTGTTTCTGATAAATTTTTTTGGCCTAAATAATAGATAAACAGTAGTACTAATTAATCATATACTAGAGATCGAAAAAAAATGATTAGTTCATGAGATATTTCCATTTGAAATTATCAAATGCCACCGAAATTATTAAAGGACCACCGGAATTAAAATCCAAGCCACCGAAATTGATTAAATTTAAACTTGATGTTTCTAATACACTTTATTTGGCATAAATAATATGTAAATAGTAGTGATAATTAGTCATGTAGTAGAGATTGAAAAAAAAATTATTTGTTCCGGAGATATTATCAAATTACACTATCAAATACCACCGAAATTAGGACCACTGGAATTAGAATTTGATCCACCGAAATTGATTTATGCCCATGAGAAATCATAAAGGCAGGATCATTTAATACTTTAAAGATATTATGTACATTTTGAAGAATAGGAGTCTAGATGAACGGACTCCTTTTAGCGGTAATTAGACAGGCCCATTGCACTTCTAAGCCACGTTTATAAGCTGTTTTCGAGGGTCCTCACAAATCGCATTGCACGCAGGCTTGACGACTTGCAGCCTCCCGAACGAGCAGGATTCCGAAAAGGCTACAGTACCATAGACCATATACACACATTGCGGCAGATTATTCAAAAGACCGAGGACTATAACTTGCCGTTATGTATAGCCTGTGTGGACTATGAAAGGGCCTTTGATTCTATCGAGATCTGGGTGGTACTAGATTCTCTCCAGCGGTGGCGGATCGACTACCGGTATATCGAGGTGTTGAAGTGTTTGTACTCATCCGCCATCATGTCCGTCAGAGTACACGACACAGCAACGAACCCCATTCAACTGCAGAGAAGTGTCAGACAAGGATGTCATATCCCCAAAACTGTTCACCGCTGTGTTGGTAGACGTGTTAAAGCTGATGGAGTGGAAACAACATGGCATTAACATCAATGGCGAATACATCACAGACCTACGATATGCCGATGATATAGTCATCCTGGCGGGTTCCCTGGAAGAACTTGGAACAATGCTCGGGGGACTTGAACAGCGCCTCACAACGGGTGGGTCTTAATTCATGTCGAATGTCCATGTAACACCCGTATCGGTTGTTGTTGACGGCGTTGCTCTCGAAGTTCTAGACGAATACAATTACCTGGGACGGCTGGGACAAGTGATCCAGATGGGTAAGTCCAACTTCGAGAAAGAAGTCACTTGTAGAATCCAACTCGGATGAGCTGCGTTCGGGAAACTCCGTCATATATTGTCGTCCAAAACACTACCTCAGTGCCTGAAGTTTAAGGTGTTCGAGCAGTTTGTGTTGCCGGTGATCACATACGAATCCGAGACGTGGTGCTTTACTATTGGCCTAATCCACAACCTCAGAGAAGCGCAGCGGGCTATGGAGAAGGCTATGCTTGGTATTTTTCTACATGACCGCATCAGAAATGAGGAGATCCGTAGACGAACAAGGGTAACCGACATAGCTCGAAGAATTAGCCGGCTGAAGTGGCAATGGGCGGGCCACATAGTGCGAAGGACCGATAACCGTTGGGTAAGAAAGGTCCTCGAATGGCGCCCACGTCTCGGAAAAAGGAGCATAGGATGATAGGACGCCCCCCGACCAGGTGGACTGACGACCTGAAGAAGACAGCGGGCATCCGCTGGATTCAGAAGGCTCAGGACCGGTCAGAGTGGTGCAAGTTAGGGGAAGCCTATGTCCAACAGTGGACCTCCAAGGGCTGATGGATAAATGGAGACACGCTTGTATTTCTATGGGCTATACTTCCCTATACGCTTTGATTTGCCACCGGAGCCACCGAGATTGCGCCACCGGACTTAGAATCAGAGACAAAACTTGAATTTTAAAGAAAACTTTTAGTCACAGGTTAACTTTTATTTCACAGTTGTAGCTGAAAACCGTTAATGGAACCCTCCATAAAATTTCTAGATAATCTGCTTTGTACTTTTACCAATATACATGACATCGGAATTGGATGATTTTGTATTCCTGCGCCACCGCAGTTAGTATTTATGTGTTTGGCAGGAAAATTACGCAGCCAGTCGGTCATCCTAACACGCAGTTTGCAAGAGCACAACTGAACGGTGCAGGGAGAGCCAGTAAGGTGTCTTCCAAATCGTGAAGTAACAAGTAATGAAGTATACAAAATGCGCCACCGGTATTGCTTTTTTTTGTAGGACATTTTTAAAAGATGTTTTAAGAGCTGTAGTTTAATCTTAAATTACTCCATAAATATATATTAGTTGTGTTATTTAATGTATTTCTAAAAAACATTCCCTTTCAATGAAATTTATTTACCAAAAAAAATTAAATTAATAAAATATGTAAATAAACGCAGTTTGGACAGTACACCGGAATTAGATTTTAGGTCTTAGATATTTTTTTATTAAGAATCTATGTATTAAATACCTCTGAATACTTCACTATCATGTAGATCACTACTTAAACTACCTATATAAAATTATGCATAATTGTAGTGTACCTCCACACATTAATTTTCAACCTCGCCGTCTCAAAAATGCACTTGGGAAATTCACCCAGATACTTCTTGAAAACGAAAAAGCAAGACGTAAACCACAATAATTTATGAAAACTACGAAGTCTAAGAATATGGTACATGTTGGATATGTGAAAAAAAATCACGTCAGTAGTATATTTATGATGAATTTAAAAGGAAAACTATCACAGCTAGTGTAGCTTACGGAGTTAATGAGTATTATAGATTTATAGACGATGAACTTTAGAACCCTATATAAACTGGTCGGTTTTTACTTGGTAGTGTCATCACGCATTGTTTAATAAATAAATATATCGATTTGTAAATTACTCTTTAATTATATTGCATATATAGTTTATAAATCCAGTGTACCTATGGCAATTCAGTAAGCAAGGAACAGCTTTACACAACAGAAGTGGACGTGGAAATCCATGTGGTTATTCCCGATTACGATCGTTTTCCAACTCATTGGCTCGGACCCTTTGTGGAACTGACACGGCACTGTATTCGTTGAATAACGAGTAGAAAGAAATGTGCTGCTCGATATGAGTACTGATAGTACAAAAGCAATGCTTAAGATTGCTTAAGATTGCAGTGTTTAAGTATTTATTTAATTAAGTACAGAATAATGTTGTTTCATGATTATATTATTAGTTCACCAAACTTTATTCGGCCCCATTACAGTACTCGTAGGTACTTGCAATTTATTGCAACTTAATCAGTCTAATAGCCGTTTTGCCCATCCGCTTCACTGTCTTCACTGCATGTAACTTCATAATTTCTCTATAAACAATCTCATTACATAAATTAAGTATTTAATGTCATTGGTAATAAATATAATAATAGTAATATCCGGATGACCGAGCTTTGCTCGGTTTAGTGTTGCTTAACAACGCCATTTACTGAAGTAGCTTTAGTATTGCTACTTGCCAATAGATGTCAGGAAGAGTATATTGTAGAAGTTTATCATTGCCTGAAAACACCGATAAAACGACATTTTCTAAAAATGAATCTTAGCTAGATCGATTTATCGCCCCCGAAACCCCCTATATACTAAATTTCATGAAAATCGTTGGAGCCGATTCCGAGATTCCAATTATATATATATATACAAGAATTGCTCGTTTAAAGGTATTAGATTTAATGTCATTGGTAATAAATATAATAATAGTAATATCCGGATGACCGAGCTTTGCTCGGTTTAGTGTTGCTTAACAACGCCATTTACTGAAGTAGCTTTAGTATTGCTACTTGCCAATAGATGTCAGGAAGAGTATATTGTAGAAGTTTATCATTGCCTGAAAACACCGATAAAACGACATTTTCTAAAAATGAATCTTAGCTAGATCGATTTATCGCCCCCGAAACCCCCTATATACTAAATTTCATGAAAATCGTTGGAGCCGATTCCGAGATTCCAATTATATATATATATACAAGAATTGCTCGTTTAAAGGTATTAGATTTCATGAAAATCGTTGGAGCCGATTCCGAGATTCCAATTATATATATATATACAAGAATTGCTCGTTTAAAGGTATTAGATAGATATTGTTAGCTTATTGCTTTGTATGTATTCTGTTTTATATATGTATTTTTGTATTTTGTCTACAATAGATATATGATACCTAGTCTTATACTTTGATTTTGTTGTGTTGTTTAATAAAAACACTCAAATATTAAGCACTTCACTACAACAACACTGAACGAATAGTGACGAATGTTAACATTTCCATTTGGCTTCGCCGTAATAGGGTAATAACCTAAAAACATAAATTCAGCTATACCTAATGTTTGTCACGAATGTGTGGTGTGTGTGTGCACTAAAATGAAGTTAAAACAAACCCCGAATTCTCAGCATTTCCAAATACAGAATTAATTACGAAAATGTGTTTTCTCGGTCTCATAACCCAAAGCACGCGTGTATAGGAAGGTTTAAAAAGAATGTATTGTTGATTTTATTACATGAAATGATATGAATGTACTCGTATAATACTTATGAGTTTTTGTATTTTAATGAAATATGACTTAGCACAGCATTCGACAGTGAAGTTGGCGGCGCGCCAAATTCTTCCTACGCCGCGCCCTTTGCGTATAGCCTGAAATATCACTCGATGAAAATATTGATACTTAGATATACCTACCTACTTTATTATTTGTCCGTTATTACGTATTCCAATTATTTTTAACATTACGTGTAAATGGGAGATATCTTTAGTGCGTAATCTACAGGGTGGCGCAACAGTTGTCACCCGATAATCTTTGACTGTATTTTTTTTAATAAATGAAAATTTTTAGTTTGTGTTTATTTGATGACAATTTTTTTTGAGTAGAAAAAATTATATCAGCCAAGATATCGGCCCAATTTATGGCATTTTCCATCACTCAGAACTTCCGGAGATTCCGCATTTATGACAGATATTCTCTTAGAGAGCTTCAAGGTGTTCAAGAGTCTTAGCCTTGTTGAGATGACTCGTTACTATAAAAACTACTTAGTAAAAAAAATGTAATTCAAGATCACGTATCTAAGTAGCTAACGTAAGCTTTACTTTTACCTTTAATTAGTACATAGTTCACAGAACAGTTCTCTTCAAACAACATTTTGCAAAACCTCATATAATGCGTACGTACCGGTAATGTAGTTTATTCTGATTTAGATAACAAGTTAATCGTTTGAAACTTAATACAAGGTCTTATTGTGTCAATCTAGGTAGTTACTAATACAAAAAAATGTTCCTGTGCTGTTGATCGTTAAGAAGTTTCCTCCTCTGGGCGCCTAACCTGTGTAGTAGGTATCTCGTATTAGGTCATGCTTATAAAAAATGCATTGTCGTTTAAACTCCTGAGGATAGGTAAGAAGAAGTAGGTCTAATTAAGTTTGCTAGATTTAACCTAAACAAACATGGCAAGTCAAATACAACCGTTTAAAAAACTATAAAGTCAAGGATAGGTATATGTACTTACTAATCCACGTGTCAAAATATAAAAAAAAACTCTGACCTGCTGTAATAGAACTCCTGATATATTTGGCTGTTCGTAAACGCAAACATTCAGTATAAAACATACTGTACGCATTAATTTCTCTTTAATTGGGATAAATTATCTTTTTAATCCTTACAAACCTTACAAAATAAATATGTACTACACTGTTATTGAGCCACAAGTTTGCGGCCATCGTTCCACTGTGTTCCATTCAGTAGACAGTGGAACATCCCTAGCGTTGAGCTTGAGCTACTTATTGACGAATTTCCACAACGTGCTATTATGTCCGCACTGCGGGCATTGTCAATGGGCATAAGCAATTTAAGCATGGCCAGAGAACAATTATTCAAATCAATGTTCCCTCGAGCCACTTTATGTTTGGGATAGTTAATGCCATAAATCATGTTTTATTTTATGTCTCTGTAGGTTTATGTTCCCAACGATGACTTTTGGTCAACAATGGAAATAGGATAAAGATATATCTGGTGTAATTTAGTACACGAAATCTTCATCTGTAAGAGACGTCATCTATCACTTTTTGATAATAATTTAACTCAAACTAGTTTAAAGTAGGTACATGCGATTTATTTAAAAATCAAAACTCATTCTTGTCCCAAGAGTAAAACAAGTATGAAATAATTTTTATACCGAGAACATTCATTCAACAATTGTGTAACCTACTGAACTGGAATTCCACAAAAGGCAGAATACTCTCTTTGAAGATTGCCAATTTGTTCAATTATTGAGCCGAGCGAGCTGAAACAGCGACTTTTGCTTGTACTTACGACTACATTACAAGCAGAAATTAAAATACCAGAGATCAGAGCCTTACAAAGGTAAAAACAGGGATGAATAAATTTATATTGCTCGTATGTAACAGCCCATTTTAAGACGTTAAATCCATTTTTTGTGAATAAATAATTCTTGACAAAAAAAAGAAAATGTGTGCAATTCACACGTGGTAGAAGTGAAACTTTCCAAAATTTTGGTTTCAAGATAATGAGATGAAAAAGCAATAAATCGAATCTTCTACCTTGTTCCTTGCACCATCTATGAATACAACTTAGCACTTTTCAAAAGATAACCACGAACATAAGAAAAAGAAAACAGTGGTAACTGACGCCATCTCTTAACATAATATGAAGAGTAAAATGAGAAACTAGCGCCATCTATCTAGCAATAAAACGAATCTTCTATCTTATTCCTCGCGCCGTCTATGAATACAACTTAGCATTTTTACTGTCTGTATAAATGGTCGGTCGATCGACAGATATAAAACAACGGAAATGAAATTCTTATTTTTTGTTGATAAATTCTTTGAAAATATTTAAAAGAGCATTTGAAAGTATTTTAAAACAGTATAAAAATAAAACTAAAAAAAAGAAATACTGAGAGACGCGAACCTGCGCATCAGATATTGTGTATCTACGTCCTGACCATTGAGCTACGGAGAAGTTAGATTCAACGACGAAATTATCAGTTATATTATATGCATGCTTGCCGAGTATATTTCTGTCTCATTCTTTCCTACACATTTTTGTATTTGTGTCTCTTACCTGTCGTTTTTTCCGTTGCATCCGGTTTGAAATCACAACGATTCAAAAGAAGTTTCACTTCAAAAATAACCGACTTCAAAATTATGGATAACTCAAAAACTACTCATCAGATCTCGCTCAAATTTAAGGAGGACTACATGAAAAGTACCAGCTTTTGATTAAAAAAAGAATTATTAAAATCTGTTCACCCAGTCGAAAGTTCTGAGGTTACAAAAATAAAAAAATGTCGAATTGAATACCTCTTCCTTTTTTGAAGTCGGTTAAAATAAAAAAAAGACGTTACTACAACACAGATATATGTATAATATTATATTACTAGCTGTTGCCCGCAGCTCCGCACGCGGAAATAATTTGCAATAAAATATTGCGACTATAAATTGAGATGTAAGCTATCCTATCTTTCAAGTTGGATCAAACTGTACACGGAGTGCAAATTTGAATAAAATCGGTTAAATAGTTTAGGAGTCCATCGCGGACAAACAACGTGACACGTAATTTATATATATTAAGAATATACTTATGTATTCAAATGTTACTACAGTGACGTTGGTATTAATGCAATGTTGGCATGTCAAATGCAACGTTTGCGGTAAGTGTTTTATTTACCCTTGTGGTTAGCGTGTTTTTCTTGTATAATTGTATCGTGTTTAGCATATACGTACTATATAAATTCTGTGCAATTGCCATGACTAGTGATGCTGATATTCTATGGAGGTCGATTCATTTAACCATAAGCACTGCGCAATGTACGATATGCCTACAAAGTCGTCTTTTTCTTACATACAACCCATGGGCAGCTAGTGTCAAAAAAATAGAAGGGTTAAGATCATTCTCTACCACTGGGCCCAGTGTAGGTTGAGGGACATAATGTTTCAAAATAAGTATTTCAAAGAAGGTTTAAGGAAGCGTGTGAGTATCTCACAGTCTGATTCTCTTGCATTTTGAATAATCTGTAGGTGATATTACCTACAAGAGAATCCTGCAAGAGAATCAGAATATCGAAGAACAAGGTAAATCTTCATTATGCCGTGATGTTTCGTGTCATATTGAAGCTGTCAGAGATACAGTAGTGTGAGCTGACCTTAAATCATTAATAAGAGCGGAAGCGGGTCGTGAGTCGTCGGCGGCCAAATGACGCAAATTTGCAAACGTCTGCACCGGCGATGACACTACGCTAGGCTTCGCGACGTGTAGTGAGAAGGCTCGGGCCTAGTTTGAATCAGTGCTAATTCATTGACAAATAGGTCAAAAGATTCCACTTTTAAAGTGTTCAGTCTTTTTTCTAGTCTAGGAAGCTACATTGACGAGCTGTGTTCTGTTTACGAGAGTAAAACGTTGAAACGCGAGAATTGGTTTTTTAACCGACTTCAAAATAGGAGGAGGTTCCCAATTCGACTGTTTTTTTATGTTTGTTACCTCAGAACTTTCGACTGGGTAAACCGATTTGGATGATTCTTTTTTAAATCGAAAGCTGGTGCTCGTCATGCGGTCTCACTTAAATTTAGCAAGATCAGACAATGGCATCCATGAGTAAACCAAGTCTTAAAGCATTAAGTATGTGTGCGACAAATGTCAATATCTCAATATCACGCCTACCGATTTCAATGATTCTTTTTTTTATTGGAAATGATGTAACTGTACTTCATTTGAAGTCATTTTTTTTTGTTAAAATTTTAGAATCAAAATGTTTGTTCATTCTTTCGATTATTTAAAGCTTCTTTGTGGTCTCTGTAATCCTGACAACCTGTATCAATCGTGTTTGACAAAGGTAGGTAAGCAAGTTTGGGCGCGGTCATTATCAACATCCATCTATCAGCCTTTGGAGGTCCTCTGCTGGATATAGGCCTTCTCTAACTTGCTTTACTCTGACTGGTCCCGAGCCTCATAATATTATAGTCGTTCCGTGCCTATTTTCATGAACGATTCCGTGCTTTCTAGGGCATAGGCCCTCAGACTCGGTTGTTATCATTACTTCAGTACGGATTGCATAAACAGTTAACGCCTCTGCAGTCCGCACTAAAGCATAGGATACGCTCAACTTCTCAATTACAAGGAGACGCCCGTACCATATAGAGTGATTGCTAAAAGCTAGGCATTTACTCCCGTTGAAGCGTCAAAAACATGCAACGGTAATTTATCAATCGTTACCTTACTTAACTATGTATTGCCCTCATTCAGAACTACAGTCCAAGTGATTGTAGTTTACGGCCGTCGGGTAGTTTACGACCTTATTTAACTACGCAGCCGTAAGTCAACGGACCCGTCCCGGCCGCGCCCAGGTGCTCCGAACGCCGGCAAATTGCCGCTCCTGTACATTTTACTTACCTGTGGGCGATTTTACGTAACCATTTTCGTTATTTACGTAACACTTAAATACTTATCTCGAATGACACTGCAAGATTATTTTCTGGAATTTGTTTTATTAACGGTTTTTTTCTGGAATAAACGGTGATTGCTGATATACGAGGAATCGTTATGCTCTTCTTATAATATACTTAACGTCTACGAGAAAATTATACAAGTTTCTCTGAGTATATAAAATGTGAATAAAAATGAAATTTGCAATGCACGTAGAAATGTAAGGTAGACTTATGGTCATAGCACACATATCAACTCGTAAACGGAACGTAAACGTATCAACTCTTGCATGTCAGTATTCTTTGTATGAAACTCCCTACTGTAAAGCACACTTATCGGATTCGTAACGTAACCGCCTCGCCTCGAGACAAGCTCACGAACCGCGGTACGGTACGTGGACGACTTGCCGTACCCGCGCTTACGTCTCACCGTAAGCTATCCTTCGACTTTCCGTTTCCTCGTGCGCGCGCCGCGCCGCGGCTACCGCTGCGTCGGCGAACTGCTGTCATTCATTCCGTCAACCAGCGGCCGGCGAGCCGTAAGCGCGGCGTCACCTAGCCGTAGCCGAGTCGATTTGGAGCTGTTGGTCGGTTATTGGTCGTAGCGCACATATCAACTCGGAAAGGGATCGGCACCGGATCGCCTCGCCGTCAACCTAACGTAAGCTCGGCTACGGATAGGCGACGCCGCGCTTACGGCTAGGCGACGCCGCGCTTACGGCTCGCCGGCCGCTGGTTGACGGAATGAATGACAGCAGTTCGCCGCCGCGGCGCGGGGCGTGCACGAGGAAACGGAAAGTCGACGGAGAGCGTACGGTGAGACGTAAGCGCGGGTACGGCAAGTCGTCCACGCACCGTACCGCGGTTCGTGAGCTTGTCTCGAGGCGAGGCGATTACGTTACGGATCCGATAAGTGTGCTTTACAGTAGGGAGTTTCATACAAAGAATACTGACATGCAAGAGTTGATACGTTTACGTTCCGTTTACGAGTTGATATGTGTGCTATGACCATATAACGCGCTTACGTTAGGTTGACGGCGAGGCGATCCGGTGCCGATCCCTTTCCGAGTTGATATGTGCGCTACGACCATTAATATTCTGAATACATGTATGCGTCATTTGCACTTATTATAAGAGTTACCAACGTGTGGATAAGCTCAGTTTAACAGTATGCAACTACCTATTTATATGTATTCCATGTAGATTTTCACGTTTATTGCAAGCTTTGGAGGAAATTGCATCGCAACTGCGTATTACGTATATAACCGTTGGAATAACGATCGTTTCAGATACATTTTAATAGCCGCAAGTATTCCAGCTATTTTGATTACACTGGAAATAGGTTACCTGACAAGGATTATGTAGTACGGAGACTATGTTATTAGTTTTACATAGATTCTAGGTATTATTCGCTAAAGGACAGGTTCGCTGGATATGTGACATAGAATTTTCGTTATTATGTAAGTATTACCTTAAATAAATTTTGTTAGTGAAGAAAAGAAAATTATGTTTTGGTATTGGGACAGACTTGGGTGTACCAAATATTTTCTATTGGAGTATTTCGGAAAAAATAAAATAAGCAATCTAACTTTGATACCTTTAGTATTATGAAGACGGTAATTACTTTTCCGTTGACATGTGGCTGATTGTGGCTGGCTCGTCATTCGGCTATTAAATTAGACAAAAACATTTGGACTTGTCATACCTACTAGAATCGACCTGAATGATGCGGCGTTATAGGGTTTATCGAAATATATCATCGTAGCCTGATTATGTGGATTAGCTTTTATTGGCCTAGCAGCGTACCTCTAATAGGCGATTAGTCGGTACCACAATGTGTACGTTTAGTGCCAAAACAGCTGTCACTAGCGTCGTTTGTGCTATTCAGGTCAAAGTGGCTCATCAGCACATTGGCCGGTTCTTCATTGGATGACACGATAACGACATGTAATACATATATCCGTATTTATTTATTAGGTAGATACAATGTGTACTACACATGCAAACTGCCATGTCGCACCTTCAGTGGAAAAAAGGCATAAGATTAAAATTGTAATTTTACAGGAGAGCGAAAAAACTGTTCAAATATATCAGTATGTAGTCAAAGGAATTTACGTTACGATTTCTTGCACAAAACTGTCAAGATTAATGATAAAAATTTGAAAAAAATTGAGCATATATGCAGCTTTTGTCCTCCTTTCCAATCATATTAATAACTAAAATTCAACGTAAGATGACTTATGCTTTTTTCCACCGAGGGTGCGATGTGTGTGTGCGAGTGGCGTGGAGCTAATAGTGCGTTTCAAGTAGTAAGTCTAGTAGTAAGTCTGCACTTTACTATAATGAATAGAAATGCGTATTTTTAAAATTTCAATAACCTTTCCTGGCAGTCGGGCTGGTAAATCATAGTTACCAATAATAGGGAGATAATAATAGCCTTGTTGTCAAGTTCATCAAAGGTGATAATAAAATATTATTATTACTTCAATCCATTAATGACCCAATACTGAGCACAGGGCTCTCCTCTTGAGGAAGCCTAGAGCATACTCTATCACGCTGCTCCAGTGCGGATTTGTGGAGGGGTTAGTGGCCAACCCGAGTGACGGAAGTTTTCAAACCGCCCGAGGGCCTCCGACATGGTTTAACGACTGTTATCTTATGATAACAATCGGGACCGACGGCTTTACGTGCCTTCCGAAGCACGGAAACGCTCACCCATCCAACTACCGACCGCGCCTGCTGTTGCTTAACTTTGTTGATCGTTTAGGATAACCAAATTAATAACGAGATAAGTAATATAAATTGCATTGCATTTTACGTAACATTTTTAATTTGGATAATCCTATTACAATGCTACCAACATAATAGCAGGAACAAAATGCAGACTTTCTTGGAACACACTCTAACCGCTCATTTACACGCGCGGCTCGCGGACCATCCCGTGGCTCGTCCGTAAGCCACGCCCCCTACGCGCGCGAGCGCTATCTTGTGTTTACACGCGCGCGGCGTTCAGATGCGTTCGAACGTTCAAGGATGGAACACGTTGACGTAATACATCGTCATCCAGTCAATGAAACCTTTTTACCATGATTTATAGGCAAAATACTCAATGTAGATTGTACTACGGGTAGATTTCTGTACATTAGGCTTTTTTTTAGTGCAATAAGCAACAAAATTTTTTTTTTAACTAAAATGGGGCAGGAATTAGAATGATGAGTTTTAATTTCTGTTCTTTTTTCAGTGTCTGTTTGGTTTGCGTACAGATACTTATTTTTAAAATAAAAGAGCATCCTAGTTTTGAAATCTTTCCAGTAGTTTTTTAATTACAAACAAAGGAACAGAACATCAAAATTCTCTGCTTTATATTATTAGTTTCAATAAACGAAGTCTAATTATTAGTGGTTTAAGGTTCATTATTATTATCATTCAGTACCATATTTTATTATTTCATATAATTTTGCGTAAAAGTTAATACGATTTCGAAAAATACGAATCCAATAGAACACGTACGTATGGCGCTAGTTGCCGTTGTTGAATGAAGCTCGCGCGTATGTGAACACCACGCGAGCGCTCGCGCGAGACCCTTTGGCACGCGCCCAAAAAACCGCTCCCGACGCGAGCCCTGCGAGCCCCGAAACGCGCGCGCGAGCTACCTGTTTACACACTCGGGCTCGCGTGGGTCTCGCGGAAAGTCTCGTGGCTCGCGCGCGCATATAAACGGGGCATCATGCGCGTGTCGGGGCTCGCAGGGCTCGCGTCGGGAGCGGTTTTTTGGGCGCGTGCCAAAGGGTCTCGCGCGAGCGCTCGCGCGGTGTTCACACACTCGCGAGCTTCATTCAAGGACGGCAACTAGCGCCATACGTACCTGTTCTATTGGATTCGTATTTTTCGAAATCGTATTAACTTTTACGCAAAATTATATGAAATAATAGAATATGGTACTGAATGATAATAATAATGAACCTTAAACCACTAATAATAAGACTTCGTATATTGAAACTAATATTATAAAGAAAATTTTGATGTTTTGTTCCTTTGTTTGTAATTAATAAATTAAAAAACTACTGGAAAGATTTCAAAACTAGGATGCTCTTTTATTTTTAAAATAAAAATCTGTACGCAAACCGAAAAGACACTGAAAAAAAGAACAGAAATTAAAACTCATCATTCTAATTTCTGTCCCATTTTAGTTAAAAAAAATATATTTAGTTGCTTATTGCACTAAAAAAAGCCTAATGTACAGAAATCTACCCGTAGTACAATCTACATTGAGTATTTTGCCTATAAATCATGGTAGAAAGGTTTCATTGACTGGATGCCGATGTATTACGTCAACGTGTTCCATCCTTGAACGTTCGAACGCATCTGAACGCCGCGCGCGTGTAAACACAAGATAGCGCTCGCGCGCGTAGGGGGCGTGGCTTACGGACGAGCCACGACCTGGTCCGCGAGCCGCGCGTGTAAATGAGCGGTAAGGATGCTGCCACATTTAATGTTGTAGTGTTAAATAGTGATTAAAACATTTTACAGCTGTCTGTGTGACGACATGTCTATTATAATAAAACTGTCAAGTGATACTTTTCCCTGCTACAAGTTGAGAAAAAGGGCAGTTTGTGGATTTAGTAAGATACTTAAACGCTTACACCATAAATGGATTAATAGTCCATTAAATACTGCTGACGTTGAAATGAGTTGCTCTGTGCAGAAATAACTGCCAACGGCGTTATTATGGACTTTATTTATGCTAAAATGTTTCATTGCAATATCGATGGCAAAGTTTGGGGAGAATGTTTGTATAGGATGTCTTATTTGGTCACTGGTCGCAGTGTTGGGTTTCGTAGTGCGAGATTACTTGATACCCAAGGGGATACTGAGAGGGTTGCTTTTGTTTTGAATTTTATGTTTGGGTACGTAAACTCGTTACTTTATAAAAATATAATAAAGAAAGATTTTTATTAACATGTAAATTAGTTAATCAGTGTATTAACTCATATTTTGTGATAGATATAGAGATCAGATTTCATAATCCCAAAAACCAATTTGGATTTCATTTGGTTTTTGATTCTATTCATTTTCATCTATAGAAGTAATATCCCATTTGGGTCATAGGTCGGTTATGTACGTGCATCGACATTAATTCGATTATTCCGACATAAATACCAATTTGAACTTCAGATACTTTACTTTGGATAATTTTACTTCGCTCTACTACTCTATTGTTCGCTCCTAAACATTTTTTCTTGAATTATTAAATTATATTCATTTCGAATTGCGAATTTTTATGGATTTACAAAGATGTCTTTTTGGAATTATAAATGTTTATTGTAACTGGGAATTGGGACAATTTGTACAGAGACAAATACCTACCTCTTGCTCAAGAGTTCGAGGCGTAGTCCTAATCTTCTACATTTTTTTTTGTTTTGTTTACTACCGGCGTTCAATGGCAAAAGCTTTTTATTTTTGGAAAAAAATTCAGTACTGCAATACAGCGTTCATTACTAGTGTTGTTACGTTCTTGTATTTAATAATCACTTTGTCGTTAATTTTGACGAACTTGGTTAATATTTCTATACACATTAAAAATTAATGTTTTTGTTTAGACCACTCGGGTAAACACATCAATCACTTTTTAACTTTGTCGATCACTTAGTCAAAGTTGTCGTTTGATACGAGTATGACTTTAGATTCGGTCACACATGCCATTCACTTTTCTAACTTTGTTAAATAAAATATGTACAAGAAAACTTTGTTGATAACTTAGTCTTACTTTGTCGATTAGTACTTCACCTAACTTTATTGATAGGTCAGACAATATGTATCGATCAGAACAGAGCTATGTATGCAACATAGCATTCCACCTACCTATAATATTTTTGTGTGCAAGTACCAATAAATAATATAGTATGCATGTGTATTTATGTATGTGTGTGTCCATGTCCAGGTGGAGCAGGTGCCCCCGGCATGCGGTCGGGGGAGGGCGAGGGCTCCGAGCTGGCGGAGTTCGGCGCGCGCTGGCCGCCGCCCTACTCGCAGGGCTACTGGCCGCGCTCCGCCACGCCGCAGCACCCGCCCGCCCACCATCTCGCGCGGCATTCGCGCTCGCAACAAGTAAGCTAAATGCTGTTGTGCCCTATATATGCTGTATGGGATACGTTACAATATGCTGCATGGGATGGTAAACATTTGGCCTCTTCGTCGTCGAACGGCAAGTCACTTGAATTTCGTGATTTTGAAATGCTGCCACACTGAAGATATAAAAGATATAAAAAAAAAATATTTATTAATAAAACCGGGCAAGTGCGTGTCAGACCACGCGCAATGTAGGGTTCCGAAGTAGTAAGTTTATTGAATATTACTCATTAATTAATTGAGCTAACATAGCCGTGATAGTTTTCCTTGTAAATTCATCACATAACCTATTTTTGAGAATTTTCCACTTGTCCAACTCCAACCGTTGAGCCGGCAGGGGACGACGACATTTGACTTTAACCAAAATTAGCACTTTAAAATCAAATATTTTGCAGACGGACCCCTAAATCCAAAAATGGTCCGGGAAGATCCATAATATTTTTGAAATACCTTTTTAACAATACCCCACACTATATATAGGATACGTGGCGCTATGCTTCGGACAGACGGACGGTCGGACGGACGGTCGGACGGACGGACATGACGAAACTATAAGGGTTCCGATTTTATTTCGGAACCCTAAAAACTATAACATTTACAGGTGTGGCAGCACCTTTAAGCTCCACGAAGATATAATAAGAATCGTGTAGTCTAATGAAGAAGCAGCCATTAATATTTTCCGAATCGTGATAGGTACAATACGTTTTTTTTTCAGTTGCACGCAAATTCTTATGTTCACGCGAATTCACATTCACGAATCGTAAAATATATTTGTATTTTGAATTGTCACTAAATATTATACGACGATTTATGTGAAACATGTGAACATAATATATTATTAATGCCAATGTGGTATAAGCCGCGCCATTAAAGAAACGAATCTAAAATGGCGGAAATTATCATTCCCCCTCACTCGCACGTTTTTCCTGTCTTTAGCGTGCGAGTGAGGGGTAATGGTAATTTCCGCCATTTTAGATTCGTTTCTTTAATGGCGCGGCTTATAATTAGCCACCGAATTGTTGTTGCATCCGATTATGCTGTGAGATAACTGAAGCAAGCAATATTGTGGCATAATCAACTATCTGTGTCATTTTTTAAATTACATTTAGTTCAGTTTGCTTGCAATAGATTAGCATTACATCGTTGTATTAATATAAGTTTACATAGTCTACTTGTGTGAGAAATTTAATGAAAATCCGTTCATTAGTTTTTGCAAAAGAGGAACAAATATTCATACCTCACAAACCAACTTTCACATTTGTAATATTAGTAGGATAGAACGAAAACGGGCAAGATATTTATTGAAGAGAAATGAATGGTACCCAAGATACGGCAAACGACCTCTTGGGAGATCCATAACGAAATGATTTAAACGATTTTAATGAGGTAATGACACAATTATAAAATAAAATCAAACTGAGAATAGAGAGAGAGAGAGAATAAGATTTATTAACCAACTAAAATTCGAGTAAATGCAATAACTAGGTAATAACCGTATGAAGACTAGAATAATTACTAGTGATAATAAATCGATTATGTAATGTATCCAATATATTATCAAGTACTTATTACTAGTACCAACGATTACATTATAGGAGATCATGTTCCACAAGATATAAATAAAATGGAACTGTTTGGATATGCATTATAGATCATAATAATATTATGTTATACTTAGGTATAAAGCTTCTTTGATTTGAATATTAAAAAGTTCTAGTTTACTTAACCCACCTATCTATCACAAAATACTTTCATATTATATTTTACGGACCAACTTCCTGAACTGCTGAATGTTTTAAATCTTTACCAAACCAACGAAATGCATGAAACATTGTCTGAAGTGACTATTAAGTATGCTAATTCACATAAATAACTTATCTTAATGAACTTAATTAACTGACACGGGGTCGGTTGTAGATGGGTCCATAAATTTGAATTTATGAATCATTGACAAGAACCGAGAATCATAAACCTCCCTTAGGTTTATTCGGTATGCAGATTTGACACCGTTTATTATTTACCTTCTGAAAAAAGATGTCATAAATGTTGCCTGTATAAGTTTGTTACGTAGAAGTCAAAAATATTTTATTATATTACGGGTGTACGAATGAGTTGACGTTTAAACCAAGTTTTGAGAGCAATGATGTGTGGCAACCTTGCAACTCACTCATGAATGATGAGGACCGTTTCAGCCGAAATTTTGGTGCCAGAATTCAAGTCAACATTTCTGTACTTATTTATTTTATTTTATTACACGCTTTTTTATAATATTATTCACAACGTGATTGTGAATAAGCGTATTTATAGTTAGAATAGCATTTCAGGTATCTACTTGTACTTTCACCTGTCTAAGTAATTCAAAATTTTGAGCTCGTAATAATATGGAATAGTGCGATATTAGTAATTACTAACAATAACTTCATATTATTATGTAGTTATCTAATAAAGATCTTTAAAAAAACGAGTTCTTTAGATGAAAAACAGATATAAGAATATAGATATAGGTACAGATATTTCGGAAATTTAATTATTTTAAAATTAAAATTTAACTCTAGGTAGGTACTTCACAACTATTGCTAGAGCCGGTATTAATTATTTGTTAGTGTTTTTATGCTATTATAGTTAAAAATCCAATTGCATGACTGTTTAATTCCGACAATAAGACTGTGGAACCTTGAAAGAAATCCAATTGGCTCTTAACCTGGCTGTCCAAATTCTAGGGAGGGTTTTTAAAGGAAATGTCGCAATACCCAGTGGTTGCAGGACAACCGTCACACGAGCTACGAGGCAGAGGACGCACGGGTGCGCGCGCGCGGGGGAGTGTACTACTCGCCACCGGGCACCTCCTACACCATCGTGGAGCGCCCGGCCTCCTCCCACGGTCACCACGCGCCGTACTCCCAGCACCATTACCCCGGGAAGCTCTCGAGAGCACCCTATCTTGGTTCCTCTAATATTACTAACAGCGCAGGTATGCTATAGTTTTATTAGGTACCATTGAAGTATTATTACTAGTGAACTAGTGTATAGACCCGACAAAGCGAACACCATGTATGTCACAATGCATTGGCGCCACGTGGCTTCAATCTTCAATGGATTCGTTCGATTTTGAAAGGAGAACCGGGGCTCAATTTTGAAAATCGATCCTCCCGGGCGGGACACACATTTTGTTCGAGATGTCTGTTCTATGACATTATAGGTAGTTAATTCAATGTTAGGTACACGTATTTTATGGCTACTACGCTGTAGCTTGAGTTAGTCGCTAAACGACTCATCATGTTCCGGCTGAGGACTTGAGGGCCAGATCTTACTTACTTTCTTATCTTTTCTTTCGTGGTTCGTGATGATTCCCTTGATGCTATAGTCTATGGGCAGCGGTGACTTTTTTAATATAATAAGCCGTCAAACAAGCAGACAATTCACATAATGGTAAATGGCTACCATTTCCGATCACCAACGGCATCACTGACGTATTGCCAGCCAAGAAAATAGCGTTTATTGCCTTTGGACGAACTGCGCACAACAACTGGTTGGTCTGCGGGCAAAAAAAATTGTTGGTCACAATTTTGTTTCATTACAAGACAGGAATAGGTAGGACTTGACAAATTGCACAAAAAAATACCTATCACAAACACTATAAACTACCGTCCAGCTACTTGTTGTCCGTGGGCAATAAACGGAAGATAGAGAGAGAAGGAAAGAAACTCATTATAAGAAATTACCATAGAGTGGCTCCTCTACTTCTTTGATATTACACTGTTTAGTTAGAAAAAGATATTGTTCTGCATAATAAGGGTTCTTAACAACCCCTGACATAATGGACTTAGCGCTTGCTTCGTCTCGTTACAGATGCACTAGCAAAGAGCAAAAAATTTTAGCTTTGACCAATGACCTAATGTTTCGTTCACTGGCTTTGATACTGCGCTCAATTACGAGGAAGAGTTGTTATAGTCTCATAAATTTAAAATCTCTGCATTAATGTTAAATACTTTAATTTTAATTATTATAACATAATGGAGCACGTAGATACCATAATGTTCATGATATCTGAATGTCTCTTGGTGAATAAAATATATCTCTGGTTGTGTTAGGGAATTTTAAGGCAGATGTTCCCAGAGGAGACGAATAAGGGTAGCGTGACATTTTATTCGTTGAGTTTATGGCTGCTCCGTGTCGTGTATATTATGATGTTGTAAAACTTCTAAACATTTACGTGATGTCATAAGGTTCAACCAGGACACGTATTAAGTTAGTCTTGTTAGTTCTTCATATAATATTATATGAAGATTAAATACTTACTCATAAGTATCATTAAATATGTAAGGTAGCATATAAGAGGACAATAATTATGAAAAAATAACTTAGGGCTTAGTGATTGAATTACTTAATTAAAACACGAGGCTTTAATCAACTCATTGGCTACGTCGGTTCTGCTACGACACTCCGCTACGTCGTAGCAGGGGCATATTTATGTAACATAAATTTCACACATTACTAGTGTAATTCATGGTATTAATCAATTGGAAGCTGCCAATATAATGGTCATTAAGTAAATGATGTTGGCGAAAATGATCAATGATTAATTATAAATTGTGACACAATATTTTTGCCATTATAGGTTAATGCTTGAATACAATTTTATTCAACGGTGAATCTCGATGTAGTACCTATTACCTAGCTGCCAACTATAAACTTCCAGTCATTTTTCTCATAAATGACAAAGTTTCATACAACCTTCTTCACGTAGTCCATCCTTAGGGATCGACATCCAATTTAAGTTATCTAAATTAAGTTTTGTTTCCAAGCACAAGCTATTTATTTATTTATTTAAAATTTATGTCACCTTATAAAAAAGGATGAACAAAGGGCAAACTTAATGCCTAATGGCATTGTCCACCAGTCAACCCTGGGTGGATGTGGAAAGAACTGATGGCAGGTGTTAAAACTACTTAAGGAAAAAAAAAGATAAAAAAGGAAAAAAAAAACAAATACTACGTATGTACAATATTCATAAACACTTATAAACTATACATACTATTATATTAAAGATTTAAGCTATTGTATTCTAAGTCTTATTATTATTTCTGTTATGAAGCAGGAGCAGCAAGCCTAAGAAACAGCACGAACCACCTGAGTGCGAACGGCAAGAAGCGGCCCATCTCGCCCGAGCAGGTGCTGCGGCTATTCGGCCAGGGGGGCGCCGCGGCGCTGGGCAAGGCGCTGCCGCCCTCGCACCCCCCCGCGCACGTGGCACACCCCCCCGCGCACCCTCCGGCGCCCCTGCCGGCGCCCCTGCCAGCGAGGAGGCACTCTCCAGCAAGCAGCCCGAGTAGCACAACACATCATGTAAATATCTTGGTTCCTTTATGTATTTTTTATACTAAAAAAGCTAATGCTTAACTAAAAAACCACTTACCAACTACGTACCATACGTAACAATGAAGTCATGGATGGTAAAGCGCACTAACTTAGTAAAAGACTGTTCACTCTTGACTTGAAAACATTCACATTATTATGGAACGGGAATACCGACGTGGGCAATTCATTATATAGTCCTTCGCGGTACACATAACGAAAGATGAAAAAAAGATGTATTAAGCGACATAACTAAGCAGAATTTAGAACTTATTTAAAAATGTTCAGTTTTATCAGATTATTTTATACCCCGTTTGTAAATGCTCCTATTTGAATAAGTTTGGGAATGGGGGTCTTAGTATTCCACATCAGATAAGCTATTCAAACCTTCAAAAGTAGCTTATGTTGTTGGTCATGAATGATGCATTCTTTTTTGTAATAAAATTTATCAATAAGCACCTTTGCAATTATCTAATTTTAGTACCTATAGATGACATCTATGATTGACATACAAACCACCCTAGTTTGTATGTCAAATAGACGATGGTTAGATTATGATTTTTGTGGATCTTTCTATTTTTCTCTCACAAAATAGCTGTGGTTACATGTGTGCGTACTACATACAATCTTTGGATATATGACGAATGATGTCTTTATAACGAGTCCTCCAATTGATAATGCTAACCTAACTTATCCTAAGTTGTCTGAGCTGTACACTACATGCATAACCAATTCGAGTGACGGAATTATGCCGCCCGAGAGACATGGCTTAACGATTATTACCTAAATACACCAAATCTAAGGGATATCTTAAGGCTAGGGATCAGCTATTCAATACGATCTAATGTTGCAGTACTCAGTCGATGGTATCAATCAGACGTTTGAGGTCTTTTGGGTAAATATTAGCCTTCGGACTATGAAATGGAATACGTGGTTACGGATAGTGTAAAATTGAATTAAAATATTCCTGATAAACTTTTTCCTTTGCTTTTTAACGTCGAAAAAGGTTACAGGGAAGAAAACGTCATAAATAGACCCAAACTTTCATATACGAGTAAGTTAAGAAACCACTATCTTGATTCCAGTGCCACTATTGTTACAATATCGTGCAGTATATTTCCTGTATACGTAACTCGTTACCGTAAATCGACTCTTTCGCCTCAGCAAACTATGAGTATGACTCACATTTAATGAATGTTGAAAAATGAAGTAATGACTCGTCCATTAAGCACTACATTTATTCTACTTTTATAGAGGAATTTTAATATTTAAACAACGATTTATGGTAAATATTTCAACAGCGTACATTTCATGCATATGTACCTAAGTGGTAAATTTGAATGGCATTTATTTGAATAGGTATAATTGGTATAAGTGAGTTAAATCCTGTAATATATTTTATATTGATGATGACGCAAGGAAAAATGCTGAGTTGAGGTGAGAAGGCAACCATTTGCGACCTGACAAAATTGTTAAAAGATTGATATAGAGATAAATCAAATAAAGCGGAAAGTGTACAGATTATAGAACGACATGTAGATCACACGGATACATTTATGGCTTATCTAGGTAGACACAAACAAAAATTATAAAAAGTTAAATCGTTGCTTCTATACATGTATATGTATATCGGTGAGGCCATGAATCTCCAGTGAAGGTCCAGGGACGGACCTCTTTATTCTACAGCGCTTGCCTGATGCAGAGGCTGGCATATAAGAAATGTCATGTCATATTTAGATTAGGGAATTGTCAAGAATGTAGAACAGATTATTATTGATCACGTAGTGTTGAAGTACTTTGGAATATTGATGTGAATGTTAGGAGAACTGGAAATATATCATGGTGCAAAGTAAAAGGAATATCATTTCATAACCAATACCATAGAATACCTCCTTCTGCTACATGTATATACTTTTTTATGGAGCTGACAAATGAGCATACACACCACTTGACAAAAATACGGTTACCCGTTGCACGTCACACCTCAGAAACACCAAAATGAATGACCGACGCGTTGTCGACCTTTCTATATCAATAAAAAAGTCTACCTAATGAGATACGGCCCCGTTAAGCTTCTGTCTTTTTGTGAACAAAAACAAATATGACGATCATAATCATTAGCTTTACCAAGCAAAAAAAAACTCTATAAGACGCTATGCATGGAATTACAACAGACTAACACCCTAGTGACGCAGGCTTGTCAACCTTTGACTAAGTATTTCAAGGTTGTTATAACAAATGCAAAATTCCTAAAAATAGCGTGTGAATGTGGCGTGGGTTGGTTGGTGTCCGATAGCTCTGCTACGCTTAAATAATTTCGTTGTAGTCGGTGGCAGTCAATATCACTACTTTATTCATGACCACACCGCCCGACGTTTAGGTTGTAGGACGGTTGCTCGGTCAGCAAATATTAATACTTTTCTGTTTCCCTTACACATACATTAAAGTAGCTGCAGTTATCCGTTTTAAAACTAAAAATGTACGTATATAATGCATGTTTGTTTACGTACATAAATACACATGTGTTGTTACGATTTTTCGATACTGACACATTTAAAGTATTGCGTATCAATAATATCAATGCTTTATTACCAATTATTTGAACAGTATGTTATTTAACAATTTTTTATCTATCTACTTATATATATAAAACACAAAAAATGTTTGTACGGATGTCCTTTATAGACTCTGAAACCATCCAAACGATATGCCTCAAAATAGATCATTTGAAAGGCAATAATTCGAAGGTGGTTTGAGACCACAAAAACAATGCATTAGGCACAAATCTGTCCATTGATAAAGTCGATTTTCCACTTCTCCCATACAACAGTTTGAAGATGATATGTAACGATGGTGTATCGATGTCACCGTCAACACATAAACACTGATCTGTCATTTTCATCAGAAAATTTATTAGCGTAGTGGATCCACTAGTCAAGAGATAAAAGACAACATCATCCCGTTGATATGTTCTATTCAGTTCATATATTTTTATGTATCACTAAAATAACGTATATGTCACAGACTCTTTATATTTTTAATGATATATTCAAATGAATCGTAAAAATTTTCCCTTGCTTAAATGCTACAAGAACGACTATAATTAAATTTTTATTAACACGCAAAGTTTATTCGAATACGTACCCAGTTGATCGTTATTTGCGTTCAACTTTGTTGCTTTCCTATCAAAATGGATACTAAAAGATATTAATGTTTACTAGCTTTTTACTAACTACGTTATTTTATTACACAAGCTGTAGAATACCATTAAAAGTACTTTTAAAATTTGCAGAATAAATTTTGTATAAACACTATTCAATATTACCTGTAGCTTTTTGTTCCCTTTCGATTTCTCTTTATGTTTCGATATTTAAGTTTTACTGATACATTCACTTAGGTTTTTATTTGGACATTAATTGTATAAGCGACAAATACGAACGACCCTAATTTGATATAAAAATAATTTTGTAGAGTTTGAGATCCCTGAGATTTCATGAAAACAAAATAGTGCTATTTCGCTTTTCGATTATGGGAAAAGAATAACGACGAGTTCAAGACAAATCTATTATTACACAATGATCAAGATTACAATTTTATGAATCAAGCCATATTTTCATATCGTAGCCTAAATATAGTTATTGTATTCAGGCGATTGTGGCTTTGATCAACAGTTGGAAATTATAGACAGTAAAAACCAAGCAGAGAAAACATGCAGTAAAATATGAGCCGTATTCATATAATGATTTTTTGGCCCCGTCCACATTAAGGCACGACTTTACCGTCAGTTAGTCTGAGGCTATCGTTCGAGCCGGCATACCATATCCTTTTAAACACGAGCTTACAAAACAACAGCAAACAATTTAAAAGCTTGTCTTTGAAAGTAGTTATGTTATTTTTTCAGTGCCAAAGATTAATTAGGTAGATTTAATTCTATCAAACAGTGCTATAACTACTCGTACTAAATTAAGAGTTGCTTGTTAGCGGTAAAATAAAGAAAATGGTGATTTAAAACGTTCATGCAATACGGGATGTGCTTAATTAAAACACTGTGTTCTGTCAAGTGTATATATTCATTCTCAAATTGGATACAAACGAGAAGGATGAGGTAAAGTAATATTTTAGAGTTTGAAACCCCGTTTGAGTAGATCCAGCTCATTTCTGTTCTTGAGTTATGACGGGGAAGAGTTATTAATCATTCGGCGGTAAAGTAGAAGCCTGTTAGCCTGTTACCGAGTTCGTGTGAACTGTCAGATTATCCAAAATAACTTTAGCTGCTTATGAGTGATCGCTGTAAGCTTACTTGTTGATCTGGGAGTTACCTTGTATTGAGACCTTAATATAATATCTGTACGTTCGATTTTAATATCGCCCACAGTTGATTATAAAGATATGTCAGGTATTCGCACATTTAATATCGTAAATTGGGTGTTTGTAGGTGTGTTTCATTTTCTTCGTCTTTGAATGCTACTAACTAATAACTACTAATAACTAATAACTACTAATAACTAACTACTAATATACCTGCACTGTACATAATTATGAGTTTTTGCTGCAACCATAAAGTAGTCGTACTTAATTAAAGTAGCGTGACTTCACTGTTTTGGGTAATGTTACTTTGAAAACAAACGAGAATTTACGTGCGTGACAACAGGGTGGTAACGGCAAAGGCAGTCACAATAGCCTTATGATAGATTTACGTAATTTTATTCTAATTCCTTATGATGAATTTTAATTATTTCTACATTTTTATTGTAGGCGTGTAATAAAGTGCTGGAAAACATTGAAGTATAATGTCATAGAACAGACATTTCGAACAAAATGTGTGTCCCGCCCGGGAGGTTCGATTTTCAAAATTGAGCCCCGGTTCTCCTTTCAAAATCGAACGAATCCATTGAACATTGAAGCCATGTGGCGCCAATGCATTGGGACATACATGGCGTTCGCGGTGTCGGTTCTATACGCTAGTAATAATACTTCAATGCTAGAAAATCGTATTATTATTATTAATACTAAAGCATAAGCAAGCTGTTAACTACTGGGATTCAAATAAATGGAATGGTAGGAAGGTAAGTCAAGAGTGATAACTGAAGAGTTACTAATTCTATAGCTTTCCGATATAGCAACATTTCACGGATACAGATATTTAATTTCATTAGTAGGAGGTTAGTACGCAATGATATCATAATATTATGTACAAGTAGAGTAAAATATCTTTTTAATAGGTAGTAGGGAAAAAAAGGTCTTTATCGATTTTGGTTGTGCTCGAGAACCGTTGGGATGTAGCCTGATTATTTATTCCGAACGAAACGCGATATTGAAACTTTTCGATCTAAAAATGAGATATTTATGTCGAAAGTTGGACTTAATAAAAACGTAAATTTTAAAATTGGCAACGCTGGTTTTTATATTGGGACTGAGGTAATATGGTTAGAGATAAAGTCCAGTGACATCCAACTACGAGTATAATTTACTCGTATAATAATGTCCTAGTTAATAAAAAAGTTTTGACTGTATACTTAAATGATCATTCACTAGCCGTATAGGAAAACATTTTCAGGAATATATTGTGTATCAGGTATAGGATGAATATTATTATATTTTTGTTATGAAAATGTATATATTTCGTAGAGACAGAACTAACTATTAAGGCCGCCGAAAAATTTCGCTTGTTTAAACGACCAAAAACAGCAAAAATTGGGCTACGTTACGAGTGTTTACGTATGAGTTGCTATTTTGAGGGTACATTGCAGCATTGTTTGAATAACATGCTCGCTTTTTGCCTACGATCACGTACACGGAGATATTGGCGAAAACAATTCGCTTCAATGGCCGTTGGCACTCGATAAAAAAACTTTATGTATTATTGTTGCCATACAATTTTGTTTGCGTCGTTCCCATTGATAAAATAAAAGGTGAAAATCGTAACGCCAGAGCTACAATAGTAGAACCCTTTGTTCCTGAACAACGCCCATAGATATATAGTGACGTAAACTTTGCCGCTTTTATTTCAGCTTACAAAAATGTAATGTATGTAACCATTATAGCGTCAGTACAAAGCAACTTTCTATTAGGGCTCCCACACAAAACTGCGATGCGATGCGATGCGAATTCGCATCGCAGGAACTTGCGATGCGAATTTCTGCGATACGATTTAGTGCGGCAAACCGTTTGGTAGGGCGACCATTCCTTCAAGTGTAGTCAGCCGTACTGGACGTGTTTTTAGGAAGCGTAAGATGGATCGCAAAAAGATTATTGCACTGCTGTTATTGTTAAATAGATATAAAAGAAAAAGAAGATTCTGGGTTCATCCATTTATTACGATTATGAACTCTGATGGGAACTATTTTACTCAAAAGTACTATGCGTTGAGAAATGAAGAAGATAAATTTTTTGATTATTTTAAAATGAGCATATCTTCATTTGAAGAGCTTTTGAAAGGCGCCGCGCGTCTTTCTCTAAAGCTGTCTCAGAGCGGACTAAAATGGCGTCACCAAGGATGACGTAATATCGCAGGAATGTGCGATGCGAAGCAGATCGGAAATTCTTGCGGTGCGTTCGTGCGAATTCGCAGATATTTGCGATGCGATGCGAATTCGCGGTTTTGTGTGGGAGCCCTTAAATGGAAGAACAATTTCGTGTATTAGAGTTTGGAGCTATAGCTTGGCGAGATGAAACTTTTAGAGCTAACACGAAGTTGGGTGTTCGAGTTTTCGTTGAGATTAATGTACTTTAAAGGGCACTTTACCACTCTACCTAACTTACTACAGAAGCGAAAATTGAATAGTATATTTAGTCACGTAGAATAATTATAGAAATAGTTGAATTACTCTACGTAACAATAGTTATTTAGATGTAAAGTTTGTAAAGAAGTAAATAATTAGTATATCTTCTTTGTAGATATCTACTTTACACACTTTGTTGTAAATGGGATTTTAAATATTTCTCAAATAAACTAAAAAGTTGTTTTCAATATTATATACTTTGGTCTAAGCATCCAGTTACATGGGCCATTCAAGTAAATGTTAGGGACATTAAGGGGCTACTTACAAAGTTAGTTGCAAGTTAGGAGAGGCCTATGTCTATGCTTTGTAAATCCTTGTTGTGTTGGATGGATGGATGATGATGTGTTGATATGACAGGCGATATACCGGGGCGGCGAGCGGGAGCGGCCGTACTCGTCGGGCGGAGCACCGCCGCCGCCGGTGGAGCCCGCCACGCGCACCGTCACCATGAGCCGCGACCCAGCCGACTCGCACGGCTTCGGCATCTGCGTCAAGGGCGGGAAGGAAGCTGGTGAGTTTTTTTTGAAGTATAATGTACTAAAGTACCAGAACGGACATCGCGAACATAATTTGTGTCACGCCGAGAGGTTCTGTTTAAAAATCGAGCTCCTGATCTCTTTTGAATCCACTGAAAACAGTTGCCAATTTAGTAATAGTTCATTGCGCAAACATCGGGTTTGCATTGTCGGTTCTATACGCTAGTAATAGTAGTACTACTACTGCTAGTAATAATACTTTTTTTATGGAAATAGCTGACAAACGAGCTGATGTCCACCTGATGATGGTAAGTGGCTATCGTAGCCCATGGATATCAGTGACACCAAAGGCATTACTGATGCGTTGCCGGCCAAGAATGAGAGAAGAAAAAAGAAAGACCTGGCTTTCAAGCCCCCAGCCGGAACACGACGAGTAATTTGGCGGCTCATTGCTTTCTAAGGTATTGAGGCCATGACTCTTGGGAGATACGCACATGATACCTAATATCCTTCTTTAGCAAGTTTTCTTTCATTGCCGCTCATTCAATGTGGCTCTAATCTGCATGGGGAGCTTCGCAAATGAAGCCTAAAGCCTAAATGTTGTTTTATTTTTTTCTCATGAATTGTATTTGGACTCTACCTTTTTGATCTTGCTTATCTGATGACACGTTTATGACCAAATGAAAAAAATGATGGATAATTCTATAAAGCCATAATTTGTGAAATACAACTCTTAAAATATACCTCCTATGGCTTTAAATTAAGATAATCCATTTATCTACTTTCTCTACTCCTATAATAGCAACGACTTTGATCGTGAACTCAAGGGCACATTACGGCCTGAGACGGTTAAATTTTCCTCACATTATAAAAATAGTACAGCGCTTGTAAGGCTGTGTCAGATAATGAATTCGTGAGTTAAGCTAACAGTCGATACTTGGTTGTGGGATGGGTGACCGTAACCTCAAAACTATTTTTGGACGCTTTTTTGCTTCGGAGGGCACGTCAAGTCAAACCATATTGCTGACTGTTAAGCTGGACATACACGATCAAGTTTATTATTCAAGTTTGCAGTTTGACTTGATGCGGTATCCAGTTTGCATGAGATATCTATATGGTCAGATAGCTATACCGTGGCCATATACCGTCAAGTTTACTGGATGCCACGTAAAGTCCACTGCAAGCTTTACAAGTATACTTGATCGTGTATGGTCAGCTATATGGTTTGATTTGACGTGACTTTGGGCTGGCTACTAACTTCTCTACCGATCTACTATTACTGGGGCAGTGGGTGAAGTATGCTGTAGGCTTTCTCAAAAATAGTAGAAACCGGTGCTATGTAGTGATCTGTTAATTGATTAGCCTTAGAAATATTTAGACATTTTAATCAAGCTAAATATTCGCTGTAACCGCGAATGACAAGTCTTTTTTAATTCTGCTAAAAAACTTGACGGTTAAAAAGAAACACTAAGTTTATTAACCCAAAAGCGAGGCCGATGTCGGAATAATTTAAACTACTCGTAGAATACAGATTTAATTTTGTTGAATAGACAGTTTAAGCATGTCGTAATTCTAAAGTTATTTATTTAGATAAATTAAGTATTAGGGTAGAATCTGCTACCCAACTGGTTTAGATAATAATAATGGCAGTTTTTAAGTTGAGCTAAGTATAAGCTAACAGTCAAAATCGCATAAAATCGGTTCACTGGTTTTTTTAACTCTATACAGACATGCAACGACAAATAAGGGACAGTATTTCGTAATATATCGCACTCTCAATATAATTTTATAGTAAGTACTCATACTAGGTACTCATAGGTTATTTAATAATTGAAATCGAGTTAAAGCGTAACTTGAATTAGGTTAATGAATCAGTGTTTTATTAAAATGCGCTAATGCAATGTTAATGTATCACTTAGTAACGTTTCAGCTGATTCGCACTACTTTGCATTATAAATGCGGCACTGAGATTTTGGCGGACAAAAGAAAATAATCTTGTCGTTTCAGTAAAAATGTGGGACAGTCTTAGCAGTTCAAATTTAGGAGGTCCGCCGAGAGGGCTGGCATAGACATAACATTCAGTTATTTGAATTAGTGGTGGAGACCATGGGTAAAGAAATATTCTCGAGTATGTCATACGAATACTCCATACTATGAGAGTTAAAGAGAAAAAAATATCGTCCTCACTTTACCGGTAGGGGAGTTACAGTAAAATTTTTTTTAAAGATTTTACTGTACGACTTTGTTATTGTAATGAATATGTATATTATTGTATATCCATGCCAACTAACAGCTTTCCAGCATTAGAGGTTTCTGTGCTATGCTGCGGATGGACGGACGGATAAGAAGAAACTATAAGGGTTCTGTGTTGACAACGGAACTCTTTGAATAAGACATCATATTCCCTCAACAACATAAAAGATTTGAACAAAAATGTAACATTCTATAAATTGTTCACAGTGATTCGATGTTCATATCATCGAGGCGAATGCTTTTCATTACTGGATTGTTTGTTTACTCAATTGGAAAAATTATCTCGAGTCGAGTAACTCGGCATAACTTCTAATTAATCTAGTACATTTGTAATGAATTTGTTTAATCTTCTGAATAGAATAAGCCGTATTAAAAGATTAAAACTACTTAGGTACTTGTATGTTACAATATTAGATACAGGATTATCTATACAAATAAATGAAATTAGAGCGTCTGTTTGTAATATTATAATATTAGCTTTTTACTAAGTGCATTTGGATGTATACAAGGTAAATAGGTACACGAAAACAATTTTTTTACTATTTTGACTGTCTGTCTGTTTGTTTCGGCTAATCTCTGAAATGGCTGGAACGATTTTGACGGGACTTTCACTGGCAGATAGCTGTTGTAACAAGGAGTAACTTAGGCTATTTTTATTTTACAAAAAAATTGTTTTAGAAAAAAAACGCGATACGATGTTCGCTGAGTCAGCTAGTACCTAAATATAATGTACTTAAAACGTAGTATTTTCTAAAAATATAATACTTATGTATGAAATTTTAGAAATCATATCTCCAAACCGTACAGAGCCAGGTGACCTGTTTTTCACGAAAATTGTATCTCGCCAGCAGATAGCAAACAGCACCATTTACTGATTTGACAGCGACGGAAGATAGATACACTCGATCGATCCCAATCCATATTATGTGAGTTATACAAATAGACGAACCAAACTGACCGATTTAATCAATGAACCGTAGCTCTTCGCAAATACGATTCAATGCTTAGTCCAATAACCTATTAATCCTAGGGTAATCTCCGCAAATCTCTGTGTTACATAACTCACGTGACAAAATCAATAACCATTCAGTACACGGTAGATACTGTTACAATGTGATATTGCAATATGTCTATTCAACATAATTTCAATTGAGAATAATATTAGAGTAGGTAGGTGTCACTTTTTTTAACTTCGATGCTTCCAATGAACACTATTCTAACTTAAAATTATGAAAATTTAGTTTTTTACGTAAATCGCTTCAGTATTTTATAAGTTATAGTTTACATAACGCTAAACTTAGTGTTATGTAAAACTTTTATCTTATTTATTTCTCGTGATATTTAAAAAAAATGGGGTGCTAATAAAATACTGAATGGGATGAGGGTTGAATATAAAATACTTATAAATGAAGCGATTTACATAAAAAAAACTAAATTTTCATAATTTTAAGTTAGAGTAGTGTTCATTGGAAGCATCGACTTATTCAATTCTGTCTAAATTATCTTAATCTTAATTATGTTGTAGGTACCTGTTACGTAACTATCATGTTTTTATTATCGATGGGTAGTAAGTAAAACCAGTTGAAAACCATTCATATAAAAACTTTTTTCAGTTTATATGTATTTCAGTAACTTCTCCATTCAACGTACTTAGCAGTATTTTATATTTATAAAGTTTTTCCTACTTTCGAGGAAATTAACTCTCGATGTAGGTAAATAAACGGCAGAAATGATCCAATCTAAATTCTCTTGATGAGAATCGTAATAAAATTTGCTTGGAGTTCAGTGGTTTCATGATTGCAGAGTTTTAGCTTTATGATGTTAAATTGAGTACTAAACTTAATCCCACACACCTCTACAGAAAATTAAGGTTCATTAAAACTTTTCACATCAAATTATTGTGTTAGTGTTATAGAAATTCAAAGTTTAGCATAAAATTTTATATGGTTACTTTGCATTGACAACAAGAATTCTTTTTGTTCGCGAGTGCTTTCAATAAAATAGTAATGTGAATAATACAGCTTTCAAGAACTTGTCTGTTATTTTCTTCAAAAGGAAAATGAATAAAAATTCTTGCAATACTTATCCTCGCTGTAGACAAATGGCAAAGTGAGAATTGAATATAAAGTGGAATTCTAAGCACTTTGTTTGATGTAGGAACAGATTTTGGCCCATTATTATAAATATTTAGGAAATGAATCTGTAAAATTATGTACCTAAGGTTTGTATAAGTCGGCGGCGATTCAAACATCGCATCGTAAAGTGTTAAAAATGGACGGAAAATGTCGAAAACGTGTTCATACTTATACGTACGTCTTTGGGATATCTCCTTGTATTATAGCTAAGAAATATTGCGCCCAGGTTTGTTGATACCACTTCTCTGAGTCTTTTATTGAAGTGAAACTTCTTTAGAATCGTTAGTGATTTGAAACCGGATGCAACGACAGGTAAGATAATATAACCGCTAATTTCGTCATTCAATTTAACTTGTCCGTAGCTCAATGTTCAGGACGTAGATACACAATACCTGATGCGTAGGTTCGCGTCTCACAATATTTCTTTTTTTTAGTTTTATTTTTTTTTAGTTTTATTGAAGTGAAACTTCTTTAGAATCGTTAGTGATTTGAAACCGGATGCAACGACAGGTAAGATAATATAACCGCTAATTTCGTCATTCAATTTAACTTGTCCGTAGCTCAATGGTCAGGACGTAGATACACAATACCTGATGCGCAGGTTCGCGTCTCACAATATTTCTTTTTTTTAGTTTTATTTTTATACTGTTTTTAAATACTTTCAAATGCTCTTTTAAATATTTTCAAAGAATTTATCAACAAAAAATAAGAATTTCATTCTTTCATTCTGTCGATCGACCGGCCGATTATACAGACAGTAAAAATGCTAAGTTGTATTCATAGATGGCGTGAGGAGTAAGATAGAACATTCGTTTTATTGCTAGATAGATTTTTAAAAAGTGCTAAGTTGTATTCATAGATGGCGCTTCGATTTATTGCTTTAAGATTCGATTTATTGCTTTTTCATCTCATTATTTTGAAACCAAAATTTTGGAAAGTTTCACTTCTACCACGTGTGAATTGCACACATTTTCTTTTTTTTATATCGAAATTACTACTAACAAAACATGAAAATGAGGACTCTCTTTTAGATTTATAACTATTTTTGTACTATCCATTTTTGCTCGCATTTCTGTACTTGCATGAATTTTTAATTTTTATCCCATATTTTAATACTTATGCTTATAACTAAGACAACTATCGATCTGAAGACTATATTTGGGTGAATTTCCCAAGTGCATTTTTGAGACGGCGAGGTTGAAAATTAATGTGTGGAGGTAAACTACAATAGGGATGTTGACACTAATTATAAATTAATATAAATTTATGTCTAAAATATCAGTGGTAACATTTAAAGGCCTAAAATATGATTCTTTTATTGAAATCAATCACAATAAATTAAATATCATTAATTTAAAATGTTAAAAATTGTACTCACTGTCACGTGACCTCAAACGCCATTTTGAGAATATGACGTCATTGGAACAATTTTATATGGAAATTCAACAAACTTTGCAGACAGATAGTATTGAATATCGTTTAGTGACGTCACGTGACGTTTTTGGTGGGAAATTTGATAATGATTTTTATTTATCAATTTTTGTTTTTAAATTGAAGATTATTATTTTTATAATATTTTTTTCGTGAATATTGAGGTTCTATCTATAAAATAAAATTGAATCCTAAAATTAGTCAACATCCCTATTATGCATAATTTTATATAGGTAGTTTAAGTAGTGATACATGATAGTGAAGTATTCAGAGGTATTTAATACATAGATTCTTAATAAAAAATATCTAAGACCTAAAATCTAATTCCGGTGTATTGTCCAAACTGCGTTTATTTACATATTTTATTAATTTAATTTTTTTTCGTAAATAAATTTCATTGAAAGGGAATGTTTTTTAGAAATACATTAAATAACACAACTAATATATATTTATGGAGTAATTTAAGATTAAACAACAGCTCTTAAAACATCTTTTAAAAATGTCCTTCAAAAAAAAGCAATACCGGTGGCGCATTTTGTATACTTCATTACTTGTTACTTCACGATTTGGAAGACACCTTACTGGCTCTCCCCGCACCGTTCAGTTGTGCTCTTGCAAACTGCGTGTTAGGATGACCGACTGGCTGCGTAATTTTCCTGCCAAACACGTAAGTACTAACCGCGGTGGCGCAGGAATACAAAATCATCCAATTCCGATGTCATGTATATTTAGTACAAGTACAAAGCAGATTATCTAGAAATTTTATGGAGGGTTCCATTAACGGTTTTCAGCTATAATAAAATTGTGAAATAAAAGTTAACCTGTGACTAAAAGTTTTCTTTAAAATTCAAGTTTTGTCTCTGATTCTAAGTCCGGTGGCGCAATCTCGGTGGCTCCGGTGGCAAATCAAATCGTATAGGGAAGTATAGGCCATAGAAACACAAGCGTGTCTCCATCTATCCTTCAGCCCTTGGAGGTCCACTGCTGGACATAGGCTTCCCCTAACTTGCACCACTCTGACCGGTCCTGAGCCTTCTGAATCCAGCGGATGCCCGCTGTCTTCTTCAGGTCGTCAGTCCACCTGGACGGGGGGCATCCTATGCTCGTTTTTCCGAGACGTGGGCGCTATTCGAGGACCTTTCTTACCCAACGGTTGTCGGTCCTTCGCACTATGTGGCCCGCCCATTGCCACTTCAGCCGGCTAATTCTTCGAGCTATGTCGGTTACCCTTGTTCGTCTACGGATCTCCTCATTTCTGATGCGATCACGTAGAAAAATACCAAGCATAGCCTTCTCCATAGCCCGCTGCCCTTCTCTGAGGTTGTGGATTAGGCCAATAGTAAAGCACCACGTCTCGGATCCGTATGTCATCACTGGCAACACACATTGCACGAACACCTTAAACTTCAGGTACTGAGGTAGTGTTTTGGACGACAATATATGACGGAGTTTCCCGAAGGCAGCTCATCCGAATTGGATTCTACAAGTGACTTCTTTCTCGAAGTTGGACTTACCCATCTGGATCACTTATCCCAGGTAATTGTATTTGTCTAGAACTTCGAGAGCAGCGCCGTCAACAACAACCGATACGGGTGTGACATGGACATTCAACATGATTTTCGTCTTGTCCATGTTCATCTTAAGACCCACCCGTTGTGAGGCGCTGTTCAAGTCCCTGAGCATTGTACCAAGTTCTTCCAGGGAACCCGCCAGGATGACTATATCATCGGCATATCGCAGGTGTGTGATGTATTCGCCATTGATGTTAATGCCATGTTGTTTCCACTCCATCAGCTTGAACACGTCTTCCAACACAGCGGTGAACAGTTTTGGGGATATGACATTCTTGTCTGACACTTCTCTGCAGTTGGATGGGGTTCGTTGCTGTGTCGTGTACTCTGACGGACATGATGGCGGATGAGTACAAACACTTTAACACCTCGATATACCGGTAGTCGATCCACCACCGCTGGAGAGAATCTAGTACCACCCAGATCTCGATAGAATCAAAGGCCTTCTCATAGTCCACATAGGCTATACATAACGGCAAATTATACTCCTCGGTCTTTTGTATAATCTGCCGCAATGTGTATATATGGTCTATGGTGCTGTAGCCTTTTCGGAATCCTGCTTGTTCGGGAGGCTGGAAGTCGTCAAGCCTGCGTACAATGCGATTTGTGAGGACCCTCGAAAACAGCTTATAAACGTGGCTCAGAAGTGCAATGAGCCTGTCTAATCACCGCTAAAAGGAATCCGTTCATCTAGACTCCTATTCCTCAAAATGTACATACATATCCTTAAAGTATTAAATGATCCTGCCTTTATGATTTCTCAAGGGCATAAATCAATTTCGGTGGATCAAATTCTAATTCCAGCCAGTGGTCCTAATTTCGGTGGCATTTGATAGTGTAATTTGATAATTTTTCAATCTCTACTATATGACTAATTATTACTACTATTTACATAACATTTATGCCAAATAAAGTGTATTAGAAACAACAAGTTTAAATTTAATCAATTTCGGTGACTTGGATTTTAATTCCGGTGGTCCTTTAATAATTTCGGTGGCATTTGATAATTTCAAATGGAAATATCTCATGAACTATTAATTTTTTTTGGATCTCTAGTATATGATTAATTAGTACTTCTCTTTATCTATTATTTAGGCCAAAAAAATTTATCAGAAACAGCAAATTTAAATTCGCCACTGTAATTAGGCAAAATTCGTGTTTGTTGAAATTCACCCATTTAAAGTGTTTCTCGTATTGCGCTGTTTAAACTACTACACTTAAAGCTACTTTGTTTTAAATTTTGATAGGTTTGATAGGTTTTAAATTTTTTTTTTCCATTTCTGTTGCATTTCTGAGAATTCTACCTATTCTGTACTAACATCTTGGAAATATTTTGAAAAGAGTATGGCCCTGTGTTACATTTATACCTCAATCGCATACAGTCATAGGTGTAATATAACAATTAGCATAATATGAACTATGAACTATTGAGTAATATGCAGTAAAGTAGAAACTAAGTAAGATTTATAAAGTGCAATAATTTTACTGACAACATAAGACATAGGTACATCAATGGAAACGAACGGAATACACGCTACTCTATCTAATACCACAGAATAAATAATAGGAGGTAGGGTAAAAGCCGGCTAGTTCCCCCACTTTTCAAATAAGCTCTATTATATGAAAATATGCAATTACTAAGAATAATGCAACATGTATATCAAAACATAGGTCTTTTATCTTTTATATTAGCCTATTTTTGTAAACATAATTAATATTGGTTTTGAGTAAATCATGTTTTATTTGACCTCTCAAAAAGCGGATACTTGCCTACTATGGCGGATACTAGCCTAACGTTAAAAATGCTTCGGGGGATACTTGCCTCGTGCAAAGATAGAGGCCTCAATATGATTTTTTTAAACAGAAACTATCAATTTAAGTACTTGGTCTTTTTTATTTTCTGAGATTCTTTATTAAGTAAAAATTACAATATAATAGAACGCAAAAAATAGTGTTGTTTTCTCGTTTTAAACTACAAAAATAAAACAAAAATAGCCTGGAATCTTAAAAGTTACGTAAGTTATTAGTAAAATTACTATTATTTATCACAAAGAGAACAATATGGCAATCTTTGGCAGTAGCATTATTTTACACCAGGCTTTTCACTTTTCAATATTTCGGATGTTGCAATAATGTTGGAATAAAATGTTCAGTCAGCCATTTATAAAAAAGATCTGAAGAAATATACGCCGATTTATTTTGCATTTACATGAAAAATACAGTTTACACTTTGGAACAAGACTCTCAGAACTGGTTCGTTGATTCCTTTTTGTTTTTTTAAATCTTCGAACGCTAGTGCTAAACTATCTTCTGACCAGGTAATATGGCGCAGCATCACGCCTGATTTACACTTATACTTGCGAGGCATTTTGGTTAGATACCTAGAATAAACGCATGAAAAACTTACCTAAGTAAGTATTTATTAAAATAGGTTACAGCAATAATAATAAATGCCAGGATTAGGATAGGAATATACAGTATGTGGGTATACACAGTAGACATAACAAATAACGTCGGCCCCGAATGGGATTCGCACTCCGGACCCCTCATTCGGCAGGTACACTATGTACCTGCAAAAGCGCTGGGCGAGAGAGCCAATAAGTTGGAGACAACACACATTGAACTAGCGTGGGAACTAGCTTGTTAAATAATTTATAGTTATATTATTACTTTTTCCGATGGTTGTCCCAAAGGCGACTATCCGCAAAAGTAAATGGGGCGAGTATCCTTTTTGATACGGATACTTGCCCTTTACATTTTCTAAGTAAATAGTAAGAAATTAACAGTAAAACGTATTAAATACTATAATTTAAACTATAATGCATCCATAGAAACAAGAAGTTGACTAACACCCAATCAGTATTAAAAAATATTCAATTGAAATTACATACCAAAATAATTTCGTCGCCCGTCAAAGTTTCGTCTTGGAAGATATTTGCTCACACGGAAAAAACGAATGCATATACTCTCACGGCTTACATGGCACTGAAGCCTACCGGGGCAAGTATCCCACTGAGGCAAGTATCCGGCTTTTACCCTACATATCTATACTAATATTATAAAGAGGAAAGATTTGATTGTTTGCATTGAATAGTTTCCGAAACTACCAAACCAATTTGAAAAATTCTTTCACTGCTGGGAAGCTACACTATCCCCGGGTGACATAGGCTATATTTTTTTTCTATTTTTCCCGAAGCGAAGCGAGAGCGATTTTCTAGTATCTAATAAAACAAAAGAACAAGAAACAAGTGTACCTCAACATAATGTTATTTATGTTATAGAAGGAAATACGACTTGGTCTCTGTGTGAGGATCTCGACATAAGAGGGATTGGATCATGACCTACTCCGCTGCTCCATCGTATAGCATTTGTCTCGCATTTCATAATAGAAATGCAGTTCTTTTTATTGTCATACGGAACAGATATGCCAAGCAAAGAGAACATGAGTATTATTTAGTACTCAAAGACTAGAAGTAGACCAACTACGTAACGTTTCTTATTGTGAAGATTAGTAACGCAGAAGTTGCATATATTAAATAAAGTTCAGGGTTCAAATGAAGACAGCATATAAATTTATTAGTACTTCTAATTTTTCTGGTTTAGTACTTGGTGTCTGTCCGTCTGTTCGAAGCAAAGTGCCGAGACTCTTAGTGTTAGAAAGCTGTAATTTAGCATGGATATACATATTTATTAAAACTCCAGAATCGTTGAATAAAATATTGAAAACCTTTTTTTAAGGGTACGTACCTCCCCTACAGATAACGTGAAGATGATTTATTTATTCGTCGCATACCCTATTAGTGTGGGGTATCGTTGAATAGATCTTCCAAAAATATTATGGGTCTTCTAAGACCAATTTTGGAATTAGGGTTCATTTGCTAAATATTTGGCTTTAAAGTGCTAATTTTGGTTAGAATCAAATGTCCCCCTCCTTGCCGGCTAAACGGTTGGAGTTGGACTAGTGAAAAATTCTCAAAAATAGGTTATATGATGAATTTACGAGGAAATTATCACGGCTATGTTAGCTTAAGTAGTTAATGAGTAATAGTTGATAAACTTCCTACACACCCTGGCCTGACACGCACTTGCCCGGTTTTATAATATTTTAAGTCTTTTAATACTAATAATTGAATTCCTTTATGAAATACCAATGTAGAGTTTGATACAATTAACTAATTAGTGAGTTTGGGAGTAAATTACTAAGTCCTTATATAAAGAATTGAAACTGTTCCAATTAACTATAAAATCGAATATTTGTTAAAAATTCTTGGCATGCATTCCAACTTCACGTAAGTATCCATTGTTAAGGTTTTTATCGAGTAATATGTAAGAATGCTTACTTAGTTAAATGGCATAGGTATGTCAAATTTGCTTGTCAACCACTTTCAAAATTTTGCTGGTTGGCCCCCATGCAGCTACATGTCTACCATATTCCCAAAACTCAACAAAAAATGTGAAGAATAGATCTAACTTTGGAAATTTACGTGGCTGCTGAGTGCTGAGTTCTAACCACGAATTGATAGTTTTCGAAAAAAAGTGACAATTGATTGGTTAATTTATTAATTGATTTTGTTATGAGTGAATGTCAGAAAAAGTAAAGTTGGTCAATCAAAAAAGTGATTCCATCAAACTTTATTTTTTTAACATCTACTCACAGCATAAGGAACCAATCAATTTTCATTTATTTCATTTAGAAAACTCCCCGTTCGGAGTGGTAAAAAGAAAAAGAAATATAGTACTTATACTAGCTGTTGCCCGTAGCTTCGCACACGGAAATTATGTTTTACCTTAGTTGCAAATTTAAAGCAAATCGGTTGATGTTTTCAAAATATTCCATACAATTTTTCATCCCATTTCCCAGGAAAACCTTTTAATTTTCCGGTATAAAAAGTTTCCTAAAATATGACCTGGAGTATTAGTCACAACTTCACCAATTTTCATCGAAATCCGTTCAAGGGTTTTCATGTGATGCCCGGACAGACAAACAGACAGTTGAGTTTTATTATAGTATAGATTTTTGTCACACCAGCGTAGAACCTCGTCGAGTCTCCCGTGGACCCCTAAAAATGTATTGTGGGAGTAAAAAATAATAAAATATACTTTTTAAAGAAAATAAGACATTACATTCATTCAGTACGTAGTAACTTAACCCTTCGACAAAATGAATTAAGTTCGAATTTCGACTGCACGTCTCTTATTATAATAATTATACTTAATTACTCGGTAATCATTTCCGTCCTATTATATGTATTTAACAATATTGGTATTTACCCTTTATATTGTTACAGGAGTCGGCGTGTATATATCGCGTGTAGAGGAGGGCTCGGTGGCGGAGCGCGCAGGCCTTCGCCCCGGCGACTCCATTCTGCAAGTGAATGGCACGCCGTTCTCTGGCATTTCACACGAAGATGCACTTAAGGTAAGATTAAATTTTCATAAAATTTAGTTTTTAGGGTTCCGAAGTAAAATCGAAACCCTTATACTTACGTCATATCCGTCTGTCTGTCTATCCGAAGCAAAGCGCCACGCCGAGACTCTTAGTGTTAGAAAGCTGTAATTTGGCTCGATACAAATATTGAAAAACATTTCTTTTCAGGATACCTTCCCCAAAGGTAATGTGAGGATGAATTTTTATTCGTCGCGTACCGTATAGTGTGGGGTATCGTTGAAAAGGTGTTCAAGAAATATTATGGACTTCTGAGACCATTTTTGGAACTAGGGGTCCGTTTGCAAAATATTGGGCTTTAAATTGCTAGTTTGGTTAGATTTAAGCGTCCCCCCACCTGTCGGCTTAACGGTTGGAGTTCGACAAGTGAAAAAATTCTCAAAAATAACTAGGTTATATGATGAAATTACAAGGAAAACTATCACGGCTGTGTTAGCATAAGTAGTTAATGAGTAATAGTCGATAAACTTACTACTTCGGGACCCTACATTGCGCGTGGCCTGACACGCAATTGCACGGTTTTTATTTTATTATAAAATCTATAATTTATAGTACCTACAGTCGTTTGGCCTGCACAGGGGTCTGTCTCTATTGAGGAGGCCTATTGATATTACTGGCATACTGACTATTATGTTGATAATAGTCTAGTCTAGACTCTGGAAGAAAATAAAAAAATATGTGAATCTAATGGCCTGATGCTAACTGTTTATCCTTAATATCCTTTATCCTTATCTATGGGAGATGTCAGTCACTCCAAAAAGTATCACCAACGCGTTACCAGCCAAGAATAAAGTGACTAACATGCTTTTTCTATTGACCCTCTCTGTATCTATTATAATGTAACCTTGATTATCTGAAATAACTAATTTGAATTAACACATTCAGTACATTAATCTCAAAAACATAGATACGACACGACGTCGACAGTACGATTTACGATAACAAGTCAACTTTAAAACCGTGGAAATCTCTCTCTGTGTTCCGCGGTGTGAAGCGAAACGACCCTTTAAATAGCTTCACCTCTGACCTTTTGTTGTCACTGAGGGGCGTTCTGCTAATTTACGGCCGCTTTAAATAATTTCCGATACCCACCACGAATACTAGGGGAGTCGCGGCGGGGAGCGACCGATCGTGACTAGTGACTACTATACTACTATGTAGAAATGGAGCCGCGGGGGTGCGACACGGAAATATCGTACAACGTGCACTGATTACATTGACTTTTGATTTCTGTTTGGGGATTATAATTACTTGTTTTATGTTAGCATTACGTATGTATGGATGTAATGGAATATTTTATTTGTCTAAATTATGTTCAGATTGGTCAAGCATGGTCATACGCATCGTTATTATGCTGTTAGAAGTATCAAACATCTTCAAAATTGAGATTTGCGCTACTGAAATGTAAATAAAATATTCTGTTGATATAAAATTCGCAGAGGAATTCTACCTTAGGATATATCTTTACCCGTGACCTTTCGTCGTCATCAAACTGTATTTTGCCAGTGGTGGGCTTTTAATAATTTATCGATACTGATCGCAGTTCGCAATATAAGCAGAACCCACGGCCGTGAATGCGATGAGTGTTTGGCACGAACTGGAAATAAATCTGCCTCTTGTTATTGTAATAGATTGCAGGAAGGTAAAATTCCATTAGCAATTGTCAATTTGTGTAATGTAAAGATAGCAATGTTGAGTGTTATATAATTTAGAAAGCATTTTCTGAACTTCCTACAATTTGGTGGGCCATAAATCTTTCACCAAACCATACTGGAGTAGCCTGATATAATCACAGAAGAAAATAATAGTACATAATATATAATAGTACTACAATAAAGTATTAGTATTAATTTATGTATAATATTAGTATGTATAATATGAGTAATTTGTTTACTTTTACATTATTTCCATTACACAAACTTTTGTTTTGTTCTTTTTTTTCTCTTTTTCTTCTTGTTTTAACACCTACTATCAGCTCTTTCCACATCCACCCAGGGTTGACTGGTGGACAATGCCATTAGGCATTAAGTTTTACCCTTTGTTACTTAATTTAAGAGGTGACATAAATTTAAATAAATAAATAAAACAAAATAAAATAGTGTGCGGTCGCTTTACATGATCATTTTCTAGCCGTATGTTTTTTTATGTAAATATCCGACAAACGAGGGATGCATTGTCGTTTAAAAATAAAACTCGGGACCCCTTGGCTCTCAGACACTGCGACTGAAAACATAAAAAACACTCCAACTGGAACTGCTGCAATTCGTTGCAGGATGCACCACGACAATAGGTTTTGGTATTTTAATTCGAGATGGCGTAGTTGACTTTAAAAATATTTTTAATTCAAGTTTGAAAAAAATATCATCAATTGTTTTATAATCCTAATTCTTTGATTTACATGGATAAACACATTTGAACCAACGGCTCAACTGGAAAACGATCTTTTACTTTGGAGGTTCTAGAACAGCTATTATACTCAACCTGCGGTTCGCGGACTTTTGTGGTCCACCGCCCATCTGGAATAACTTAATATTGATTTTTGTATTAACACCTAAATATTTTTAATAAGATAACTGATTAATCACAGACACTACAAAATATGTGAAACATCAGGAAATGTCTTTTTTTAATATACGCGATGAATCCGTTCAATTCAATTTGTAACAATCGCGAAAACCTAACAAATTATAGCCAATTTTTTTTTCTGCAGCCAACGACACCATGAATACGTGTTTGTGGTCCGGCCCCTATGAAAAAAAGATTGATTACCACTATTCTAAAACATGGTCCAATGCACTGCTCCAGTGCTCATCGGTGGTTAATTTAGTAGCCAAACACACGTGCTGGAAATTACACTGTTTAAAGCCTTCTACATGGCTTGATTGCTACGTAACAATGTAAGCCGGAACCGACGGCTCAAGAACATTGCATGGTACCAGCGGACACCTAATTCCCCAATAGGAATAATTCTTTTAAATGTAATTATAATTAAAGTATAATTAAATAATTTAATAAGTATAATTTTATTAAAGGGACCCCCTAACACAGGCATTACTGATGCTTAAAAGGTGGGTCCCAACAACATGTAAAATATGTAACATTTATTGGACCAATAAATTCTTTAAATTCTTTAATTGAAATGCCTAATTTAATTTGGATTAACATAATCTAATAAAACAAGTATTTACGTGTGACATTTCGTGTTGAATTCGTATATTCGATGGACTTCCTAAATAGGCCGGCGTCGGGCCGTGACGTCAATCATTCAGACATTTGCTCTGAATGGATTGAGCTGGCTGTGTTGGCACTGACCCAATTCCTAACATTTTGATCTGCTTTTAGGAAAATGCCGCTAAAAACTAAATCCTATAATCTTGCAAGTCTAGTTTTCATTTGAATTGGGAACACATCTTAAGTACCTAGCTAACCTGCCGTATCTTTTTTTTTTATTACTGTGTCCACATTGCCTACCTATTTTAATAAGTACTTAAAGTTAAAATAAAAAAATCTTCAAACGATTCAAGCGATTCAGGTTGTGAATAGCGGTCACTGAACGTAATAAATTGCCTGAAATTTATTACCGACTTCAAAAAAGGTACAGGTTTTATTTTTTATGTTTTTATCTCAGAACTATGTAGCACCAATCGATTTCGAAAATTATTTTTGCCGTGATATCGTCTATTAAAATGGTGCCTGGTGCACGCACGAAAAATCATGACTCATCTGTCGCGTTCCGCGAGTTAGCGAACAATGGAGAAAGCGCCATCTATGAACAAAACTATATACACAATTAAGTTACAAAGGAACTTGCTGAAAAAATAGTTTAGTTCAGGAGTTCTAGATGGCGTTGTAGTATAAAGATAAAAGTTTCTAAAAGTTAGTTTCCAGAGATAATATTATATTCGAGCACTACTTCATCAATGTTTTGACATGACATTGTCACGTTAAACTACCGTCCGTAAACCGACTTTACAGACAACCATTTTTTTTAAAGGATATACCTACTTCTACATTTGTTCAGTTTCAAATTCCTTTAGTTAAAGATTTCTGATGAATGGATCTATGAGGATTTCAGGGAACTCGTCAAATATTATACGTACCGCGATTTTTTTTCTTTGAAACCGGCAGTGCCGGATTTATATTTTTTATGAGTGTAGGCCAATTTATTTCCGCCGCCCTGTACCTTTCTGAAATAATAATTATGTAATTATGTATTTAATAATAATGGGTATGTATATATTGTTTTTGAACACGCACGGTCTACCTTTCTGTCACCTCTCCAGTCGCAGGTCTGCTGGAAGAAATTTCATTAGAGATAAGCAGTACCTTTGTACATTATATCCTTACTGTTACTGTCCTGTGAATTCTTGTGTGTACATAAATAATAAAATAAATAATAATAATAATAAATAAATAATTTTCCATTCATAGTAAGGAAGGCACTGAATTTGTCACTAAGAAAGTGCGTAAAAAAACAAGAATTATCTGCCGCCCCTAGGACGCTGCCGCCCCTTGGCCACGGCCTATACGACCTATTGACAAATCCAAGACTGGAAACCGGTTATTATTTTTGGCAAAATTTTGATTGTATAACTACTCAAAATATTACTAGACATTTCCGCAAAGCCAATGCAACTAGTTGTTATTGTCCTTTGAGCTAAAGCCAAATGCCCAATGACTACAATGTTGAATGCCAAACAGCTTTACCACCTCGTTGACACTCATTAAAGGGTCATTTAAAACTGTATTTGGAAGCCAAACAAGTTGGATTTTGAGACTTCGGTTACTAGAACATATTTACAAGTACGAGACACAAGTAGTAAAATATTATGATAAAATTGAGTGACTATAGCAGAATACATATTTAACTTGTATATTTGTACCGTCGCGTAGGCCTGAATTCTTCCGTACTTTTGTACATGCTTTACCTATGACCGTTGGTGTCGCACGACGGTTAATTTTTGTTTCCGCTGATGGTAGAATCAGAAATGAGTCATGATTTAATTACCTAGTAAATGTTGTGAAGGTCAGAGTATTTTCTAGTTTTAATTTTTGAGTAATACTCCAGTGTGCGTGAGGATTTTGTGCGTTGTCGTCTGCAATGAAACTGTATTTGTAATGTTATTACAATAGTATTACAATATACGATTTTCATTGTACTTGTATATTGTACGTATTTATATATACGTAATAGTAGTCACCAGTGAATTTGGATAAAATCACGTATAGAGACGGAGGCAAATAGACACACAAGTAGCTACACTTCTCCCATTATTTTTACATACACGAAACCCCTATCAAGATAATATGCAAAAGGTCTTGTACCTACTCTTCAAGTTCCTCGCATCGTGGAATTTTAATATCTTATACATTCAACAAAATTTACATAATTACCTTAGAAAATTCATCGTTATTTTCAGCGAGTAATATGAAACCCACTTTTGGACAACTATTATATAATATACGATGTACGAAAATTCGTGATTCGTCCCTACCATATCAAATGGTTTTAAAAAATCTTCTATACAAAATATTCTATGCGTGTTCAAAATGGATATGTGGTGCAAAGGCCACTATAGCAATTTTAAAAATAAATTTCACGGGTTTAGTGAAATTAAAGAATGCTCAGTCAACAATGATTCATAAAATACTTATGTTCAGAAAATTCAAATTGTATAAATTCTGCATCAGGAATCAGGGTGTCCATATTCGAAAAGATAGATTTTTATAGACAACTAATGTTTAACATTTTAACTTTAACCTTAAACTTTATTACATTATTTATTATTATTACATATTTTATTTTTTAAACATGTTAACTATGAATGAAGTTTAATTTTTAAAAACTTTAATTATTTTACATTTTTTAGATTATAAGATTTATTAAAATAAAAAACTCGAATTGGCACGATACTTATTTTAAAAGATTCTCTACATTTCTTAGAAAAAATCGTAGGTATTTGTAAGTAGTAACAACATTTTCTTCGGCCCATTGAAGCATAAAATGGCACAAAAAGTTTGAAACAAAGTAGGTACCTATAAAGTTGTCTGACTATACAATACAAATAAGAACTTTCTTTCAGATAATAAAATGTAAAAATCTTTACTTGTATTCAGGCTTACTGCGCTTATAAAACTCAGGCCGGTTTTGTTAGGGTTCCGAAGTAAAATGGGAAACATAATATTATAGTTTCGTCATGTCCGTCCGTACGTCAATATGAACCCGAAATATCCTAAATATCATAAACTACCTCTTTACAAATGTGCTATTTCGAGGCAACCTTGTTAGATAATATGTCGGGCGAATGAGGTATAAAAGTGAAGCATGGTTAGGCGCGGAAGTGACATCCAAACATGACACCAACATTTTCATTTCCGTATTGAGCCGTGGAACACCTATCCCAAGGTGGTGTCGGGTTTCTCGTCCACAAGTCCCTCGTCAACAACATTGTGCAAGTCGGGAGCGTGTCGGCCAGGGTAGCGTACCTTACACTCAGAATATCCAAACGATATTCGTTGAAGGTTGTACAGGTATATGCGCCGACTTCGACACATCCCGACGATGAGGTAGAGGTTATGTATGAGGATATCAGTAGAGCCATACATACCTCTAAAGCTCATTTCACAGTTGTGATGGGGGACTTTAACGCGAGACTGGGCGCGCAAAATGGCGCCGAGAGGAAAGTGGGTCCCTTCGGAATTGGACGACGGAACCACCGAGGACACTTGCTGGCCAACTTTTTGGAGAAGGAAGATCTCTTTATGATGAACTCCTTCTTCAGAAAGAAGCCTCAACGCAGGTGGACTTGGATAAGTCCTGATGGTTCCACAAAAAGCGAGATAGACTTCATTCTGGCAGACAAACGGCACATATTTAATGATGTCTCTGTGATCAGCAGGTTCAAAACCGGAAGCGATCACCGTCTTGTAAGAGGCACATTAAATATTAGCGTGAAGCTGGAACGGTCACGCCTAATGAAGTCTACGCTTCGCCCAACACCTGTCCAAATCCAGGGATCCGAAAACTTTCAACTTGAGCTGCAAAATCGTATTGCGTGCCTAGAATCATGCACGTCGGTGGACGAGTTTAACACCAGGATGGTAGCAACTGTCCACGAGGTAGGGTCGAAGTATTTCAAGACCCACTCCAGTGGTAGATCTCAAGTTCTCTCAGAACAAACTCTCGGTCTTATGAGGGATCGACGAGAACTATGTGTGCAATCTCCAACCTCTATGGCGGAATACCGACGGCTCAATGAACAGATCTCCAAGGGCAGGCGACGCGATTTGCGCAAACACAACGCAAATCGTGTAAAAAACACAATAGAGCGAAACCAGGGCTCCAAAGTGTTCGCCAGAGATCTGTCTATTGGGCAAAGTCAGCTTACGAGGTTGAAGACCGAGTCCGGCACCATAGTTACGTCGAAACCTGAAGTTCTGAGAGAGACTGAGAGATACTACGGACGGTTGTATACCTCCTCTCAAGCTCCACCTCCCAGTGAGGAGAGCGACAAGAGAGCTAAATTAACCCGGCACTACACAGAGGATATCCCGGACGTCAGCCTGTATGAGATTAGAGAGGCCCTCAAACAGCTTAAAAACAACAAGGCACCGGGAGATGACGGTATCACCGCCGAGCTGCTAAGAGCTGGGGGGAAACCCCTCCTAGTGGCGCTCCAAAAACTGTTTGATACCGTCATCCATACTGGAACTACCCCGGAAGCGTGGAGCAGAAGTGTGGTGACTCTGTTTTTCAAAAAGGGCGATAAAGCCCTTTTGAAGAACTACAGGCCAATCGCACTTCTGAGCCACGTTTATAAGCTGTTTTCGAGGGTGCTCACAAATCGCATTGCACGCAGGCTTGACGACTTCCAGCCTCCCGAACAAGCAGGATTCCGGAAAGGCTACAGCACCATAGACCACATACACACACTGCGGCAGATTATACAGAAGACCGAGGAGTATAATCTGCCGTTATGTGTCGCCTATGTGGACTATGAGAAAGCCTTTGATTCTATCGAGACCTGGGCAGTACTAAATTCTCTTCAGCGGTGCCGGATCGACTACCGGTATATCGAGGTGTTGAAGTATTTGTACTCATCAGCCACCATGTCCGTCAAAGTACACGACACAGCCACGAACCCCATCCAATTGCAGAGAGGTGTCAGGCAAGGGGACGTTATATCCCCAAAACTGTTCACCGCTGCATTGGAAGATGTGTTCAAGCTGATGGAGTGGAAACGACGTGGCATTAACATCAATGGCGAATACATCACACACCTCGGATATGCTGATGATATAGTCATCCTGGCAGGATCCCTGGAGGAACTAGGTACAATGCTCGGGGACTTGAACAGCGCCTCACAACGGGTGGGTCTTAAGATGAACATGGACAAGACGAAAATCATGTCGAATGTCCATGTCACACCCGTACCGGTTGTTGTTGACGGCGCTGCTCTCGAAGTTGTAGACGAATACAATTACCTGGGACAAGTGATCCAGATGGGTAAGTCCAACTTCGAGAAAGAAGTCACTCGTAGAATCCAACTCGGATGGGCTGCGTTCGGGAAACTGCGTCATATCTTGTCGTCCAAAACACTACCTCAGTGCCTGAAGTCGAAGGTGTTCGAGCAGTGTGTGTTGCCAGTGATGACATACGGATCCGGGACGTGGTGCTTCACTATTGGCCTAATCCACAAGCTCAGGGTAGCACAGCGAGCTATGGAGAGGGCTATGCTCGGTATTTCTCTACGTGATCGTATCAGAAACGAGGAGATCCGTAGACGAACAAGGGTGACCGACATAGCTCAAAGAATTAGCCGGCTGAAGTGGCAATGGGCTGGCCACATAGTGCGAAGGACCGATAACCGTTGGGGAAGAAAGGTCCTCGAATGGCGCCCGCGTCTCGGAAAGCGAAGTACAGGACGCTCCCCGACAAGATGGACCGACGACCTGAAGAAGACAGCGGGCATCCGCTGGATTCAGAAGGCTCAGGACCGGTCAGAGTGGCGCAAGTTAGGGGAGCGCCTATGTCCAGCAGTGGACCTCCAAGGGCTGATGGATGGATGGATTGAGCCGTGGAAAACGCAGGTAGAAATGAAATATGAAGGCCGACGTAATACCTACATACTCATTTTATGTTTATTTTTATTTCGTTTTGTCGCAAGTTTTATTCTACGTAGAATGTATTTCCCTGATCTATATACAGGTATAAATCGGCTTGGAGCTTGAGAAAAACTCTTTCCTTTCCTTCTTTCTTCTCTCTTTTTGCTTGGTGGCAACGCATTGATGATGCCTATGATGTTAATGTCCATGGGCAACGGTTACCACTTAACATCAAGTTGGACAAGTGAAAAAATAGTTTATTATTATGATGAATTCACAAGGAAAACTATAACAGCTACATGAACGTACTACCTCGGAACCCTACATTGCGCGTGGCCTGACACGCATTTGCCCGGTTTTTCTGTAATTACTTCCTAAGACAAGCTATGCTTTTTGTACATGTATATTTTTATTAATAATTATACATTGTTTTATAATATCTTTATACTATAAATAATGTAAATAATATTATATAATTTATAGGACACATATTTTATCAATAATAAACTAATTAAATTAGTTTCGGAAATTTAAGAGAAGCAAGAAATAGAGGCATGTTGGTGTTACGATGAAATTTGTAATAAGCAAAGCAGGCAAGGCAGGCTCACTCCTACTTCGTATTAAATATTAATTAAGCAAACATTTGCAATTTCACTAATATAATTTAACGGCCTTGTTGTTTAGCGCTATTTTAGTGTTTGGAAGCTTTGGAGGGTATTGTGAATTTAATTAAATATATTTTAATGATTTTTGAGATATAAATGAGATTTTCTACCCAATGTAAAATTATTTGCATTTGTTTTTACTTGTATCCTTTTTAATTTAAACTTAAAATATGTTTCGTGGTTCATTCGGACAGCAAATTGTGTTTACCGCTTCGTTTGTTGGCAATATTTTATTTACTTTCAGTTTTTCACACTCGTATATTACGTAATCTCTACGAGCTAAGATAACTAGGCAATTACTAATGACACTATAAAACCGCGTACCTATTTAGTTTTTAAACTGTTACCTAACTTATTTATTTACATGTCACAAAAATTTGTTATTCACTTTTATCAGCTTTTATCTTCCTGTTTGTAAAGCTTTGCCTGTAGGTTAGTTTACACTACTCGTATTACCTAACTTGTTTATTTACAATCAGTTTGTCAGAAAAATTCATTATTCAGTTTTATCAGCTTTTATCTTTCTGTTTGTAAAGCTTTGCCTGTAGGTAAATAATGAATTACTCAGGGTTCAAAACTGCTTCGTCGCGTCGCTCCATTTATTTTACGGGTTTGCGTCACACGATGCGTTTAATACGGGGATGTTATATTATTATAGACGTATACAATATATTATAGACATATTATAGACGGTAGACAAACAGTGGCCAGACTTGTGTCGTCTTTGGAGACGCGCCACGCAGGCTAGGTAGTGTCAGTCGTTACGTAGACTTATGACAGATATTAGTCATTCTGGGTGGCTATTGATAGGAAATAATTTTTCGGATGTCTATAAAGACTTCACAGCTCGTCTATGTCCCAGTGCTGGACTCGGGACTTCTTTGACTTAGCAATCTATACTAAGTGCAGATTCGCAGACTACACGCACATTCGAGAATAGAATATTAATTAGGACTTAAACTTGACCGTGTGACCATACGGTGTTTTCCTTCATTGAAATATTTTTGACATTTTTAATGCGCAAGAAATTCATACTATAGCCTTGTTAAATATTTAAATCAAGTCAAGTAAGTCTAGTCCCGTACCCGTGATTTTGAGACTGTTTTTCAAATCTATCGCCGGCTATCATCTAAATCATGCAATAATCATCTTACCATATGTTAAGATGGGCCAACTATTCCTGCGTAAAAACCTCGTAACGAATTTTATGGGGTACTGATTAAACATAGGAGCCATGACGCGTATGTATTCTGATAAAGCTATAAACCGGCCCATTGTATGCGAAATATACGTGCCAGGACATTCCAGCTTGATTATATTTCGCGGAAGAATGAGATTGCATGAAAGAGAGTGTATGCTCCATTTAGACGTGGGTCTTCCCTTTCATAAGTGGGATATTGTTTACTTAATTTCATTTTGTATGTTAAATAGGAAGCACTTTTCATTTCTGAATAATCCTACTTACAACCTTCCGAAACATGTTAATTATAACCAACCAAGGTATCATCAATAATATTGTCATCCAATTTTGTAAATAAACTTGGAAGCTAATATACTGAATTCTACGGGTCTCCTTGAAATGCTGTTCCAGTACGTTTCGGGGAAGGCTTACTAGGTCACCAATGTCGCCTTATTTCACTGTCAATTACCATATCAAATTAATGATGACGACTATAAAGTAAACGATGATTGTTATATCAGATGTACTAAATATTAAGTCTTCTGTGGTCAGGCGCTTAAATTGTTAGTTAGCATTTAATTAAACATCTTCATGATGAGTACAAAAACTCCTGATAAATTACAAAATCAATAACGCTCAACTAAGTATCGGATGTTCTTATGTCATCAGTCCCCTAGCAAGGTATGTTGCTGCTATCAATCGATAGAAAAGACTACCAAATGGCACGTCCACTTCGAAGCAGGAATCGTTCAAGAATCCAATACATTTATTTACTTGCACTTGTCTAACTGGATCGATATTACGATTGACACAAGTCGACGAACTAGGAGCGCTTCAGTTTTGTTATATTTATTACTTCATAGTAGAAAAAAGTTTGTTCCAACGTTCAAAGTTTCTTAAGGGAAACGTGGATAGAACACGAATTTCCACTTTTCTACTTTCAGGAATTGGGACACTAGCGCGATGGAAAGCGATGTAGGTACTATATAGGTACTTGGCGGCTCAGCGATTCATGAAAGAAAGGATGAAGTGACGCTTTTTGTTCGGACGAGACGAGATATTTACAATCATAAGTAGGGACCGGCCGTTTAGGATGGTACAGATCTTTTTAAAAGCTTTTATTTAGCTTCGGCTTGATATAACTTATACAATAAAACTGTTATAAATATCTGGTGTCTTTTAACCACATTACTCTAAATACTCTAAACGGAAGTTTTTTTCGCGATAATCTTGAAAATTGTTAACATGATTTTCACGTTATTTTACCGAAAATTTTAGGAAATTTTAGGTTTACAGAGTATGTAAACTAAAATTATAATGTGAATATTTCCCATAGAATATTAATAATAAGAGTGAATACCTTGAGTGAAGCAACTTCCAAAAAGCCAAAAAATGACGTGCATAAGTGTATCAGTGATACCTATATGAATAAAATGTTTTGACTTTGACTTTGACTTTGAATAAGCTTTTACTGAGTTAATCAACTCATCTTCTTAGATTTTATCCCCACATACTTAGGACTTTTTAGGTTAGGACTTTTTCAAGCGTTAACTTAATAATTAAAACAATACACGATCAACAGCCACATTATAAACAAGGCATTTGTTCCAGATGTTAAAGTCGTGTCGGCAGCTGACGATGGTGGTGCGGACGGCGGGCGCGCTGGTGGGGCGCGCGTCCTGCTCCTGGATGGACCGGTACGGGCGCCCCGCGTCCCCGCCGCCCGCGCGCCCACCGCGCTCCGCTAGCAAGGATCGCTCTATACGCAGGGTGACGTATCATTATCCTTATATGGCTTCGTTACTGGCCACTTATTTTTTTTACTTTATTTCTTTTTCTTCTCTCTTTCTTGGCCGGCAACGCATCAGTGATTTCTTTGGTATTGCTGATGTCAATGGGCGACGATAACCACTTGTGGATTGTCAGCTCATTTGCCAGCTATTTCCAAAAAAACAATCTAGTGTATGATGATGGGTATTCATCAGTATTTTAAGAAATTGAAAAATTCGAGGTGGCTTGATTCAAATGTTCAGATCAGATGTAGATAGAATATATTAAAAACGTGTAACTTTTTGTATTGAGATTTACCAAAGTGGAACAACATACAGTGGTACATCGCCTTTGAATAGATGCCGATGCCAACGCCGTCTAGACATTTCAGCAAATCCATTCAGTATTTAATATAAAAATGCAAAACTTCTCAAAACAACTTTTTCAACATTTTTCACGAAAGTTTAACTAAACTGGAGTCACCAGCTCTACATGTTTCAGTTGCCGACTGTATAAAAAATTGTTAGACTATTTACTATTTGACAATTCGAAGCAACGTCCAACTCCAACGGAACGGACGAACGGAAGTTTTTCTTTTTCCTTCGTTTTGACTGTCCCATTTATTAGTTTGGTTGTCCACTCTCTCACTTAAATAAAACGAAGCGATCACGACGAATGAATAAAGCCGTAAGTCATGTGATGTAGGAACAAAAATATTAGCGAGATAGCCTTTACAATTTACTAGTATTTAATAGCAGTTTTATCATAGAAATCTTGCGTACCAGTCTGCCAAATAGCAAGTACTGCCAATTCCACAAACTAACCGCAGACATTTTTTATTGATTGTGATGATTAGTGACTACGAATTGTTTGAAGTCAGTGCCAACATTTTATATCTCGTGAACTATACTTTTTTCATAGTCTTTGTCCTAGAACTTTCTAAGACAATGCGATAAAATTATTATCGATCGTTTGAGAGTTTGCGGTCAGAGAAATAATAAATCCCTGTGTCTAGTCTCCTTTGTCGGCAATATGCCAGTGATGCCTTTGATATTGCTCATGTGTATAGGGCGAAGGACCAGTTACCATGACATGGCTCCATTGTCGATTTGTTAAATAAAAATTGAAGCGTTTGCAACTTGACTAGGGGAGCTGTTTTCAAAAGCTTGTAGCTGATATTATAGAAACGCCAAGTTCCAAGGGAACAAGCGGTATTCATTAAAGTATATTAGATGGTTAATATAGCCACATTACACTATTTTGGCACGTACCAAGAGAATAGTTAATAATGGGAGATGTTGGCTGGAGAACGGCAAAATCTATCGTAGAATATTAAAATAAAATAATAAATTGTTAAATCGTCCATTCCCTTTTGTTAAAATGGGTATGCGTGTAATCTAATTAATATTAAATGAGGTTATAATATTAATAATAAATAATATAATATTAAATAGGTATTTAAATAAATCTATACCAAAACCCATTCTTGCTTGAAACATTTCACACCACCACAAACACCATTACCATCACATTAAAGTTAACAATCGTGGTAAAACCGCACAAGGAAACAAAGTATGCTGATAAATTCCTATTTTTGTGACGCTTGCAATAAAAGACCGCTCGGTAAAATAATTTTATAGCGTCGTAAAATATCCTTCATAACAGTCGGAAATGCTCCGGAGAAGCGGAGGGTCGGTCACCGCGGTATGCTAATCATGTTGAAGCGGGCGCGCCACTCAAATATTGGTACCATTGTTAGAAAAGTGGCTTTATTAACCCTCTTCAGCTGAAACCAAAGGATTTTAAAGATATCATCGATGAAACTCAAAATTGGATATTATTTTATCCGTTTTGTTTATTCTATAATACTTTTATGAACAGAACACGTCCTTTTATTCTACTTTTATCAAGATTTATTTGATGAGAAATTATATTCGTTACACATGCGTTTATCAGCTATTGTAATACGTTGTATTAATATATTGTTGTATTGTACGTTGCCTTATTTTATTGGCATGATGGCATGTCTCTAATTAAATATTGAGTCAAAGGCTGTACATGTGATACCACATACTTTGATTTTATCAACTTTATATTGTATTGTATACTCATATTATTGTATCGTATTTAATAGGTGGACTTGTGCATCGAGCCAGGACAATCGCTAGGGCTGATGATACGCGGCGGACTGGAGTACAACCTCGGCATTTACATCACGGGCGTCGACAAGGATTCAGTGGCCGACCGAGCAGGGCTTATGGTGAGATTAATAGTACTTATACTATATATTTTTGACGTATTGGAGCGGCTAAGAATACTGACCCCAATCCCATGCCGGCATAACAAGGTGTTATAAAAAGCAACCGAAGCCAGCCGCCCTGGTGTGTGGCAGGGCTTTGCATAAGGATTATATTATCAATATTATTATTATTATCTAAATAAATAAAGCTACACACGCGTTCACACTAGGATTCCCTGTGTCGTGAGTGCTATGGACAACACACAAAGACAATGACACACACCCAGATCAAGAACAGAAATTCAAACTCATCATTCAAATTTCCGCCTCGCTGGAAATCGAACCCATGCCTTTGGTACGGTGACGGTGATCCAGTATAGTAATATTTGCGCCACACGGGTCATCAAATCTTTATTAAAAAATGCTTTATTGCATCATACACTTAATAAAGGTGATGTATCATGAGACGCGAGTGTCTTTACCGCTCACAGGCGAATGTACATATTATTTAATGTATCTTGTAGTGTTCGCGCACATAACTTCCTCGTTTCCATTAAACTAACTTAACAAGTTGTGCAATAAAATAATTTCCAACGCAATCTCTATCATTTTACTCGAACATTAATGTATGATTTTTTGTCTATTCGTACAAATACATATCTACAGAACTTTGCACATTTTCATGGTATCAAAAATCTTCTCAGCTTCATTCCTAGTTATTACCTAAAGCAGTTATTTATGGGTTACCCAAAATTATGTAACTTTCAATTAAATAGAAAATACAGTTTTCTGTACAATAATTATATAATTTAACAATTGAAATATTAAGCACATACAATAAGTATATCGATTTATGGAATAGGATATCCTTATGTTATACTTACCTTATTGCTCTTGTAGCGTCCACAACAGGCACTGCTCAACCGGCCTAATGTTGGAAGAAATGTGGTCCTATCAAAATCCCTAACATATTTTTTTCTAAACTCTTGAAATGTGGCCACAAAATCTTCAGTATCTTTGAAATAATATTGAAAGCGAAACCTTATAAAGACTCCAATTTCTGCGTTTTTTTGTAAGCTAAGCGACACTTTAGCACGCAATTAATGTCAGAAAGTTCAAATCTTGCGTAACCAAAATTACGCATCATCCTTTGTTTTCTCATAGTTTAAGGTCTGAAGGAATAACATTTTGTCGTATTATCGGGAAGATCTTCAAAAGACCCTAGTGAGTGTACCTAGATTACAAGGGATTTCTACTGAGTTTTGTATAGGTATACACTTACCCCAGATTTTTTTCTCATGCAAGATAAACTGTATAAGCTAGGGATGAATTATAATAATTCATTTATTTTAGTCACACTTTTTTAGGTCGAGAGGTTAAAAACTATTTCAATATAACCATTAATAAAAGCAGTTATTCAATTATTTCTCGCTGATGGCCAAGTGTTTGGCAAATACACTGAAAAGTTATTTTAAAATTGAACTTCAAAATATTATTATGAAACGATAAAAGCTGGCTTGTTATTGACACTTCTAAAAATGTTTTCGTTTCGGCGCGCCATTTACAAATAACTCAAACTCAAACTTTGATCTCTCAAGCTTGTTGACAGTAAAAGCTTTTGGTTTACCTCGACTTTTTATAAAAATAAAATAACGTAATTTCCAAGCAATCATGTTTTTAAAGGAACTATACAACGTCTTTCTTATCTCAAGCCTTTTGTGCTTTTGATGAGGCATTTATCGTTGTACACGCTTACGAATTCTCCGTAGCATTGTGGAGATTTTTCGTAGATTGATAACAGCTTCCGATGATGTAAATTAAGTAACAATAGAAGCGATTGTAATAGACAATCATGTATAGGTTTTATCAACAGGAAAATTCTGCTAAAATTAGATGTTGCAGTTAAAAGCTTTCAGCCAACTAAAACCCGCAAATTAGAGAACGTAGAGCTTAACAGCTTATCCTGTTAGTGCAACACTTAGCACACAATAGCTAGTGACCACAGATATACCAATAAATAAGTCCGTTAGCGACATACTGCAGCTCATATGTGTTAAAATAATAATGCAGGTGAAATGAGAGTACGGTGAAAGCAATGTTGAAAACATTGAAGTATAATGTCATAGAACAGACATCTCGAACACAACGTGTGTCCCGCCCGATAGGTTCGATTTTCAAAATTGAGCCCTCGCTCTCCTTTCAAAATCGAATGAATCCATTGAAGATTGAAGCTACGTGGCGCCAATGCATTGGGACATACATGATGCTAGTAATGGTTGAAAAAAGGTTTTTTATACAAGGGTAAGTAATATAATTTACGGACGTTTTATAGTGGAGTTATAATTTATAGAACAATAAAAACTTAAAGCACTAATGCGAAAGCAAAAAAGACACTTAAAGCGATGCCAATAAAATTCTGTCACGTACCTGCAAACAGTCGAATGAGCTGAAGTTTTCCTTTAGCGCTACGCTATCATGGAGTTATTGGAGGAAAGCGCTAAAAGAGCGCTCTTTAAGAGAGCTGGTGAAGCATTGGCGACTCTTATCATGCTCCTCATGTCCATTGGCGACTTGGCGATCTTGTGGCCATCTGCCTTTTTTCAGGATTAATATTGAATCCTAATTAATTGTTGATCTACCAGAAAAATACTTAGGAAGGTCTCTGCTAGAGTTGAAAAACTTATCTTTGGTGAAGAAGTTAATGTAGGTAATCTGTTTATTTGATTGATAAATATCATTATTATTTTTTGCTTGAAGATACAACTACATAACTCAAACAATTTATGTGAGTAGTCGAGATTACAGATGTAACGATGCGTAGTCTGAATTCTGACACTGGCCGACAGAAAGATTAATAAACTTACAAGATGTAATCAGAGCTGGACAGTCATTGTTCCTCGAATTATGTGAAATATGTACTGTAATAAAACACAATACAGAATCAGATTTCTGTTTTATCCTTGTAATAAAGTGGGTCAGCCGAAGGTTGTCGTCCACGTCGAAGCTTTATATTGTTTGTATTGACGTCCAGTGACTGTCATGATAACAATAATAAAAGTTGAACATTGTTCCTATTGAGTTGATATTTTATTCTGTTCCTCGTTCTCTGTTGCTTATCGCCCGCATGCCGCAAGCTGTGTATTATTAGGGTTTTGGAAAGAATCTACCATGGAAAGAATCGGGTGCATGACATACATACTATCACAGCTTGTTTTATGAAAAGTACCTAAGTATATTACATTGAAGTATTACATATGTAGTAACGTATAGAACAGATACCGCGAACACGATGTATGTCCCAATAAATTGGCGCCAATGGGCTTCAATTTTCAATGGATTCGTTCGATTTTGAAAATAGAACGGGGCCGCGGGGGCTCAATTTTGAAAATAGATCCTCCTGGCGGGACACAAATTTTGTTCAAGATGTCTGTTCTATGACATTATACTTCAATGCTATATGAAAAATTGCAGGTGGGTTATAAAACGAGGGATTGGAAATTAACAAAACTTTCTTTGTATTAACATGAACAGGGGTGATTGACCTTGCATCAGTCAATATAATTTATTAAGTGTTAATTTAAGTCAATAATATGAGATAACAGATTACTATAATAATAATGTATCTATCTATATCAATGCACTGGTTTAGTCTTTGCGTCTACTTTTTGAGGAAGTAGGTTAAAAAAATTATTCATCTCTTTTTCAATACTTACGTAACTCTTACTTAAAACATTTAATCGACTCAAATGAAACTCAAATTAAAGGTTGGCTTCAAAACTCTAAGCCATTGAAGAAAATGTAAAGTTAGGAAAATTGATGTGCCGTGCAGTTTTGAAACTTTGTAAATGACTTCATTGGAGACACTCGAGACTCTGAATTTCCCTAAACTTTGGGTTATGGCTTCCGCAAACTGCTGCAGTAAATTGTTTGCTTTATGCTTCCGTTTGAGATGGGTGCCATTTTAGTAGAAAATATTTCGGTTTCTATATAACACTTTTATTACGAAAGATATGAATAATTGGATACCTACTACGAGTAGTATATAGTCGGTATATTTATGTATAGTATATATTTAGGTATGTAGTATAGTATGTATATTTATGTCCACACCTCACCTCTAACTTTTCAAATTTTTGTCTGTATTACAAATTATAATAATTACATACAATCATGTTTTATTAAAAGAAAACCAGTAACAAACAAATTCAAACTTTTATATGAATTTTGTTAATCTGCATTTGATTAGCTTTGTGAAGCTTTACACCTTTACCCTCATATTGTACGACCCGAGTAAACCGTGAAACAATTTTAGGTTATTGTGATGAAGGGTCATCATTTAAATTGTAAATTAACGTTACGTTTTTTGTTCCCACATGGATAAAATTAAGTGCTACGAATGCTTAAGCCTTTAAGGACGGATCTTTACTCTCGGCTACGCCGTAGCACTTCAATGTACTTAAAAATAAATTTTATGTTAAATTGGATCAATGTTTAATAAAAAATCAATGTAAAATAAAGATTTACTCCCGGACAAAATCTTGTTCATGTTTTTAGGTTTAGTAAAATAAAGCTTAAGAAGATTAAAATTCTACAGTTATTTAATTTCGTATCAATTATCATAAAACCGTATGACATTTGTTTCGTTTTGTTGAATTTTTATTATGCATCAAGTTTTAAAACACAATCGTGACTTGATTTAAATGTCCGGGAATATATATTTTTTTCATGTCTTTGATTAAACATTCAGCAGAAGCGTTTAAATGCGATTTACGAGCACATTCATTCGCTTTTTTAGTTTGTTTTTTGTTACTGTAGATTTGATTTCTGACAACATAATTAATTTTCTCTAATTATCTTGCAATTTTCGGATACGAACTATACAATTAATAAATAAATTATTGATTTCTTCATATTAGCTTCCGATATGATATAGATTATAAAAAGTAGGTCTTTTATAATATACACGCATATCCTTTTTTAAGGGTACTTTTTAGAGTTTAGGATAAGCCTTAATAATACCTATCTTCAGCCGTCTTCACGTTCTGGTTACCAACAAATACAATTTTTATTATATAAAATTTTCATCTATGTCTCTATGTATGCCTTAGAAGTGACATAATAACAAATACTATAATATTTTTATTATTATAACATTTTCATCTATGTCTGTATGTATGAAGAAGTGACATAATAACACAATTGGTATTACCTTGTCAGGTGGGCGACCAGATCCTCGAAGTGAACGGGCAGTCGTTCGTGGACGTGACGCACGACGAGGCGGTGGCGCAGCTCAAGTACCACAAGCGCATGTCGCTGCTGGTGCGAGACGTGGGCAAGGTGCCCCACGCGTGCACTGCGTATGGCGAGAGAGACGCCGCGCCCAGGTACTGGGGCTCGGACGCGAACGACGCACGGTGTAGCATAAAAATTCGATGTCCACGTCATATAGTTGTGAATATATGTTAGTGAAGTTTTGAATCCGTGCCTCGTGTGGGGCACGGCTCGTGTATAATAGTATAATTATAATTATAATAGTATATTATAATTAGTATAATTCATCCCTGATTGGTACACGTGGTTGGTACCAATAACATAGAGCATTTAGGTAATCTGTTTTACACTGTACTAGAAGAGATAAATACCTACTGTTGAAACACTAAACGTTGGTTTTTGATTCAATAAAATCTTACAATAGAAAAGTAACGGAATGATGTTTCTTGTGTGCTTAATATGCACAATAAATTGAACATGCATATTTCACAATGACTGATAAGATTTTATAAATGCAATACTACTTAGCTGAAAAGACGACATCAATGTATAATATATTTTATACCTTGAAAATTAATGTGCAAATTGCTCCACTATTTAGCTTTGTTATAAACAAAGACCTTAATATTTTATTACTATTCAATTATAAATATAATCTACGAGTAAATAATCGGATTTACGTATTGTAAAAATATCCGCTCCTTCATGTTCACGCAGAAATCCTGTTTTGTAAAGCTAGAGAGACGAGACGGCACATATCAAGATACGTGACATTAAATTATAGATGCAATACAATTGTGCGGGAAATTTATTCCATCGTACTCTTTGTGATTCAAATTGCCTTTCATATAGAGCCAAAGTCGTACGTAAAAGCTAATATACACGGCCAATTTATTCGTATGTAGCCTAGAAAAGTTTAGTTTTGTATGAAATCGTAACGTGGACCTTGTCCTATTTTGGCATGATTATTACTAATCATTAGTTTATTAATCAATTCAATAATTGAAAAAAAATACGGTACATAAGATACAGTAAATAAGAGATACGACTCTTGGTAGTGGCCCTGCCTAGATTCTACAGCGTGTTATGTTTGAGTCCCGGTCCGAACAATATTATTTGTAGCGTTCCCATTGTTATTTATGACAACTATTACATAATTAATACAATTGAACAAGAAAAGAGCGTGGCAGGAGATTTTTATGAAACACGAAAATATCGACTCCTTTTATTTAAGTCATTAATGTATTATTTAACTAGCTTTTGCCCGTGGCTTTAAAATTAATTTAGATTTATATACCCGTGGCTTCGGGCACGTGGATATCGACTTATTACAAATCCCAAGGGAACCTTGAACTTTTCCGCGATAAAGGGTAGCCTATAATTATGTTAATCCAGTGTATAGGCTATCGCCATTCCAATATTCAGCCAAATCAGGTAAGTAGCTGTGACGTGATTGAGGAACAAACATCTTAAACATCTTCACAAACTTTCACATTTATAATATTAATTGGATTATTACAAGGGTGTTATAAGTGCCTGTGTATCTGTATGTATGTACCACGTGATATCATAGCGTCTAACTAACGAATGGATCAATTTCGATGCGGTTTTTATTAACCCCCCAACCTAGGTAGCAGTGATAGCCTAGTGGTTAGAACGTTGGTCTCCCGAACGCGGGGGCCCGGGTTCAAATCCTGGCACGCACCTCTAATTTTCAAATATTATGTGCGTATTACGAGTTAATTATCACTTGCTTCGGTGAAGGAAAACATCGTGAGGAAACCTGCACACCTGAGAGTTCTCCATAATGTTCTTAAAGGTGTGTGAAGTCTACCAATCCGCACTTGGCCAGCGTGGTAGTCTATGGCCTGTACCCCTCAAATTGTGAGAGGAGACCCCGAGCCCAGCAGTGGGACAATTATGGGTTGTTGTTTTGCTTTTGCTTTGCTTTTTTATTAACCTGGAGTTTTGTGTGTCAAGATGGTTTTTAGCTATGTTTTTTTAGCAAAAGTATCGGGGGCTTATTAACATTTTAATTCATAGTTATAGCTATACGTTTATTAATGCAACTTTTTGTATTCTAATGCTATGTTTTGTTCACAGAATAAGTGGGTGGGGCAAGCGGAGAGGAGCGGCGTCGACGGCTGTGGAGCAGAAGGCCAGGTCGCTGTTGCCACAGAGCGACTTGCCCGCCCTTGCTTATTACATGGAGGAGTACTCCGCGCGGAGACTCACGCCTGATGCCTTCCTCACCGTGCTTAGGGATCTGCTTGACACGCCACAGAAGGTGAGTACAAGAAAACCTCTTGGGATACACCTGGATTCCTCGTTATACCTCGTTTTCGTAAATTTACTCGATAAGAATGATTGATAAACAACTACGCAGATGTGACCAACAGTAGCATGCTGAAATGGGCCGCGTGAAGCGATAGCTCGGATGGCGATTATTTGAACAAACCGAAGTAGCCATTCTATAGTAGTAATTAGCTATAGTAACTAATAACAGCTAATATTAGCTATAGTAGCTGTAGCTAGTTATAGTAGCTATTCTGTAGTAATGTATACCACATCTGCGGCGTAACCTAATGCTGGCCATACACGATCACGTATACTTATCAAGTTTGCAGCGGACGTGACGCGGCATCTAGTAAACTTCATGGCTATCTGGTCACATAGCATTCTGATGCAAACTGGATGGCGCATCAAGTCAAACTGCAAACTTGACAAGTACACTTGATCGTGTGTGGCCAGCTTTACACACTAAAGCGCATCTTGGCGCAACCGGTAACAAATGGCAGCGATATGAGATGTGGAATTGAATCGTTGTAGCTTACGATACGAGTAGTCCTTACGTCCTTAACCATGATATTCATGATGTCTTGTACCTATATAGTAACCTCTTCATATGTGTGATTAGTAGAGGTCGTATAGAAAACATCTTAGCATACCTACTAAAGAGAAGTTTATAGATAAGTTGCATGAATTTCTTACTGAGGTTTTAAGGCCATACAACGAAACCGCAATGTAAAAAAGTAGCCATATATTTATTTGGGTATATTGGTTTAACGATGTGTGATTTGCAGGAGTAAGTATCTACCTACCTAGTATCAAATAAATTCTCGATGGATAGCTACTACTACTTCGTGGTGTAGACAAGACCAAGTAACAGAAATAAAATCACATGTAGTCAAGTTTTACCGCAAATATTACTTACTGCAAATATATTATTGCATCCGTATTTCATGATCAGGAGATTTATTCACTTATAGCTCATTTCCGTAAATGGTTCCATTTTGGCTACGGAACCCTCAAAATGAAACCATTCATGGTCCATCAGTTGTGTTATCATTCACCAACATTTCCCATCATTCAGGATTTTTATCAAAGATCAAACAGCTGCAATTTGGAAATATACTTGTAGGAAGCACCTTAAACATTTATTTATAATAATGAGAGCACGTTTCACGTTTGGTTCGCAGCGTTCAGTTTGCCCACTAACAGTCATTTGAACCTTATCAAAGCGTTCCTTCTTGTAAATTGCTTTTAGATTACTTTATTTGGCAAAAAATGTATCTCTTATCAGAGATCTATATGATATAATATCTCGTATGTTCTTCTGCTTATATGTCTATCAGGTGATAGGTTTTTTCCAAATCTAGACTAGACTACTATGTGTTTATACTAACTAGTCTTAAATGATATTAAAAAGTTGGTACATAAGTCACTGCGCTAGAACAACACGTAATTTCAAACTAATTAACTTAATTACATTTATGGCCCCTGAATGAACCATTAATTTCCAATTATGAATTAAAATGTCGTATAACCGTTGTTCTGCTTCACCTTCCTGGTAAAGATTTGTTGTTTGTGTTCTCTAACAAAATAATGAATAAATATTTTAACAATCTTATTTAACAGAAAGGGTAAGCAAACCTTATGACTTTTGCAAGAAACTGGAAAATGATAAATTTATAATTATGGAGTTTTCATTACATACAATAATATTAGAAAAGAACGAGTCTTTTCATTCATTATTTTTCAGAAACTGATTTTGAACATAATTGACAAATGCTTGCTATATAAAATATTATTTGAGACATTCATTACCTAATAGAACTTTTTATTTGACTATGTATGTATGTATGCTCCTCTGTAACCCCAGAAATTATGAACTATTCGATAAATAAGGGATAGAAGTAACTATGTTCATAGTCCGCTAGTTATAGGAAATATAAATTCAGTTCTCCCTCTATATGACACGGTTTAACCATAATCTCATCAAAAACATAAATGTGAAATGAGAGCCAAGTTCAAAAAAAATGAATCGAGATCTAAATGGGTACCAAGTTCTGTATAGAAAAACCTAAAATTTTAGTCACAAAAACATGTAATTCAAGCTCTACATTTGACTTGGTTAGTTTTCATGTATCTATACGTACGTAGGCTATATCATATTTGTATAATTATCTTCGTTGTATCTTAGGTTGCTGTAATATACCTATGTAACTTTTCTAAAATTTGGTTTTTTGGTTGCTAAGTAATGAAATGTTATGTTGATGGATTTAATATAATTCAGATAAAAAGAAAGAGATAGGTTGATAATTCTTAAAATGAGGTTAGTAAATAATCGGGATGTTATTAAACCCTACTTTCATCCTAACTCGTTTGTCGGATTTCTTTCACTCATGTTTGAGGCGTAGATCGTAATTTTAATAGCCATTAGTAGACAACCTATACCTTTTACAAAGTTTTCATCCGAAAAACATCTTTAACTTACACACAATTAACCTCGTATTATCAGTCATAATACACCACGTATTTTCAGTGGTAGGTACTACCTATAGTGTTTACGTTGGTTGGTTTTCGGATAATATTTTTGCTCCGGCTTTTTAACCCTCAATGTCAACGTCACGATACCGATCCATAAACATTTTGTAAGCGACCATGCGATCAACCTAATTTAAACATTATGTAACGTGATTGAAGACAGTTTTGTCGTGTATCATAAATTGAGGCGTATTACGTCACACATTGGGGTTGGATAAATTGAAAAAACTCTGTGAATTGTTGTTACGTAACATTTTTTGCAACATTCTGTAAACAAGTAGGAAATAACAGTGAATATCAATATGATTTTTGATATTTTGACGTCTTATGTGTAAAAATCAGAATATTTAAAAATGAGAATCAGAATATTATTTGTTATGGACTTTTATTTACTTTGGAAATATACATTTTAAAAATTGATTGCAACGGTCGCCCCTGTTACTAGTATTAATTGACTTACAATAAATATGACATTATCTACACTTTATTAATATGAATATAATAGAAAGTTGTTAAATAATGAATATTTGAAGAACATTGTTTGACTCTACCTTTAAATAATAAGGCTTTGCAAAATGTTTATATATTATGTAGATGAATCGGCGCCCCGGCGCGGCCCGAGGGTCTCTGTTTTATGTTCTAAACTTTTTTACGACCTTTGTAGTACGATTATTTCTAGGGATAGTAGGATTGAGGATAATTAAGACGTATTGGTTATTTGCAGTATACACTCCTGACGGAAATTCGGGAGTTTATGTTACCGGAGGATCGGCTACGCTTCGACGAATTGGTTTACCGGAGAGGCGAAGAAACGGCCGACCACCACGGAAAGGTATCATCCTTAGACTATTTCATTACATACCGCTTGTATTAATCTTGAAATGCAGTCTTATTTACTTCACAATAAAGAATAGATTGAAAATACCCTAAGTCTTTTGAATTCCGTACATAACCGAGCCAACTCGAGATCCGTTGTTAATTATGTAGCTAAGAATCCCATTATAGACATTTCCTTGTTAGTTAGGAGGAACGTATGTAGTTGAAATAAATAAAACCGATAGTGGGCTACATAGAGCCATTCCTGTACAAATAAATGAACTACAACTACACGATAAACACATAATACATAACATGAATACTGATTTTAACACACTACATACTGAGTGTGGCCAAAGCTTGGACTGCTTACATAAGTACTTCCGTTCTAGGAAGTCCAAAGAATGTATTACTGTTCATTAAGTCAGAACACTCGGGATAATCTTGCTTGTCTGTTGGTTCCTCGTATTCATTACTTTTGTTCTGACCAGTGGATTAGGGCTATACTGTCACTATGTTGTTAAATACTATTCACACGATCACGCATTTAAAATACACACTTTTTATGAGTGAGTGTTTCTTACTATTTTGTATGACAGATAATGATTATCATATTTTGGTACACAGAAATCAATTTTCACAATAACACACTCGCAGATGCAGACTCAGTCAGTAATGGTTTTGTTTGTTATTAAGTTGGTATGTAGTTAACATTAGACGTAATAATGTTAATTAAATAGTGTTGGATTTAAATGGAAATACAATTAGATATTAGTTATTAGTTAGATTCGAGATCATTTATTTCCTTTTCAAAATATTACTAAATTTTCATTTAAGCCATAACTGACATGTAGCAGAATTTTAAGAGTGTATTCATACTTATTCATTTATTATATACTAGTAATAAAATTTTATATAAATAAAATGCTAGAGAGTGGGTAGTTTAGCCTAATTTTAAAATGAATATTTTCTCCGTTCATAACATGTTGTGAGGGAGTTATGTAGGGTTGCTAAAGGTATTATTTTAAGTTGTTTTAAATCTGTATTGTTTGATTTTTTGATAAGCCATATACATAATTAATATATTTAATACGAAAAAACCTTATTCAAATTCAAATTGAAAATTGTTGAATTCTACCTTTTTTATTTTTTTACTTACGCATAATATGTCGCAACCCTACTCAAGTGATGCAGAAAAAACAGTGATATGAGAAAATAACTCTCGTGTGTTACATTAATTTTCCATAACATAAGAGAGACGCCCTCGAGTGGAGAGCGCGAAACGAGGGGCTGAAATGGGTGCTATCCGCCTGCACTGGCGCTTCGCCAACGCCACCAACACTCACCAACGCTCATGTTCTGGCTTGTTATCTTCATATGTACATAAGTTAATCACATCGACCACATTGCACCGATTCTCGGTCCGGGGCTAAGCTTTGAATTGTTCTTAGCGCGGTTCCGAGCGACACCTGCTGCCTTCTTCGACGATGCACGACATCCACGAACCGGTGAGTGCATGCTCGAAGCACTTCGATGTTTGTTGTTTGTTGTTTGTTGTTTGGTGTTTGGTGTTGTCTGTTGCATGTCCCATGTGTTGTTTGTTGACTATACGATGTGATGAGCATAACGCCAATCTGAAGCCTTTAGCTGATCCGCATGGATACTTTGATGTACATATCGATGTTACCGGTCATCCATCGCATCCTATAGTGGTTGTTTGTTTGTTTAGATTAGTTATCAGTTGGTTTGCTTACAGTAAGCATTTCAAGCCATTATTGTTCGTTCAAGAGGTTTAAAGGTTTAAAGAATAAAGTGTCAGTTGCAATATACTTGCAGCATAGTTACATTTATGCTGCATTTAATGATCATTATGACCTTTAACAATAAAATAGTTCTATACTATTAACTCTACATTGAAGAGAGTAAGAAGAAATGAAGGTAATGCCATTTTAGTAAATATTTATGATTCAAAGTTTATTTTTTAAATTTTCTTCATTTATCTATACATATGTTACGAGTATAAGTGTATTCTAACAATACGTGATATACTGCTATAATGACAGTCAGGATGCATAACAAAAAATAGTTTAAATAAGCGAATTATAAATCTTCAATGCTAGACTAAATTCTTATAATATTTATCCAATTGTTTTTTTTTACCTTTTTGTGCATTATTTTATCTTAGAATGCTCAAAAAACAAAAACTTAACTTTCTATATAAGTATCGTTTTAATATTAAAATGACAACATTATAAAGTAGAAAACGTAAATGACTTTTTAATAATTGATTTTAAAGGGGGGAAAGTAAATAATATCGTTGACGGTGGAATTAAAAATTAGTCCTTGTGAGGTAGAGAGTTGTTGTTGTAGGAGGTGCCTGCCGACGGCCCTCTGGTGTTGGACCATCGCTCGCCCTCCGAGGACTCCGGCTTGGGTCTACCACCGCACGACCAGGCCTACAGGTGATTTACCTAACGATTATATTTTTCATCTCTTTGCTAGACAAAACATAAGAAGCTAGACTTTTCGAGAATATTAAGTACGGAATACTCGTAAATATTAAAATCTCTCTAGCTACAGTGTTGAATATTTTTCTCGCGGTCTGTAAGCTTAACTTAGGTACGTATAAGTGGGCAAAGCCAAGGGCGCCTCCTCGAATGTTTGCTTACGTCTACAGTTTTGACGCCGTAAAATAATATCTCGTATCTAATAGAGGACCCTTTCCCGCTGATCTGCTCGCCCAAGAGCTTCTTATTGGACAGTCGCCAAGACTTCCACTTTCATTCTTTATTGGTATCGATTAATAGCGACATAAAGTTTCGCGTTTATTGTCACCCTTGGTTTAATACGGACTTCCAGGCAATAAGTGTTCGGTTTAATTGCCTATAAATTGAGTATCACACAAAACAACTACTACAACTTTAACAGAAAACATAGTTTACTAGAAAAAAATTCTAGTAAATTTAAAATTTTCATTATCATAACTTCAATTTAGGTGGGGTGGATAGTTTTGTATGATTTTTTTCTCTATAAATGAAACCCAGGCTCATTAATTGTTATGCGTGAAAGCGTTGTAATGATGAATGTGTCAAATCATTCCTCAATTTAAATAAAGAGTACCAGAACACAATGTGTAATCTTTAATAATAAGTTGTACTCTTCCCAACTCAGAGTCATTAACGGATACTTAAATCGCTCCTTTCTACAGAATTTGTATGGTGATTCTTTACTAAGGAGCGATTTAAGTAACCGTTAATGACTTTGAGTTGGGGCGTTAAAGTGTAATCATGTTTCTCTACACCACTAATATGATAATGAGGAAACAAGTGTGATCCTTGTAGCTAAGGCATCTAGACAAAGAATAACGAAAGTGTAGCAGTGCACATAGGTATAATAGTGTATGACGTAGATATTGAGGTACGGAGGTAGTGACCATGGTGTTGTATGGGGCAGGAGCGGGCGCGGGTGGCGGGCCGCCGACGCACCGCCTCCCGACGACGAGTTGGAGCCACAAAACGAGGTGATTTTGCCAGAGTTACCTTCTACACTTGTTTACATTCTTTTTATCCACCTACACCTCTCTACCTTCTGTCTGCCAGCGTCCTGGGTGTCACTCGCGACCCTTCCTACATCTCACAACCTCTTGCCTAAAACCTACTTAATACCATTTTGCAAACAGCTTGTTGTAGAAAGTAGATTGCTCTTTTTATAAAACGAGGTAAAGTAGAGAGACACATAACAGTTTTTGCTAGTATTATGTTCGATACCCGGACCGGCTGCTCACTAAAGAGGCTGACTCGGATCTGTTTTTTGTCTCTTGATAACATAATCTCTAAACCGAACATGACAGATGGAGTGGCACCTTGGCAAATTTATGTAAATCACTTTCCTTGCATGAGTCGATAACGGCTTGAACGTAGCATCTCACTACACCCAACTCTATGGCCGTTATTTCCTTTTCGTGTAGGGGCTGAGAGTCCGAGGGGTAAATCTGGCAAAATTGTAAATTTTTTATACATCTCGCAAAGTGCTCTACTGGGGACTATTGGCATTTTACATGCGCTACTCGTATGACGGTAATAGCGGCCAACTATTTTCTCTTCGACCGTTAGCTTAGTGTGTACGTACCGTATTTTGTTGTATCTTCCTGTGTAGCGTATGTGCTTCACAGCGATATTTTTTATAATACTTAATTTAAAAAGTAACATACAGTTCATACGGAATGCAATTTTACTTTATCTATGAATTGCTATTATAACATCTTTATTTTAGTACGTTTGATAGTGATAGTTTAACTAAATAATTTGATGAGGATTAAGATTAAACTTCACTATGTTATGTGAAGAAGGTTATTACTAGGTATTATATTTGCATTATGTTGTAATTAAAGTAGATATTTATTGTGAATCGACAATGTCTTACCAAGCTAGATCATGATAAAATAAAACCTATATGGATCTCCTGTTACTACTACGTTACACTCGCGTTATTAGATCGTATTACTCAATCTATGATGCGTACTAAGCTGTTGTACTAGGTAGGTAATACTATATTAAAACGACATAATAAGGCAGTTTCAAATATTACCACAAGGTAGGTTAGGTACCCTATATTATTTTCACTTTTAACTAATTGTCATATCCTATATTATAATGAAAATTATTCAAAATAAATTAGGGTGTGTAATTTATCATAACACTGCTATCGCAGTGTGGGTTACGAATACTACGATATAATCTTTGTGAACATTATTATCTTAACTCGGCGATTGTTAGATTACATTGGACAATTTTGTATAAACTATTTTAATAATAGAAACACTTATTGTAAAATGTATCTACGCGTACACAATTATATATTAATGCTTATTTTCATTTCTAACGGCACCGGCTCGTTGGTCTAGGGGTATGATTCTCGCTTCGGGTGCGAGAGGTCCCGGGTTCAAATCCCGGACGAGCCCAGTCCTTCACTATCTTTTTGTTTTCTTTTAAATAACTTTTTTCGCTAATAAATCCGATTTTGAAAGGAATTAGATCTTGGAATTTGATAAATGAACATTCTTTAAAAAAATTGAGATCTAAATAAATATAAAAAATAAATTATGTCAGTTTCTCTCGAAAAGTAAAATAGTTTGATGAAATTCGCATCAGGTTAATTTAATAGTTGCATTTTTTACACATTTGTTAATCTATATTCTACACTAATATTAATATAAAGAGGAAAGTTTTGATTTTTTGTTTGTTTTTTTTTTGGAATGGATAAACTCACTAACAAGTATTGGAACGATTTCAAAAATTCTTTCACCAATAGGATGCTCTATTGTTAGTGAGTAACATAGGCTATATTTTATTTCAAAAAAATACGGGATCTATATTAAAACTAAAGCAAGGCGAAGGAGTTTACTTGTAAACAATAAATATGACATGGATATACTTAAATGACAATATATTATTGTTCTAATGCAATTGCATTAGTGTTATATTATTATGTAATATTAAAATTATTAAGTACGTCTTTGAAACTAATGAAATATTTCCCAAGTACCCAGGTTTTAATTTCATTCATTTCGTGACATCAAGTAAGAATGCAGTTCTTGGACATCTCGCAATGCGAATTAGGAATTGTAATTCGAGTGTTAGATGCATTATTTATTTCAATCTGTGGAAAATGGGAGTGGGTAGAGACAGTAGAGATGAAACTTCTAGACTTAAGTTTCGATGCTCCTCATAACATAAATTATATGAAAATAATCACTTCTTAAAATTAAAAATCTTAATAGACGGAACGAATAAATTTCGAATATTTTTTATATGTTTTGGAAAAGTAACACATACATATTTCCAATAATTTTGTAGACTTATTTTAGACAAGTTGTTGTGGTTTAGGTATATGTCACAAAACTATTACATATAAGGATTACCCATCTATCTTAGTTATAAAGGTTAGAAGATTTGAATTACCTAACGCTGTGAATAATTCTGGAGCAATATTTTATTCCTTAAAATATTATTCATATAAACTTTTCTTAATTAAAAATTGTTTTATAGGCTCTACTCAATATTTGTAAATAAAATATACCTATTCATGGTTAGGTAAGTAATTAGGTACCTATCTACTTTAACTTTTTCAAACAATATCTAATTATTATAATTATAATTAGTTAGACTGCAACCATAATATTAAAATAATATTAATTGGACCTCTTGTCAAGTGGTCAAAGGTCACAACAACTTCCTTAAAATAAAATATGTGAATTCACGAGTAGTTTTATTGTCATATCAAATTGGCAACGTTCGCTTTTATAGCCTTTAAAATTGTAATTCATTTTTATTTTTCTTTTGTTTTTAGTTTGGATTATTTCCAATTTTAATTATTATGTCCATAGACTTGGACTGCAGAATGTGTTTTTTTGTCTAGGTATATTTATGACTGTGCCTTTTTAGGGTTCCGAACTAAAATGGACACCCTTATAGTTTCGTCATGTCTGTCCGTCCGTCTGCCCGAAGCAAAGCGCCGAGAGCCTTACTGCTAAAAGCTGTAATTTGGCATGGATACACACACATAATTTAATAACACTCCAGAATCGTAGATTAAAATATTGAAAAAACATATTTTTTTCAGAGTAACAACCCTTACAGGTATTTTAACATGAGGATGAATTTTTTATTCGTCTCGTAACCTATAGTAAATATTATGGGTTTTTTAAGATCATTTTTGGAATTAGGGGTCCGTTTGCGAAATGTTTGTCTTAAAATGCTAATTTTGGTTAGTGATAAGTGGCCCCCTAACTGACGACTAAACGGTTGGAATTGGACAAGTGAAAAAAATCTCAAAAATAGGTTTACAAGGAATAAATTTAAGTACAAGGAAAACTATCACTGCTATGTTCGCATAAGTAGTTATGAGTAATAGTCGATAAACTTACTACTTCGGAACCCTACATTGCGCGTAGCCAGTCACGCACTTGCCCGGTTTTTATTTGTAATTATTTTATAGCATACTGTCATGGTAATAACTATCTAATACTGTGCTGTGACCTAAACCCGCTCTTAGGTCACGTATTTCCGTGCGTAAAGTAGCGCTTTTTTACACGATGTGAAAATATGAATGTGTTACATCTTCGCAAGGTGTAAAAAGGGACCACTTAGGTCACAAAAAAGCGTTTAACTTTTAAGGTCACACTGAGTTAAAGCAAAATAATATACGATACTCGTGACTTCGAATACATATACTAAGCGTTTAGCTCGGTAGGCATGGGCGCCAACATAACGCCCGTGCAACAAAAGACTTTATCATAATATAATACTTTACCATTTCCGCATAAAAAGTAGGTGTAAATACGCTTTCCTAAAATTCCATTTTCAGTTAAAACTATGTATTGTTAATGTGTTACCATACTTAAAAACATCTGAGGTATAAGTTAGTAAAATTGTGTTATTTTACCGAGTTATCTTATTCATAGGTCATCAAGCAATATTTAAAAAGACATTTGAACACTTACTCACCCCGAAGATATTTTACCACATACGATATCATTCTTTCACCCTAATAATATTCTGCAAGAATGGAAATTAAATAGCCGATGATAAGAGTCACCTGATGGTAACTGGCCCCCCTCACCTACAGTTACAATAAAGGCATCACTGAATTCACTGACGCGTTGGTGACCCGGACTATTTCAGACCTGACTGTATCAATATATGTAGGTAAGTCATATATTTTAAATACCTATACGTTTACTGACTATTTGACATGTAGCAAAACATTTGTCCTACCATCGACAATCAACTTTTTGTCATAAAGTATCCTCGAAGTTGTCGTAAATTAAGAAAAGAAGTTTCCGCTAACAATAAATCCGTAACCAAATGAAAGCTATTCTTGGTTTTGTTGATAATGTTTCTGGTGCATTAGAGAGTGGATTTTCCCGCAAATATTTTTTTTGCTTTCGTAAGAAAACAGTTACGCTCGACAAATAAATAAAAAAGTAGACTCATTATAACTTGTAAACGACCAGGAAGGTTTTATAATATCTGAATTGAAATTATTTATTCGCGTATAATTAATAAAATAGATGCCATAGTTCTACGAAGACGAAATCTTTCACGGCCTTTCAGTCGACACGTGGTTACACGGCTAGCAGTACGAATAAAACACTGAAACTCGTGTTTCACAGGTTTCACAAATACCTAAAAGTAATTTCTTCTCGTATCTATTCATGAAACCTCAGAGGCCTTAAAAGAATTGCAAAGCTGCATAAGAAACATTAGACACTAAAACAGCGCAGCCAACCATATTCATGAATGTGAGATGACTGAGATGTCAAGATACTTCCCCGTGGCATTATTAAAAACTCAAAACTCAAATAGCAGCCCTGTGGCGTGGAAATGTTAGAAGTATCGTTGAGTAGAGGACTAGGGGATGTTTGGCTACTGGTTGAATTGGCTCGGTGGGCGGCAGTCAGTGAGCCTCAGACGCCTCAGTGAGCGCTGTACCGGACGCACGAACGGACGGCTCACGGCATGTCGCGCCGGAGACGACGCGTCGCTTTTCGCGACTACGTCCTCATGGATGTACGCGCTATGGCCAAGGTACTACTTTTTTTTTAATTTATTATCTGCGTCTATAATTCATGGTCATCAAATTTGCATATAATTTCGCGCGCAAATGACAACAGTGAACAATGAATACAGTGCCCGTACACGTCTACCCGGCCCTTTTTGTTGTTATTATGAGTTGTTTTGTTCCGTGGTGAATATTCAAGAATTTTTATTTAAATTAGCCGTCGTGTTTGTAATTCAATAGTCCTATGAATAATTTTTAATTCAAAATACTAAAATGACAGTGTTTTCTAATTCATAAATTAAGAATGAGTTTCAAATGAAGATCATTAAGTTAAAACTAAAATGCAACTTGGAACTTTTATAATTTTGTTTTAACAAGGCACGTACAAACAAGTTATTATAAAAACAATAAATACTGCGAAGTTTAAAAAAATATGACTGGAATCTAGCAACTGAACACAAAGCAAACAACGTTATTTTGCCGGCGCAGAGAGCGCTATGACGATTCTAGCAAGAAATATTTTTGTAAATCAACAACGAAAACTATACATGGAGCCCGTGGAGCAATTACTCGTATATTTACCGAAAGCTCGGTTTTATCATGTCGCTCTTGTTCCAAGACTTTGTTTTTATAAAAGGTAAGCGTAAGATACTAACATTTTCCAAATAAAAATATTCACCTTAAAGAGCAGAAACCTTTACCTATATGAAAACGTTCTTAAAAAACTGAAAAAAACTGTGCCAAATACTGTTATTCGCTTGTTCATGTTTATCGGAAAGTGCATCATCAATCAACATGAATTTTTACATATTCGCTGCAAACTATCCAATTTATGTCATGTGCGAGCTGTTTTAAATTCCTACTTTAACTTTAAAAAAGTGAAATAGTCTTTTACGTGTATTAAACGTATTATTTAAGAGACAAGTATCAAATTACTTAAAAACAACATTACTTAATACTTAAATGATGAGATTGAGCTCGTGACATAGTTGATAGTAGGTAAATAGCTATTTTAATCGCATAAAGTGTTAGGGTAACGAGCAAGGCTTTACAGGCTAAAGTATTGCGTGTTACATACCACTAACAAAGTATTTTCAGAGCATCCCCGTATGACCTTATTACCCTAATGATATTAAGTACCTACACAACATGCACTACGTCTCTTAAGCATAGATTTTATTGGAATTGATTCAAGTTTTCATACATTATTTTACTATTCCTGTTCTTTGAAAAATACTTTGAACTTTTTCTACCTAACATACATTAATCATGCTAGTTGATTGAATTTCGCTTTGAATTAATATAGAACTTATTAATTAATATAGAATGTCGTCACATAACTGTAGGAGCAGTACGTAGTAGCTTGAGTATTATTACGGTCCCGGAGAGTAAATAATCTGCGAATGTAGATAACCAGAAAATGCTGGATTGGTAATTTATGTGTTTACCTCCCACGCTACGCTCGCTGCTACGACGCTACGACAGAGATGTAAGGTCGCTCCGAGTTCATATCAATACGTAGGTGAATTTGTGTGCTTTGCCGTTCGTCCGAACAATTAATTGAATTGCTATTTTAAAGTTTTAAAATTGTTTTCTATGATTTAAAGCATACAATGTCTCTACAATCCATACTTAAATACTGTTTTTGTCAGTAAAAGTTTTAGGTGTTAACAACATTAAAATGTAATGTATAAAAAAATTATGAGATGAGATTCTTTAAATTCTTAAGATATGACACTGTATTAATTGTAGACGAAAAGCGTCCCTGATATACATAAAAAAAATTCCTATCAACAGATTAATATGACTAAAAATTACAATGGTAGAGTAAAAGTCAAAACCTTCACATAATTTTAGTAAATTAGAAAGAAAGAAAGACTTATTTTGTCATGGAAAATAACATGGTACAAAGTTATAACAAAGGCGTAAGAAGAAGTACTAACAATATGTACTACTTACTAAATTATTGCGTGACATAAAACATATATTTATAATTACGTGAATACCAGCCAAATATATAGCGAATTTATCTAGTTAGAATCTCCAATGAATCATATGTATTACGAAGTCTATTTTTCTTTTTATTACGCCGTAAACGTGTTGATGCGTCATAAATATGACTTAATAATTATCTGATAGGACCTAATTAGAGCATCGAGCCCGGGTTTACCCGGACCGAAAAACCCGGGTTTTCCCGGTTCTGAGGATTACAAAAAAACCCGGGTTTTAAAAATCAAACCCGGGTTTTTCGGGTTTTTTTAAATACTTTTGTTTTTGTTATTTATTAAGTTTAAGCCACAAGAGAGAAGAAAGTGGGTCCCTTCGGAATTGGACGACGGAACCACCGAGGACACTTGTTGGCTAACTTTTTGGAGAAGGAAGATCTCTTTATGATCAACTCCTTCTTCATAAAGAAGCCCCAACGCAGGTGGACTTGGATAAGTCCTGATGGTTCCACAAAAAGCGAGATAGACTTCATTCTGGCAGACAAACAGCACATATTTAATGATGTCTCTGTGATCAGCAGGTTCAAAACCGGAAGCGATCACCGTCTTGTGCCTCTTACACATTAAATATCGACGTGAAGCTGGAACGGTCATGCCTGATGAAGTCTATGCTTCGTCCAACACTTGTCCAAATCCAGGGATCTGAAAACTTTCAACTTGAGCTGCAAAATAGTTTTGCGTACCTAGAATCATGCACGTCGGTGGAGGAGTTTAACACCAGGAATGACCAGGATGGTAGCGACTGTCCACGAGGTAAGGTCGAAGTATTTCAAGACCCACCCCAGTGGTAGATCTCAAGTTCTCTCAGAAGAACAAAGTCTCGGTCTTATGAGAGATCGACGAGAACTATGTGTGCAGTCTCCAACCTCTATTGCGGAATACCGACGGCTCAATGAACAGATCTCCAAGTGTAGGCGACGCAATTTGCGCAAACACAACGCAAATCCTGTAAAAAATACAATAGAGCGAAACCAGGGCTCCAAAGTGTTCGCCAGAGACCTGTCTATTGGGCAAAGTGAGCTCACAAGGTTGAAGACCGAGTCCGGCACCATAGTTACGTCGAAACCTGAAGTTCTAAGAGAAACTGAGAGATATTACGGACGGTTGTATACCTCCTCTTAAGCTCCACCTCCCAGTGAGGAGAGCGACAAGAGAGCTAAATTAACCCGACACTGCACAGAGGATATCCCGGACGTCAGCCTGTATGAGATTAGAAAGGCTCTCAAACAGCTTAAAAACAACAAGGCACCGGGAGATGACGCGGTATCACCGCCGAACTGCTAAGAGCTGGGGGGAAACCCCTCCTAGTGGCGCTCCAAAAACTGTTTGTTACCGTCATCCATACTGGAACTACCGCGGGAGCGTGGAGCAGAAGTGTGGTGACTCTGTTTTTCAAAAAGGGCGATAAAGCCCTTTTGAAGAACTATAGGCCAATCGCACTTCTGAGCCAAGTTTATAAGTTGTTTTCGAGGGTGCTCACAAATCGCATTGCACGCAGGCTTGACGACTTCCAGCCTCCCGAACAAGCAGGATTCCGGAAAGGCTACAGCACCATAGACCACATACACACACTGCGGCAGATTATACAGAAGACCGAGGAGTATAATCTGCCGTTATGTGTCGCCTATGTGGACTATGAGAAAGCCTTTGATTCTCTCGAGACCTGGGCAGTACTAAATTCTCTTCAGCGGTGCCGTATCGACTACTGGTATATCGCGGTGTTGAAGTATTTGTACTCATCAGCCACCATGTCCGTCAAAGTACACGACATAGCCACGAACCCCATCCAATTGTAGAGAGGTGTCAGGCAAGGGGACGTTATATCCCCAAAGCTACAATGCTCGGGGACTTGAACAGCGCCTCACAACGGGTGGGTCTTAAGATGAATGTCCATGTTACACCCGTACCGGTTGTTGTTGACGGCGCTGCTCTCGAAGTTGTAGACGAATACAATTACCTGGGACAAGTGATCCAGATGGGTAAGTCCAACTTCGAGAAAGAAGTCACTCGTAGAATCCAACTCGGATGGGCTGCGTTCGGGAAACTGCGTCATATCTTGTCATCCAAAACACTACCTCAGTGCCTGAAGTCGAAGGTGTTCGAGTAGTGTGTGTTGCCAGTGATGACATACGGATCCGAGACGTGGTGCTTCACTATTGGCCTAATACAAGCTCAGAGTAGCGCAGCGGGCTATGGAGAGGGCTATGCTTGCTATTTCTCTAAGTGATCGCATCAGAAACGAGGAGATCCGTAGACGAACAAGAGTAACCGACATAGCTCAAAGAATTAGCCGGCTGAAGTGACAATGGGCCGGCTACAGAGTGCGAAGGACCGATAACCGTTGGGGAAGAAAGGTCCTCGAATGGCGCCCGCGTCTCGGAAAACGGAGTACAGGACGCCCCCCGACAAGATGGACCGACGACCTGAAGAAGACAGCGGGCATCCGCTGGATTCAGAAGGCTCAGGACCGGTCAGAGTGGCGCAAGTTAGGGGAGGCCTATGTCCAGCAGTGGACCTCCAAGGGCTGATGGATGGATGGATGGATGGATGGAGATTACTTACTAAGTTTTAACATATTCTGACGAAAAAATAAATCTTTATCACTTTTTTAAACATTTTAAACTGTTTTTGTAATTTGTAAAGTACTATTTCATTTATTTAAATTCTTCCTCATCCTTTATAATTTGTACTCATTGCAGGAAATCGATATATAAACGCAGATTAGTGTATTTAAAAAAAATACAATAAAAGGCTCGAAAAGCTCGAAAAACCCGGTCTACCCGGGTTTTGATATTCTTAAACCCGAAAACCCGGGTTTTCAAATATGAACCGAGCTTCGATGCTCTAGACCTAATACAGTGGAAGTAATGGCGGGTAATTTGAAGCAATCCAACACTTTACAATGCCATGCAATTAATTTAAGAGGAAGGCCTTCATTATTTAGTTTACGAATTAGATTATATACGAATATATATGTTTAGGTACTAATTTTCCGGTTGATGTTAAAAAATATTTGACATATTTTTTTTAATAATATAATATACTTGTAATATATAATAAAACAAAATTATACTACTTTCATACGCCTATCCAATACTTGCTAAATAATTTGATTGGATTCAATTGAATAGGGCGGCGGATATCGAACTTCACCGAATCAAATTAAAAACTCCATGGCATACCTACATGGCATACGTCAGTTCCATTACAATAGTTATCTCTTTTATGTGATTTGGAAGATGCTGCTTAATGAGATGTGCAAATATATCTGGTGTTTAATGGTCACTGAAATCTATGAACATCTGTAACCAACCTCAAATAGAACTATACTTAACCCTATTTGTGTTCAAAGATAGATCGCTACTGCAGAAGTGATGGAATGCCTCATTTGTAAGCGTCACTGGCATATACTTCCTTACCAAAATATAATCCTACGAGTATAAGCAACTTGAGCTAGAACAGAACTATCAACTAACTAGCAACTTAGTTATCAGTAGTGTACCTATATAAGGGAACATACCAAAACCACGTGCCTCATTTAGGGGGGGGAGGGGGGTCTACAAAACACCACGATTGGTCACAGAGGGGAGGGGGGGGTTTAGGTTTTTGTCACGTAGTCAATATTTTAGCAACCATTGCGCCAAAAAGTCGTCAAATATAAGCAAAATTATTATTTTTTAACTCTGTTTTTGCAAAAAAGTATTGAAAACCGTATTTATCAATTACCACGTGAAAACTAGGGGGAGGGGGGGGTCTTCTCATATACTACGGATGGTCAACGAAGGGGGGGGAGGGGGGTAAAAAGTTGTAAAAAATGGGTTACGTGGTTTTGGTATGTTCCCTAATGTGTTATATACGGACCATCTAAAATGCAATATACATAATATATTATAAACTAGCTGACCCGACGAACTTCGTATCACGTTTTTTTCTATAACTTTTTTAATAAAAGTAGCCTAAGTTACTCCTTGTTACATCAGCTATCTTCCAGTGGAAGTCCCGTCAAAATCGGTCCAGCCATTTCAGATAAGCCGAAACAAACAGACAGACAGACAAAAATTATAAAAAATGTTGTTTTGTTAATATGTACCGTGTAGGTATACATCCAAATGCACTTAGTAAAAAGCGGTTATTTTAATATTACAAAGAGATACTCCAATTTTATTTATTTGTATAGATCACGGAACACACAAGACGCATTTATAAAAAATAAGATAGTATTTTTATGAACAAGCACCTGTGACAAGCACAATGATTACACACAGAACAATGTTTTAACCTCAGATTAAAGAAATAAAAGGTTTTAACAGCGGTTAAGGCAAAACTAATAGTTTACTTCATGCTGTATAGTCATATTAAATTCAATATTTATTACGAGAGAGAGCCGTGCTCTGCTTCCAGTTCCTGGGTTTAATCGGTTCAAACTAAAAGCTTTGTTCAGTGGGTTGAAACTATGAATGAGATCGCTTGGTTTTGACGCAAAGTCAAAACCACAACCTCATCAAGTCTTCTGATCAACTATAAACATTTGTTTACTTTCAAATTTCAACGCCCCACCCCCACGACTATGTGGTCCTAAAAACCAGGGGGGGGACTACGGAGTCCCTTCTCATGTAGAGTCAGCGGCATGTTGTGAACAAATCGGTCCACTCCCGCTGACGTTGCTCATCTCTAATCATTCGAAAACAAAAAATACCAACGCCTTGGTAGTTATACTAACTACTGATTAAAAGCATGACAAAAATAGATAGAAATCACTACGCCTTTGGTGTCGCTGATATCCATGGGCGACGATAGCCACTTGCCGTCAGGTGGATCGTCAACTCGTTTGTCGGCTATTTCCATAAAAAAGATACTGTGTAAATATACCTACAGTTATTTCAAGTTACATATAGCGAAATTTATATTTAGCATTCATTTTACTATTGAAATTCTAATATACTCGTAGTTAACAATAGCGCTCCGATAACGTCAAGAACTCCTCGCGAATAAAATAGCAATATGTCTGTTATAGCCGATGCGGCAATAAATTTTTGTAATACATAACTGAATTCTTCAAACTAACGTAACAGGCTGCAGCAGATAATTACGATGCAGTACAATACAACAACACCTTATTGTACCTATAGTACAACTTTTGTACTTCAACACCCAACACTAATGGATATTGTACTCTTGGCATGTTTTACGCTCAAAGACCGAAAAATGAGCGAAACAACTGTTCACAAGGGTTGTGACATCTTTAAAACGTCCACAACGGGTATAAACACGCTTGAGCTATGAGCCCAAGCTTTACTAGGGGTTTACTAGTAACCATTGAGGAGTTCCACTATTCAGGTCCTAACTCTATCATCAGATCAGCTCCAAGATACCAAATATTGTATTGTCTTCAAAATTACGTATAAAATTTCATTTTGATTAATAGAAGTAGAAGTAGATTAACATTCACTTCCAAGATTTCTTTACATTGTTAGTTATTTAAGTTACATACCTGCAACTGTTATTAAGGTACAAGTGAAGCTAATAATAGCGTGTGAAAAACATGGATTCTAATCAGTTATACCCAATGGATCAGAAATAATCCACTAGGTAATATAATTTACTTTCCTTAAGAGATAAATTATAATTGGGTACTCGGAAAATGAATTTCTTCCTGCAAGATTTAATATTGAAATTAAATTTGCTATTAAATTTGGATCAGGCACTCTTACTTCGACTCTTCATCGATATTTTTAGGGATGGAACAACATGTTGATGTACGAATGTATATCTACATTAGCTTTGTCATTTACGACTAAAGGCTGAAACTGTAGTAGAAATGTGATTATTTGGTGCTTTTTTGTAACCGGTAGATGAGCCGTATAGGTAACAAGTAACTTTACCTATCTTAGCTAAGTTATAGTGAATAACTTCATTCACTTTAACTTAGCCGTATTGGGGCTGCTTAGAATACTAACCCCAATCCCACGCCGGATGGGTGTCGTAAGAGGCGACTACATCTTTGAAACATGATATGTACCTATGTAGAAGTTTGTAGTTTCTACAAATAAATTGATGATCAAAATCGCAAACAGATTTACCTAACCTGGGTCATCACACAGAAATAGCGCGGTAAATCAATTCTGTCGGCGAGTAACTTGGCAAACCCTCGCCCTGCAGTTTCATCGCGAATTCACTTGGCTTCAAACCTGTGCTATATAATTCTATCAAAACTTCAAATTTTACTTTTATAGTTAATTTTGTGTGTGAGAACTTATTTGTGTAGTTATTTTGCATGTGCGTTGTGGCATGATTAGTTTCTTACGCAGTTGTTTTAGAATATTTTAGTAAGTAGGTACAAATTGATTTTGTGATTTTACATTTAATTAGCCGACTACAAAAAAAGAAGGAGTGTCTATTCGGTTCCAATTCGATAGTTTTTTTTTTATGTTTGTTACCTCAGAATTCCGTTATTTATTTAAGAACTGATATGTAACATTCTGTTTACTTATTTATTTTACCTACATCCAAATTGGTCCCATAAATTAAAATTGTATTCGGAGGATGGGAGCCATAAGGAACTGAGGGAAGTATGTATGTACTCAAATGAAAATCTTTGCTAATTTTGATATGTACTTATATTATGTTTTCGAAGACTTTTTTGAAGCCGGTTATTATTTTATTGGTAAGGCTTAGATTATATACGACCGTGTTAAGTGATGAAATGTAATGTAATAAAGTTATTATGTATGTGTGGGCAGGAGTACGACGAGGAGGGCCGTCGATCCCGGCGTCACTCGTCTCCCTGCAACTCGCGAGAGGGCAGCACCACCGCGCTACACACACAGCACTACGACGACACCGTAAGTTCTTTCTTCTTTCTTACTTACTACCAGAGCTGGCGTTAGCAGGGGCAAGGTTGGGCGACGGCCTAGGGCGCCTTTGGAGGGGCATCGCATTTGGGGTGAGGAGCAAAAAAAGAACACAAAATTCTTGATAAATGTTGTCATTGGTTCAGCAAAAAATTTTCGAGAAAAAAGCTCGATTTTGATTTTCTTGTTGGGGCGCCACAATATTCTTGCCTAGGACGTCAGTGGCTCTAACACCGGCAATGCTTACTACTTAGTATTTTAGTACATGTTACCATACACTATGTATTGTTAACGTATGTTCACGACATTTATAGAAAAATAAAAATTTCAGTAATAATAAATCTATTAGTAGGGAAAATACAATTTTCAGGACGTACATAATTGTATTCCATGGAATAAGAGAAGTAGATAATATTTCAATAACGAAATAAAAATAAACTTTATAAAATTGTGTTAAAGTTTCCAACAACTTTTTCTAATGTGAGAAATATGTTATTTTCTTTGAGATTTCTTTGAGACATTTCCTTAGACATAAAAATTTACCGCGAGCTTTAGACATACCTACGCAAGTTATTATAATAGTAAATAAAATTTAGGTATGAGGAAAATTCTGGTATTCATATAAGTGTAACTTGCCTAATACAATATCTCGTCAGTAAAGTAAAATTAATATAGGTATTATTTCGTCTAGAATCTAGATCAAATTGGAAAAGATTATATAATCTGTATCGTAACAGTTTTAGGTATAAATCAATTTAACAGCATCCCACTTGTAGTTGTTACATAACTAGGCTTGATGCATTTCCTTAATTACGATATTTCAACCTCATCTTTATACATATTATCCAGATATAGATACCAAATAGGTTCCTCTGTCGAATTAGTACACGCATATTTAGGTAAGTAGGTACATACATATTTTGTAGGGTTCCAAACGAAAAAAACGAAAAACGCAACCCTTATAGGATCACTCGTGTGTCTGGGCGACCGCCCTTTACAGCCAATTTGTGACCTAAAGACGAAGGTATGAAGAAAAAAATGAATTTTGAAAAAAATCTATGAAATCATAATCAAAAAAAGAACTGTTTTGCAAACCATATCGTGTGCGTGTCAAATGAAAGGGCTAATTGTAAGGATTTGAAATATATTTTTGCTATAATTCTAGAATGGATAGTTTTAAAATTATTCGAGAAAGAACGAAAATTGACCTTTTCCCCTACTGAGGCTAGAATTTTGAGAAAAATACAGAAAACAGTTATTAAGTTATATATTACTGGAAAACCTATAAGAAGTCTATGGTCTTAAAAAAGGCAAAAATAAATAAAATAGAAAAATAATTGTAAACACATAATCGTACGGAACCCTCTCCAAGCGAGTTTAACTAGCACTTGTCATTTTTTGCCTTGCCTATCTACAATTAAGGAAGATTGCCATTGGCTTCAATCCATTAATGGTCTACTACTGGGCACGGGTCTCTTCTCTTTAGGAGGCCTAGAGGATCCTCCACCACGCTGCTCCAGTGCGGATTGGTGGAGGGGTTAGTGACCAAAAGTATTCAAACCGCCGAGGGCCATGGCTTAACGACTGTTATCTTATGATAACAACCGGGACCGACGGCTTTACGTGTCCTCCGAAGACGGGAACGCTCAAGAATTTTATTCCACTAGCGGTCACCCATCCAACTACCGACCGCGCCCGCTGTTGCTTAACTTTGTCGATCACTTAGGATCGACGCACGCCGCCGAGCTATGAGCGCTTCACAGATTACCATTACCATAACCAAAGAACGATCCACTACCAACCAAGTGTGAGCCAGAGATAAGTACCCTATATCTTATTCCCAAACCGCATAGTAGAACAGATTTTTTCCCGTAAGTCCTATTGGTATAACAAAATAAACAGTAGACTGTAGAATAACGGAGAATACAGCACTTAACAACCATCCATATTATCCTCTCAAACTTTCACATTTATAATATTAGAAGGATTACGCAAACTTTGCCAGCGATATATCCACCTGCCGTATTTTAAAGTTGTATGAGAGCAAAATTACTTTTACACTGGTTGTTATAGTTTTGATCCACCGAACTTGGTCTTTACAAGATAAAGTTTTGAATCTTCGTGCGAGTTAAATATGATGTAGTGAAGTTCAGTTATTCGAATCATGTTGGGTAGCGTAGGAGATGGGGAATCCGTTTGCTAGCATCGTCTGGCTCTCCGCCAGTTCACTTACCCAATTATTTTCATTGCATTCTAATCAAGATGGGACTTTGTGAATTACATGAAGTTTATCATGTTTATTCATTTTCATTTCATTCATTCGAAATTTATTATTATTCATGTTTTTAAACCTCTTATTATGTAAAGTGTGTTACCCTTCGGTGAGATAATTAGTAGGTACCGCGAATGGTAAGTACCCAATGAACTATTTCTTTTATTGCTTTTTTTTGTGAACTTTAAGTATACTATAAATTAAGCTAAGATTTGAAAGTCAATGAAAAATCGTAATACTTAGAACTTAGGTAATTTAATAACCAGTATGGCCTTATCTTATTTAAGAAGAGTTGCAAAGCATGGTTCTTGGTCCTAATATAAATGAAATATCGAAATGAAGTTACCCGGACACTCAATTTACAGAATGATTCGCAAAAAGCGGATTTCGACCTTTTCTGTTTATGGCCGGATTCATAACTCGATCAACAGTTTGGATGTCAGAAGCAATCTCGGATGTTCCGTCCGGATTCTCTTTAAAGAGGTAATATCCGTGAACAGTCGACGGACGGGATGTCATCTTTGATTAATGAATCCTGGAAAACCTTTGACCTACAATAAGATAATATCGTCCTCAAATGCTTTTCTGTATACGTGTAGGTTTAAAAATTATGAACTTTCACTCACTCCCGCATTATGATTTACCTCTTAGCTCGAACTAAATACAATACAATTAACACCATCGTACTGAAAAGCGTCCTCGCGTCGGTTTTCCCATTATAATGTGTGTCTTTATTAGTAGTAGTAGTAGTTAGAAGTTGTACTACTTTAATGAGTTTTACGAACTAAGTCTGTATCACCATAATTATACTCGTACCTACCATGTAGGTAGATCAGACAAGAATGAAGTCAATCGTAGATTGAATTTAAAAAAAAGTAAATGAAAACCAGAGCAAACATTTTTCAGTGACATGAACGGCCCTGGTGGGAATCGAGCCCAGGTTCTTTCGTTTTGCCTTTTTTATCGAAATGGCTGGCAAACGAGTTGACGGTAAGTGGCTATCGTTGCCCATGGATATCAGCAGATATCAGCTTTTGGTGCTAACTGCTATCCTACCTGCACTACTATCAAATGGGCAATGGATTTGATTTGAAATCAAATAACAGCAGTAATGCTCAATGTACAGAAGAATAGACAGAAGTAAAAATAAATGTTTAATAGCTCTTACAATATAATATCCAGCTTAATCAACTTAATCGAGTTACTTAAATCAGTCTAAATTATTACTCTTACAAAACATACATACACATTCATAATAATATAATGAATTATTACTTATAAACGGAAATATAATTCACTTAGAGATCAAGATCCATATAATGTAGAGCAGGATATAGTTGTGAAAATTAAATTAAATTCATGGTAGACTGGTATGTGAAAATATAAAAACAATTTAATATTAAGTTAATACTGTTTATGTACATTCGAAATAAAGTTGAATTTTTTGAAATAGTGATCCTTAACTCGTGCCTTATAGTTTTTAAATCTCAATAATTCACACTTAAGTTATTATTAGATAGGTACATGCAAAAACGTTCTATAAAATTGAGTGAAAAATGGATTATAATGTACAGTCACGTGCAATAATATATATACATTGTCACGTTTTCAAAAATATCTAAACTTGTAACAACCCATAAAGAAGTAAACGACAATTCGTTCAAAATTAACTAACCATTAAACGATGTCAAAATAAGGTATACACGTTTATTCCACAATAATGTAATCAAACCAAAATCATAAATAAATTCACACTTCGAATATCATTTTTAACTATCCATGACAATTTCTATAACATGTATACAAAATGTATACATGTAATAGACATTGTCATGGCTACATTAAAATGATATTGGAAGTGTATACTTACTTTTGCCGTGAAACTTACTAGAAACGTGCTAGAAACTATTTAGACCAGTGCCGATACCTCTGAAAACGATAAAAAAATGAAAAAAAAATGGTAGGATAAAACCCATTGCAAAAGGAAGAAAATACAACAAAAATGAAAGGAAAATAATTAACGGGCGATCTGAGGTCGGGAAGTGTTTAAGGGTAAAAAATGGTTTATCTCAATTTCTGACAAAACTACAAGTCTTATGGAAAAAAGTTAAATAGCAAAGTTGTAGGTAATAAAAAGATCTACAACTTTTGTATTTGCACTTTTTTACATAACCTCAATATTTATGTGAAAAATTCAAATAACCAAGTTTTTGGTTTTTTATTTTTCACAAAAATATTATTTTCTTCACGAAATTTGGTGGAAACTTATCTTTTTATGTCCCAAACATACTGTAATTTTTTTGATTTAAAATATTTCTTTTTTCGGCTTATTTTGACTTAATATCGAAAAAGCACCCTAATTTTCAATCGAAAATTCACCCGTCAGAATATCAGCTTTTTCCAAAAAGTTGGTGTTTTTTTTGTTCATTGAAATCTCTACTTTTTGATGGTATATAAAAAAATATACACTACCATAATAAATTTTCTCAAAAAAAATGCTTTGAAACGACAACTATTTTCGCATGTTTTTTGGAATCTTTATGTTTTATGGATTTTTTGTATAAAACATACGTTTTAATTTAACATGGATTTTTACGTTTTTCGATTAATTAAAGTGTAAAGGAGAATGCCCATTTAGTATGGAGAAATGTACTGACTTTAACATTTTTGTGTGTTTTTACCTTCATTTGATTATGTTATCTTAATAAATTATGCATACTAACTTTAGTCAATGATAATATTAGGAAATAAGAGATTTTAAACAAAACTATTTTGTATTTAGGTTATAGTAAACTCACAGTAATATGGACTCTATGCGGGCGTATTAAAGTCGATTGCGTATGTAATGTCGATCTTTTAAGTTTCAAATTCATTTGACAGTCCCCAAACACCATGAAGTTTGTAATGTATTATAATCACAGAACACTGTTACTTCTGGCTGATTATAATAATTTTCTATAAAAAAAAATATTCATTTGACAGTCCCCTTACGTCATCTAGTTTGTTGTCATGGATATAAACTGTTGTATCATAATTATAATCGAATCAATGCTACCTATTGGCCCGAAGGATCTTAAAAGATTCCTGATTGGCCCTTATCCAAACATAAATGGCCCAATGGTTTTCTTTTATAAAACGGAAGTAAAGTCACTTATTAATTTCAGAAAATTATTCCCAATAAGAATTTTTTAGGAAATAGGGTAAAATACTTGAAATATTTTAATTAAATTTTTTGTCCAAAAATCATTGTGACACAACTATTTTTTTAAGAGTACTGGCTATGGGCATTCTCCTTTTAATAAATAGCTCAAAATTGTAGATAATTATTAAAAAAAAATTAAAGACTCGAATCTGAATATTTTTTGCAAAAATAGTTGTCGTTTCATTGCATTTTTCGTAGTAGTGTATATTTTTATATACCATCAGAAAGTAGAGATTTCAACAAATAAAATACATTGTAACTTTTTGAAAAAAGCTGATATTTTGATGGGTGAATTTTCGATTAAAAATGTGCTTTGTGCTTTTTCGATATTAAGTCAAAATAAGCCGAAAAAATAAATATTTTAAAATAAAAAAATTACAGTACCATAAAAAGATAAGTTTTCACCAAATTTCGTGAAAAAACTAATGTTTTTGTGAAAGATAAAAATAAAAAACCAAAAACTTAGTTATTTGAATTTTTCACATAAATTTTGAGGTTATGTAAAAAAGTGTAAATACAAAAGTTGTAGATCTTTTTATTACCTACAACTTTGCCATTTAATTTTTTTCCATAGGACTTGTAGTTTTGCTGGAAATTGAGATAAACCATTTTTTATCCTTAAACCCTCCCCCTCCCCCCACTTCCGACCTCGGATCGCCCGTAAATTACTTTTCCTTTCATTTTTGTTATATTGTCTACCTTTTGCAATGGGTTTCATCGTATTATATTTTTTTTTTGTTTTCAAAAATTATTTGCACTGGTCTAATTCGTTTAAATGGGCCATAAAATAAACAAACATCGTAAAATTTTTTGGACCAGTATTATTACCTATTTGGTCTTACTATTGTCAGTGGTTGCCCAGACAGTAGAATCGATGAGAAATAATTGTTAACGTCAAGAAAAGTTTACACATGTCAAAGTTTCATATTAATCATAATGCGACGTTGCCAGCTTGAGTAAAGAGATTTGTATGAAAATGAAAAATAAAAAAAATTACAAATTTCAGCATTGAACCTATTATGAAAAATAAATAATAGTTAAAAATAACTAAAAAACACGCTTTTATAGAAAATCCAACTAAAAAGAATAGAAAATAAAGGACCCCGCACTAATTGTTTGAAAATTGTGTTTCAGCGGATTGATCTGAATTTTTGGTATGTTGTAGCCCTAACCGTACTGATCAAAAGTCCCAATGGGCACGATCCCCCCAAATGCGTATTTTGTCCTCCAGGGGGCACTTTCCCCCAAAGTCTATTTATTTCTTCGGAATCATTCTGAATTTTTAGTATGTTGTAGTCCTAATCATGCCAAACAAGAGTCCCAATGGGCATGACCCCCATATTGCGTTTGTTCTCCTTCAGGGGGCCCTAACCCCTCCCCCCCCCCAATAGTCAATTTATTTGATTTCAGCGGAATCATTCTGGATTTTTGATAAATTGTAGCCCTAATTGAATATGTCTCTGTGATCAGCAGGTTCAAAACCGGAAGCGATCACCGTCTTGTAAGAGGCACATTAAATATCGACGTGAAGCTGGAATGGTCATGCCTGATGAAGTCTACGCTTCGCCCAACACCTGTCCAAATCCAGGGATCCGAAAACTTTCAACTTGAGCTGCAAAATCGTTTTAGAATCACGCAAGTCGGTGGACGAGTTTAACACCAGGATGGTAGCAACTGTCCACGAGGTAGGGTCGGAGTATTTCAAGACCCACCCCAGTGGTAGATCTCAAGTTCTCTCAGAACAAACTCTCGGTGAAAAACTCTGTGTGCAGTCTCCAACCTCTATGGTGGAATACCGACAGCTCAATGAACAGATCTCCATGTGCAGGCGACGCGATATGCGCAAACACAACGCAAATCGTGTAAAAAACACAATAGAGCGAAACCAGGGCTCCAAAGTGTTCGCCAAAGATCTGTCTATTGCGCAAAGTTCAGCTTACGAGGTTGAAGACCGAGTCCGGCACCATAGTTACGTCGAAACCTGAAGTTCTGAGAGAAACTGAGAGATACTACGGACGGTTGTATACCTCCTCTCAAGCTCCACCTCCCAGTGAAGAGAGCGACAAGAGAGCTAAATTAACCCGACACTACACAGAGGATATCGCGGACGTCAGCCTGTATGAGATTAGAGAGGCTCTCAAACAACTTAAAAACAACAAGGCACCGGGAGATGACGGTATCACCGCCGAGCTGCTAAGAGCTGGGGGGAAACCCCTCCTAGTGGCGCTCATAGTGCGCATAGGCCACATAGTGCGAAGGACAGATAACCGTTGGGGAAGAAAGGTCCTTGAACGCCCACGTCTTGGAAAACGGAGTATAGGACGCCCCCCGTCAAGATGAACCGACGACCTGAAGAAGACAGCATGCATCCACTGGATTCAGAAGGCTCAGGACCGGTCAGAGTGGCGCAAGTTAGGGGAGGCCTATGTCCAGCAGTGGACCTCCAAGGACTGATGGATGGATGGATGAACTTCCGTTCTACAAAAGAAAACCATTGGGCCATTTATGTTTGGATAAGGGCCAATCAAAAATCCTTTAAGATCCTTCAGGCCAATAGGTTGCATTGATTCCATTATAATAATAATAATAATAGCCATTTATTCCTCTTAATTTTTTTTTTTACATTTATGGTTTTGGTCGCTATGCCCGTCACTGATTATTATCAAACATTTAGGTCCGTTTCTAGTGTAAGGGCACTTTAATTTTTATTTTTGAGGACCTCTCTTCGGGTAAAGGCCTCCTCCAGATTTTGCCATTTTTCACGATCTTTTGCGGTTTCCTGCCAGCTTTTTCCAGCGATTGCTATTAACTCGTCTTATCATCTTTCATGCGGTCTACCTTTCTTCCGAGTACCGTGTGGCCCCTGCCACATTGTTGCAGTCAGGGAGCATCTCATGTCCGTCATGCGAGCGAGGTGGCCAGCCCATTTCCACTTTAGTTTTTGTGCATGTTGGAGTGCGTCGATAAGCTTTGTTTCCTGGCGTATGTCTTTACTTTTGATTTTGTCCTTTAATCGTATGTTCATTATAATTATGATATAACAAACTAGATGACATAAGGGGACTTTCAAATGAATTAGAAAATTATTATAATCAGCCAGGAGTAATAGTTAAAGCAAGTAAGAGAACATGGAAATGTAGTCTTCATCAGGAACAATAAGCTCATAATAAAGGAGAAATCAGAAACTGAAAATCTTCTACGTCACCCAACAATATACATACCCCACAATGCAATACAGAAAAAAATACTATTGCAGCTCCTTCCAAAATGCATAAAATTGACGGTTTTGCATATAAGAGGTCCCGATCTTCTATACTATCGGAAAAACATACACAACAAAATAAGGCATAGGAATTAATAGACACCGGAAACTCGAAGAAGATAAATATAAAAACCATACAAACAAGAAACAACAAGATCCCCAATACGGTTGGTCACCGCGGGGTAATAGACCATACCCCCCAAAAGCTAGAAGAAAAGAATACGAAGAAAACACCACCCACAAATCATCAGTCTAAACTAAACATAGCTACGCTTTAGAAACAATAAACTGGGATATTTTAGGATTAAGCGAGACGCGAAGAACAGACGAGAAAATTGAAGAACACGAAAATTACATATTATATTATAAAAATGAAACAGCTGGAATGAATGGAGTTGGGTTTATGGTGAAGAAATACCTTAAAAATAATATAATCGAATTCCAAGGAGTGTCAGATAGAATCGCCATTTTGAATATTAGGCTCCCGGATCAGCAACAAGTAACTTCAATTGTTCAGGTATATCTCCAACCGAAATTGCCAAAGAAGAGATAAAAAATGAATTCTACTTCCAACCTAATAAAACTATCACAAATTTGAATAATACTGTAATCATAATGGGAGACTTTAATAGCCAAATCGGAAAAAGGAAAACAAATGAAGACAAAATAATTAGACCTTATACTACTGGGAAAAGGAATGATAACGGACAAAAACTAGTAAACTTCGTTTTAGAAAATAACTTCTACATTATGAACACCTACTTTAGAAGGAAGAAGAAAAGAAAGTGGACATGGATATCGCCTGACGGAAAGACAAGGAACGAAATCGATTATATTATTACAAACAAACCAAAATTAGTCGCAAATGTGGATGTTGTCAATCAACTAAACTATAATACCGATCATAGAATGCTCAGAGGCCAATTATACACATTAGAACCAAAAAAGTCAAGAAAAAACATTCATAAAAGGAAAAAACCATTAACATTACCAATATCTGAAAATATTTTAGATTCTTTGGAAACCAATTTAACAAAATTACAAAACATACAAGATATTCAAGGAAAATACGATAACAAACAACATACAACAACAACACACAACATACATACGATACATTACAAACTACATGGCGTTTTGGGACTGTCCAATGAATTTGAAACATAAAAGATCGACATTACATACGCAATCGACTTTAATACGCCTGCATAGAGTCCATATTAGTGTGAGTTTACTATAACCTAAATTCAAACTAATTTTGTTGAAAATCTCGTATTTCCTACTATAACATTGACTAAAGTTAGTATGTGTAATTTTTAAGATAACATAATCAAATAAAGGCATTTTTATCAAGACACAAAAATGTTAAAGTCAGTACATTTCTCCATACTAAATGGGCATTCTCCTTTAGGTTTTTTCTTTCTTTCTTTCTTTTTTTCTTTAAATATTGAATTGTCATCGGTCCTCGATAAGTCTACGAAGTTTGAAAGATTTTTTTTTGAAATGAAAGTGAGGTTTTTTCTTTCTTTCTTTCTTTTTTTCTTTAAATATTGAATTGTCATCGGTCCTCGATAAGTCTACGAAGTTTGAAAGAAATTTTTGAAGTGAAAGTTAGGTTTTTTCTTTCTTTCTTTTTCTTTTAATATTGAATGGTCATCGGTCCTTGATAAGTCTACGAAGTTTGAAAGAAATCTGACTATTTAAAGCCAATTAAAGCGTGTAATTAGGTTTTTCTTTCTTTCTTTCTTTTCTTTAAATATTGAATTGTCATCGGTCCTCGATAAGTCTACGAAGTTTGAAAGAAATCTGACCGTTTGAAGTGGGTCAAAATCAAGTCCAAAGAGAAGTTACAAACAAATAAACATACAGGTGAAGCTAATATAAAAAAAATATAAAGCGTTTAATTACCAATTTAATGGTCTGAATAACAGGCCGAAATTATTGCATAACCTCAGGAGTACGTTGTATAAGCTCTTGTTTTATTGCAGGAGTCAACCAAAGGCTGAGATGATGTTGATAAAATTATTTCGGTGGTTCGCAGATTGGCTTCAACCCATTAATTACCCACTACTGGGCACGGGTCTCTCCTCTTGAGTAGGTCTAGAGCATACTCCACCACGCTGCTCCAGTGCGGATTGGTGGAGGGGTTAGTGGCCAACCCCAGTGTCGGAAGTTTTCAAACCGACATGGCTTAACCGACATGGTTTAACGACTGTTATCTTATGGTTACAACCGGGACCGACGGCTTTACGTGCCCTCCGAAGCACAGAAACGCTCAAGAATTTTTTTCCACTAGCAGTCACCCATCCAACTACCGACCACGCCCGCTGTTGCTTAACTTTGTCGATCGCTTAGGATCGACGCAAGCTAGGCTATGAGCGATTAATAAGAGTAAAAAAAATATTTAAAAAAAATATATATTTTAATAATAGTTATTGATTCAATATAAATTTAATTACAACAGCTTCTTAGGGTATCTAATACCTTTAAACGAGCAATTCTTGTATATATATATATAATTGGAATCTCGGAATCGGCTCCAACGATTTTCATGAAATTTAGTATATAGGGGGTTTCGGGGGCGATAAATCGATCTAGCTAGGATTCATTTTTAGAAAATGTCGTTTTATCGGTGTTTTCAGGCAATGATAAACTTCTACAATATACTCTTCCTGACATCTATTGGCAAGTAGCAATACTAAAGCTACTTCAGTAAATGGCGTTGTTAAGCAACACTAAACCGAGCAAAGCTCGGTCATCCGGGTACTTATTAATTAAATAAGTAGCAAAATAAGTAGGTATCCTTAAAAATTAAATTGCCTATGACTGTATTCGTCATGATCACTGAATTCGAATAAAATAACGAGTAAAGTTACAAAAACGGCAAAAGTAAATATACACTTCCAATATCATTTTAATGTAGCCATGACAATGTCTATTACATGTATACATTTTGTATACATGTTATAGAAATTGTCATGGATAGTTAAAAATGATATTCGAAGTGTGAATTTATTTATGATTTTGGTTTGATTACATTATTGTGGAATAAACGTGTATACCTTATTTTGACATCGTTTAATGGTTAGTTAATTTTGAACGAATTGTCGTTCACTTCTTTATGGATTGTTACAAGTTTAGATATTTTTGAAAACGTGACAATGTATATATATTATTGCACGTGACTGTACCCTTTTTACTTTAACATAATTTCAACGTTATTGCAATTACAATAAAGACGTTAATCTTTTCCTATTATAAATAGTATCGTCACAGGTATCGTGTTTTAAAAACCGGCAGGCATGCTGTGAGGCAAACACTATTGTATTAATAAAGCAAGAAGATACCCACCCACATGTCTCCAATCAATTATTTTTTCAGTTCTCTTCTATTTCAACAGTCAAACAAGTTAAACGCATTCGCCATTAAGAATTATTTTTACGTTCTAATCTTACTCTTATCTATTTTAAACATTAATTTATCTTATAAATTAAACCTTAAATATCTAGGTACTAAACACTAAGATATTACTAAGTGATAACATGGATCAAGGTCATAGCTTCTCTTGTAACGATCTTCGAAGTTCCTCTGTGGCCTTTGAAAGATCTTTATCATGATGCCGCTGCTTATCCCCTCCACACTCATCCAAGTAGTCTTTCGGGGGTTCAGCGGGGTACTTGCTCCCAAACTTGGGGCGAGGAATCCTGACACGTTTCACATCATCCAACCAGCTCTCCATTGTGCCGAATGTTGTGATCACCAGAAACAATCTGGAATCAAAAAAAGGTTTCTTTATTTATTTATACTTTATTGTCAACAACCTGGAAATAAAAAGGGGTCTTTATCGATTTATTTATAATTTATTGTGAACATAAATAACGTCCGTGACAGAAATTTTCATACAATAAAAACCTTGTGAACAAAATGGAAAGCCTGCGGCCTTGCGATTAAATATACCTATGAGCACAACTGTCACAGTTTTATTAATAGCAATTTTAAACTTTATACTGTTGCAAACATGGTTTACTGGTGGGCAGCTATCTTAAATTAAATCTTATTCGGCTGAAACAAAGCAACAGGGTTTTTTTTATTGTGACGTCATTATATTGACTCATATTTTTGAGCATAACATATTTAACATCCATAATAATATACTAAATATTGTTATACACATATCTAGACACGCGGCAGTGTATCCAGCAAAAGTTCATAAAAAGGTAGTACGGTAACGCAGCGCCATATGTAATATTCATTGATTACCCCGTTACATGAACCATTGTGAGCAACTTTTTACCCCTTCACAATTCAAGACCTATTTAACCTACATACATGAAATTTGGCACATTTATTAAAACCCCTTAACTTATATAGAATTCAAAATTTCATAAATGTAGCTCAAACAGTTATTGATATATTAACGTTTAAAAACTCACATTTTTGTGACTGATTCATTGACATAGGATCAAAAACCTAACTTACTTCCAGAAGACCTAAAAACTTGCTATTTGTCGTCAAGGTAGACTATTAGCCGTATACAAAGAAAAAAATCTAAAAACAGAAAATTATTGCCAAATTCTGTCTAGTAATCAAAAAATTTTAGTCCGCAAGTCAAATGTAGAGCTTGAATTAATGTTCTTGTGACTAAAATTTTTGGATTTTCAACACAGAACTTGGCACCAATTTAGATCTCAATTCTTTTTTTAACTTGGCTCTCATTTCACATTTATGTTTTTGATGAGATCTAATATACGTAAATTATTAAGTAATTGGCCATCTACGTCGTTAGTTCATAACGTAATTTATATCTCATTACACTCATAATATGCAAGTGCTGTAAATGGCAATATTGTAACATAGTTTAGCGCGGTAGCTGTTGCAAGATAGGGCGATCGCGATGGACAGCAGTATTGAGAAATCACTAGATTACAAATGAAATAACAGCTGTTCTTTCGAGTGGTGTACGCAAACGCCACGCCATCCACGCACAAAGTGTTTGCCAGTGCCAGGTTGTGACTTAACAAAAAAGAAACGATTGTCATAGTTCGTTGTTGTTCTCCGTCGCAATGGACTGCGTAACATACGAGTATGTATCTTATTAGTTCATTGATCTTATTAGTATTACGTTACCACAATGTAGAGGACGAAAGATTTCCATTCCAACATTGGTTTATCAATACACGGCAAATTTTAATCCAACCCCCCCTGATGACTGGTTCTAAAATCCTGTTTCTAAAAACAACCGTGTTTGTACGTGTTTCGGTTGTAGTGTTGGAAAGCCAGTCTATCCGTTTAAACCTAACTGCTAAGTCCGCTAAGAAAAGGCCGCTAGGGCCAACAGCCCATTGTCCATTCGAAAAATAAGGAGACCAGTAATAATCTCCTGTTTCATTGACTCCGTTATTATCAATAAACAAATCGATAATGTTACAGACGTCTATATGCAGTATTGACCATTATTCATGCACGAAACCATAGGTATAGGTATGCAATACAATGGTGTTCTGATATACATTTATGGCAAATAAACATTTTGCACAATCGAAAAAGCTCTTAAATTCTAACGTGTACCATTTATTAAAACTTCGTATTTACATATGACTGACTACAATTCCACAATTCTCTTCGCTTACAATTCAGCTCTTGTGTTTCGACACATGAAAAAGAGGTTGCAGTCCAGCTTCAATTTAGGTCAGACCAAGCATCCATTGTGATCAAAACATTCGTACCTGGTAATTAATTGTTTTTTGGTACACATTTTAGTCTACCGTCTACCAATCCGCACTTTTCCAACGTGGTAGACTATGGCCTGTTCCACTCACATTGTGAGAGGAGACCCCGAGCCCAGCAGTAGGACAATTATGGGTTGTTGCTTTTACACATTTTAGACACACCTGACATTAGAAAAGTAAATTTGAAATAAACCATAAACTTGATGAACTCGTTATTGTAAAGATAATAAGTGTAAGTGGGCCTTGCGTGCAACTAAACGATATGCTAACGATAAAATATTAAGTGATTAATAATCCACCAAAGAACGCGTTGGCGCAAGACAGATATTAAAACAAAGATTTTTTAATGCACGATTGCCTTTCTCCAGCGAAAGTGTATGGATGTAGTGCCACAAATCCACTTGACGCTTTCTTACTTTAAAAATCGAGCTAAAAACATTCTGATTTTAGTCATGTCTGTATTAAAACCTTATTAAATAATGGAATCACGATCCTTACGTTCAAAACTAGGTAGATTGCATATAAATTAATATTTTTATAAGGCGTTTCATATTTTTTATATCTCCTATATCCCATATATGTATCCATAGACGTCATTCACTAGAAAATTGCAAAGACATCACGAAAAATCCAATATTTGCCATTGACTTATCCATTTGCAAGCTCTCTTGCAAATTGACAAGCTTATGAGCGCGACTACTAATACTAATAATGTTTCTTATTTAGAATTTTTCCGTCAGTCGAAATCACAGAACATTTATAATAATAATTAGTATTATTATTAGTAACTATTTATAAGATGTTCTGTGATTGAAATCAACTGACAAATAGAAGAAAATAAAGCGTGGTGTTTTATCGGACATAAAAATTACATCTTGCAAATCAATATTGGAAAAAATATTCATAAACTCAAACCAAAACTAAATAAGTACCTACGATGAGAGATTTAAGTGACTTAAAAGAATAAACTTACCAGAACTGTGAATAATGTAAACAATACAAAGGGGTTTGAACATTTTTGTATGAAACCTGGCATTAGGGTTGCCAGATGGTCGGGATTTATCTAGATTGTCCTGACATTTCAAATGCTGTCCGTATAAAATAAAACAAATTAATTCTATTTTTATTTTTTTAGTTTTTGCCATATCGCGTAAAAAAAGAAGCGGAGAGACTATGTTTAATACAATCCTAGTTAAGTATCCTAACCTAACGTGGGCACTACAACGCGTATTGTAGCAACTTCAAAGACATGTCGTAATCCACGGGAAAGTTTGTTGTCAGAAGTAAATAATGACAGTTTATGGCTTACTGAGTTGTTAGTGTTGTTACTAGCGCCGTGCGTGACTCACTGGGCGTGGGTAGAAACACGGTACGAAGTGTACGAACAATCGGACTAACTTCCAGCAAAAAGGTAATTTTAAAACAATCATAAAGTAGGTCTGAGAATAATAATATGCAAGATCAGTTGCGATAATTTTTACTGCATTGACTTGTTGAGTTGTCGTGTCTTTGTTTTGACACGAAATAGAAATTATTTACTCACGCTATAGGTACGTCCTATAGGTTAACAAGTATAAATGTAACCTGAGTTTGTTCAAATTTGTTGCACTTGAATCCTTTGAATTATTTGAGGATTGACGACATAGCAATATTTTCATTAGAGCAGTAGGTAAGTGTGAAGTCATAGATGTCGCTAGCAGTCCTGGATTTATCAATAGGCCGTATAGGCCGCGGCCTAGGGGCGGCAGCGTCCTAGGGGCGGCAGATTTCAGAAAATTATATATTATAGATGATTTTTGTCGCAAAAATTGTAATTCTTGTTTTTTTACGCACTTTCTTAGTGATTAATTCAGTGCCTTCCTTACTATGAATGGAAAATTATTATTTTAGAAAGGTACATGGGGCGGCGGAAATAAATTGGCCTACACTCATAAAAAATATAAATCCGGCACTGGTCGCTAGAAAATGTTTTTCAGTGAAAATTCTATTTTTAAATGTGCTTTGATAAACAGCGTGGTTTTTTGTAACTATAATTATTTTTCTTAATTACAGATCTAAAAACTTATTGCATTAATTAATCGTTAAAGAGATTAAACGATCATTAACGCCTCGCTGCTATGATACGTGTCGCCTTTCTCTTCGACAAACGGCACAGTTTGATATGCTTCGCCCACCGGCTCAATTACTTACGTCCAGTCGATACTTGGTACGTTAAAGGTATCGAGTGCACTTTCGATTTCAAATAAAAAGCAATCGAATAAAGAGCATCGAGATATCGAAGAAAATATTTAACGTTCAGTGCCTATATTACTTTTATTTTCTCAGGTATGTGTTATTATAACCTTACAAATAGAGATTGGATATTCGGGTGCATGTTTACTACCAAATGAAGAGATAATTCGACCAATGGTAAATGGGCACCATATTGATGTCCATCAATAACAATAATACATTACAGATTCGTTGCCGGGCAAAAAAATACTTTTTGAGGAGTTTCTTTACGGCTTTTCTTCTCCTCCAGGGCAAAGCACCGTTCCGAAAAGCTGGTAAATTAAATAAAATGAAGTTCGTGAAAATCAGTAGCCGTGGTTCACCGCGGCATATGCTGAGTGCGTACCTTTTTTGTTAAGCAGTGCTGCAGCAGGTTATGTGTTTGTAGCAACTTATAGTTTTTTAGGAATGTTTTACTAAGATTAAATTTGTAACTTGTTGCAGTGCTTAACAGAATAAATAATTTCTTTCTTTCTTTCTTCTTTCTTTCTTTCATTGTATCAGACATGAATAAATTTTAAAGAATATTTCATTTCATTTCAGTTCATTTCATTACATTTCACTGGCTCTCTGACACTGCAACCGAAAGATGTAAAGAACATTTCACTATCGATTCTTGGATTACATATTATGCAGGTAATTTGGTGGATCATACTAAGCAGGAGGAAATAATCGGCATAGGTCCGCACTATGTGTTATAAACCTCGATTTTGTTTCACTTTGTTTTTATTCGAAAATACTATAGTCCATGTCATTACAAACGTCAGAGTAAAACTCCCGATGCGATACAGCTTTTAGTTTTTTTTGTACACCGTTTCAAAGTTTGCCCATATCCGGGTCTAAAAATTTACAAAATTATTTTTTGCAGAAAAACTAAATTGGATACTATAAAATTGATTATGCCAGTTAATTGTATAGATATAACTATACTTCCTTTAAAAAAATTGTCCATTTACTGTGGTTAAATAAAGTAAAAAATGTATTTTTATCATTTTCGATCTTATTTATTTTTCTCATGTATAATGCCGTATTAGATGAAGATATATACATGAATCGATAGCTTAAATAAATGACTATTATGTGTATTAAAATCATATTCTAATTCCGTGTTATTCAAAAGATAAACGACATTTAAATTTTTATTCAGGGTTGGCACTTTCAAATCCGGATAATAATAATATTTGGTATCTGGAGATAAAAAAATATATAATAATAAAATATCGTTTTATCTTTCAAATCTTAATTGATTCTTAAGAGTCCTCAGTCGTTTGGTCATGATTCTAACGAGGCATCCAAAAGACAACGAGATATACAGGCACACTTTGTAGGTTTAGATCTGTAGGTATAGTGAATTCGTCATCTATATTTATATCGGTTATACTGTTTTATAATATATGTATCGCACAGGGCTCTGTGGAGGTACTCATTCGTATGTTCAGATCATCTGAGTTCAGTACTATGAACATAGATCTCTCTCTGTGGGCGTACTTATGTGTCAGGATTACCAGGATACTAAATAAAACCCATAATTCGACAGGCACAAGGATACTATCCGTTTATTGCCTGATAACACCCGATTTTATCAATTCAACGTTATTTAGTTGTTTACTTTGATTCGCGATACTCTCAATCTGTCTGTCCTCTTGACAGTTCCCTTTTTCTTAATTTCAAAGATTATTACGAACTTATTTTAGACTGCACCGATATATATATATAATATTATAATATAATATTTATGAATATGTATATAGTTATTATATGATGTATGTATTGTAGTATTTATTCGGGTATAAATACATATAGACATATATATTTTGTGTTGTATTTATTTAGTCTGCGTATTTCTTTATTATTATTATTTTTTCTCCCTTTGTCGAATATACCGCCATCGTTGTTTTACTACTGCCCGAAGGTTGACTGGCAGAGAATGCTTTTAGCATCAAGTCCGCCTTTGTTTCTTTACTTTTTGTATGGTACATAAAGAAAGAAATATAGAAAAATATCATATATCCCTTTACAACTGGCCAAAAAGTTTCGATTTTACCTAATTTATGTCATAAAATGTATTTATAGTGGTGTAAGGTACCACGGAAAAATACTGAAAAAAAAATCGGTAACACCAGAATTAACATTATTTATTTTCAAAAAGTTCATTAGCACTTAAAAGTTTTTTAAAACATCGTACAAAACTAAAATAAAATTTTTACCTAAAACTAAAAAAAAAAATTGTGTGAACTTAATTTCGACTTTCAAAGACAGCGAGAACGAAAATTGAAAATTTGACGATTGATCATATTCACTGTTAATAAATAAAAAATAAAAAAATTGATAACGTTTTAACTTGATTTTCGGATTCCCTAAACATCTTATTTAGTACTAGCTATCTCGGCGAACTTCGTATCGCCTAATAATCAGTGATATACTTTGTTATTTTAACTTTTATAGTTTTGGTAGGTTTAAAAAATCAGACCATTAAATTTCCTTTCCCTCTCCCTCTACCTCCCCATCCCCCTCGCTTTTCCCCCTTTTTACTTCAAAACTGACGAAGTTGCCATACTAACTTGCACCCCCTTTTAACTCTTTGGGGATGATTTTCCAAAAAAACGCATTGCTGTTAAATTTTGTTTCTAATCATGAGCTAATATATCAATTTTCATGTTTATAATTGTAAAACTGACGAAGTTGGTTTGTATGAAAGTGACTTCAAACCCCTATTTAAACCCCTTAGGGGATGTATTTCCAAAAGTCTGATAGCCTATAGCCTTCCTCGATAAATGGACTATCAAACAAAAATAATTTTTCAATTCGAACTTTTAGTTCCTGAGATTAGCGCGTTCAACTAAACAAACAAACAAACTCTTCAGCTATATAATATTAGTATAGATATTGTATTTTTACAAATAGATTTATGTATGAAAAACGTTATCAAAATAAAAGGTTGTGTGAATGAACATTAAAAAACTTATACCGGATGAAATTAAAATTATCTTGATGTGACAACCCTAACCACAAAAAATCCGGATATAACTTTAATTAATTATTACTTTTGAATAACACGGAATTATAATATGATTTTAATACACATAATAGTCATTTATATAAGCTATCGATTCATGTATAAATCTTCATCTAATACGGCATTACACCTGAGAAAAATAAATAAGACCGAAAATGATAAAAATACAATTTTTACTTTATTTAACCACAGTAAATGGACAATTTTTTTAAAGGTAGTACAGTTATATCTATACAATTAACTGGCATAGTCAATTTTATAGTATCCAATTTAGTTTTTCTGCAAAAAATAATTTTGTAAATTTTTAGACCCGGATATGGGCAAACTTTGAAACGGTGTACAAAAAAAACTAAAAGCTGTATCGCATCGGGAGTTTTACTCTGACGTTTGTAATGACATGGACTATAGTATTTTCGAATAAAAACAAAGTGAAACAAAATCGAGGTTTATAACACATAGTGGTCCGGCATAGGTTGGAATTAAGATGCATGCAGCATGGAACCTCTTATACTTTTACTATTTCCACTTACAATATTTATTAATATCGGACATTCACAGTAACATATCTTAAAATACAACGTTCACAGATAAAATAATAAAGAACAAAAAAGAGAGTAATTTAACAATAAGTTAGGATCACATTGTCCACGACTCTCTACGCCTCGCTCACAATCAAAAGACAAATTCAAATAATTCGACACAGATTTCAAAAGACAAATTGTTCTGTTTAATTGCCATATAAAATTTAATTTAACCAAAGATTGTGACACGACCTCCCACTCGTTATGAGATGTATTTACGATTCTACTTTTGGTATTGAATATAATGAGATTTCATTTGCATATCATTTGAAAATAATGACACCTTTCCTTGTTTTTACCGTTGTTGAGTGTCTCGTCAGTTTTAGCGTGACCCATTGTTTAACCACACTCATTATTAGAGCTATAATTGTTGTTTTCTGCACCTTTACTCCTCAAGGCCTTTATTCTTAAACGTTATTCTAAAGTTTACGATGGACATGAAAATAAGGCTTGCGAATAATGAGTTCGTGATGTAATTACAAACTATCGCCAAACATCTGTTAGGTATTTAAGTTAGAAAATTTGTCGTTAAAGAAAGTTGTTTAAATTGCACTTGTTACGTGACTTGTACTTGAGTTATAAATAACATAAAAGCGCTTATTTTCACGTGACCAAAGACATTTAACAGTTAATAGTTTTAGTACAGGCTTTGAGAACAAAATTTGTCTTCAAAGACCTCGTATTTATATTAGAGTATGTAATAACACAGTCAGTCTCATGTCCGTAATAAAAATTAAATCGCGAACATAATAATTATGTCAAGTTTTTATGTATCCCAAATCTCAATGCTGCAAATCTCGATGCGACAAAAACACAGATCGTATCTGTCATCTATACAAATATCATAATTAGTGTGTCATGATACCCAAAAAAATTGTTACCTGTTGGTTAATTTTGTTTATCTTAATTTCTTGTATAAAAATTAATTATTTTAAAGCTATAATTTGTTAACTTTTCATCAGACATCATTGAATCATAAAATTAGTTGAAAGCAAATAAAATCTAATTTTCCTTTGCTAGATGGCGTAACTGTCGAGCCAACACTCGGCAGATTTTGCACGGACGACTTCTCCATAACTCAAAGATTTAATCTCGTTGCACGTGACATTTATGATCAGTGTGTCAATGCAAAGAAGATAATGATATTGTCAGTATTGTCACGATAATTGAAAATGTTCCGCTCGAGGGGAGCGGAGGCTTGCCGGAAGCGTGCCGTGAGCGTCGCGTGCGTCTCTCGCCCACCTCTCCCCTGTAGGGTTGTCATCTATACTAATAATAAAGAGGAAAGATTTGATTGTTTGCATTAAATAGGCTCCGAAACTACTGAATCGATTTGAAAAATTCTTACACTGTTGGAAAGCTACACTATCCCCGAGTAACATAGGCTATATTATATTTTCAAAAAAATTAGGGATCCTTAATAAAACTCCAATAATGTAATCCAAGGTGTAAAAAATAAAGAAAACCGAAGCAAAGCGAGGGCGGTTACTCGTTGTACAATAAAATACAATTTTCCCGTATTCATCGTGTTTACTATTATGTTACTCATGTATTTTTCCCGTATTAAACAATACATTATATTTCCAAAACACACAATTTCTCTAAATTACACGAGGACTCACTTTATAACCGAATAGTACGTTTACTTATAATTAGATAATTAGTAATACTAACGCCTCAACTCAGAGTTATGAACCGTAACTTAAATCGTTCCTTAAGAGCCATTTCGCAAAACTCGGTTGATAAACTATAGGTATTTGAAGCGGCTCCGCGGCGTGATATTGCCTCGCGCGGCTCGCGTCGCGCTTGACCTCAGTTCTGTGCGAGTAATCTTCTTGATACTTTCAAACGTAAAAATTTTAAAATTATGAACATATAATTTTAATTATACACTTTGTGACCACATACATGTATCTGGTTTGTGACAATATAAGTTTATATAACAATTAAGAGTACAATGTAGTAGTACCATTATCGGTAACTTATTTACATAATACATTTTAGGTACATCACAATAAAGATGTCCAATAGATGCATATTGCAAAAATCAATATTTTGGCAAATCAACGTGAAAAATTAAAAATCACGTTTTTTCAAGGTGATCTATAAAATGCAATATGCGTCCATTTTGCCTGCGATATTCGCAGCGCGTCGAAATACATAGGTATACCTAAATTCAAATCAATCGGAGGGTATAGAACCGGGAAATCCCGGAACCGAAAATCCCGGGATTTACAAAGGAATACGGTACTTTTCAAAAGAACCAGGAAACAAAATAAAAGAACCGGGAAACAAAATAAAAGAACCGGGATTTTCTGAACTTTTGGGAAATAAAAATATGTCGCGTCGTGATACAAAAGATAACGTAAAAATAAAGGTAAATACAATCCATACACAAAAATGATTACAGCTTTAAAAAGAAGATATTCAGAACGTCGGCTACATGAAGCAGCTATACTAATATAATATTATTTACACAACCCAGATCGATATTTTTCTAATATAAATGAAGATGATTTAACTCTTTTTTCTCGTCCAAGCAGTGCTGAATTGTGCAATACAATTGTGTTGCTTTCATACAATTAATACGAAACTTATGTTTGCATGTAAGGTATAATAGTATGATGGTTACTCAATCACGGCAAACGACTATACGGATTTGGGTAGAAAACAGTTTTTCCCTATTTAATGCTCCTGAGAGATAAAATAGGAAACGCGATACTAACTATTTTCACGCGGGGAAAGCCGTGGTAAAATAATCCCGAAAGAACTGAAAATCCCGGGAATCCCGGTTCCAGCATAGGCGAGTACCGAAAATCCCGGTAATTTAAAACAGGATCGGTTTTCGATACCCTAATCATTACCGTGATACAAAAGATAACGTAAAAATAAAGGTAAATACAATCCATACACAAAAATGATTACAGCTTTAAAAAGAAGATATTCAGAACACTATTCTTTGAATGTTAAAAACGAATTCTTTATTGTTTTCTGTTGGTTTACAAAACAAAATATTGACAATAGTCTAGTATAATAAATTATGAGAAACGAAATTCGCACTTTCCTCCCAAACCACTTGCTCTACAAGAAAAATGTATGGCACATAAAATGTCAATCTTTTTATGGGCTACAACTTTTACTCGATCCTTTCGGAAATCGTCTAGGACGCACCGTTTAGGAGATATAAGGAGTTTTCGGAAAATTTGGGAGGGGGGGGGGTTAAGGTTGGGCCCAATAAGATTGGGTAATGTTGCAAGTATGAGTTCCACAGGGCGGATGGAAATTCAGTCGGAAATCGTCTAGGACGTACCGTTTAGGAGATATATGGTATTTTAGGAAAATTTGGGGAGGGGGGGGGGTAAAAGTGGGTTCAGTAAGATTTAGCAATAAGGTTTGGGGGTTTATTAAAGGGGGATGAAATTTCCGTCTAAACTTGTCTAGGACGCACCGTCTCCGAGATATCCGGGATTTCCGGTTTTCCAAAAATCTATATCCCGATATCCTGATCTGCCGATCTGCGCCTACCTGATGAGTGCGGTATTTGCCCGGATGCCTCCCAGATTATCACGACGCAAAATTCCACTTTTGGGTGAAGAACTGAGGGGGGGGGGGTATAGGGGGAGGCGAGGGGTTGTGAAGGGAAAAAATGAGAGGGTGATTTGTATTTGTGTTGTGTATTTGAGATACGTGAGTTTTGGGGAGTTGACGGAACTTGGGTGCACGAGAGTTTCCAAACAACGAATGTATTATCTTTGACTAATAATAAGTGACTATAGCTGACTAATGTCGGAGCTTCTATCATTCCAACATTTTGGCTTAGCAATAGGGTCCCGTTGACACCGTTTGGGTACGGAACTCTATAAAGTACAGATTGATCTAAAAGTTGTATAAATAAAGGGTATGTGTATACAAGTTATAATTATTTATTTATTTTTTTCTATGTAAATATGTAATTTACACATATAACAAAAAACCTAAATACTGTAAACAGTAACTAATGTCTAAAAACGGACAATGTTTTATTTCAAATTACAGCAGTGACTTCCAACCCAATAGGGGTTGAATTTCCAAAAATCCGATAGCCTAAAGCCTTCTTCGATAAATGAACTATCCAATACAAAAAGAATTTTTCAATTCAAACCAGTAGTTCCTGAGATTAGCGCGTTCAACCAAACAAACAAACAAACTTTTCAGCTTTATAATATTACAATAGTAATAGTATAGATTAGTATAGATATAGTTATATTTTGTACATATGTATGTTCGTGATTTTCTCCGTTACTACTTACACTACATAAATTGGAAAGAAATAGTTACTTAATTTCTATTGTTTTCTTCAAACCAAAGATGTTTAAAGCAGAATATTACGCAAACGGACCCCTGAATTGAAAAATGGTCTTTTGAAACCTATAATATTTTTGAAAGACCTTTTCAACGATACCCCACATTAAGGGGTAGACGAAGAAAAAATCATACGGAACGGACGGACGGAAGGACGGACGGCCGGACGGGCTAGCCGGCCGGTTGAAATAACGAACGGACTAGACATGATTCCGATTTGACTACAAAACCCTGAAAATTATAGAAAACTAAAAATAATACAATTGACTGTAACTAAAAATTCTCACGTGATCAAGACTGTTCAATGGCAATATAATTACGTTACTTTTACGAAATCTATTCCTTAGATGGCTAAAGCAAAAATTGACATAGGTCCGACGTCCAAGAGTGCTGCCGCACGACTGATTTGATTTCGCGCCAGTGCGTATCTTTATATGGTAAAGTAAATTCGTTTTAATAAATTATTTTTTGCAGTAAGATAAAAAAAAAATTACGTGTCATATTCGACAAAGACCATATTTTATTACTACATAAATTTTTGATGGGAAATACGCTTTATTGAATACAAAAATCGATGGTAAAGTCATGGCATAAACCATGAAAATTGGTAATGTTATTGAATTAATTTTGAAACGAATATTATAGTAATCGTATATCCCTTCTAATAAATGCAAAATATAATATATGAGTGTTCTCTAGACATTTTTTTTACTCAATTTAATAAAACTTAATAAAGAAAATCAGTGTATGAAATTGACTCTGTCGTCCTTTTGCTGAAAAATAGTTATGCTAGATTGACAGTTACGCAGAAACAAATTAATATTTTCAAAATTCCGGTAAATGAAGATCCAAGATGAAGGATTGATCTATTTTATGAGTTCATTTGCCAGCATTAATATCTTTCTTATGATACTAATTTTTGACATCAAATTCTTCATTCCGCGCGTCTAACCGCGAAATGGCTCTTAAAACATAATTTGTATGGTGATGCCTTACTAAGGAGCGATTAAAGTAACCGTTAGTGTCTCTGAGTTGGGGCGTTAGTCTAGAAAAATGTTTCAGACCTAAGCTTAATATTTAAATTCAAACTTTAACAATAAAGGTAGGTACCACCATTAACGATTAACAAAGGAGTGAGAATATCTCAGCCCTAGCTTCTCATTAAAATGGCAAATGGTAATAATGGAAAGTAAATAAATCTCAGAGATTTACATTGTTTCCTTTACAACCACAGTAAATTGTAATAATTTATCTTTCTATAGCGCGTGTATCAAAGACAAGGAGAGTGTTTGTACCTACTTTTAATATAATATTTATTCTAGAGTTAAATACTTCAACTCACTAGAAACAACTACCCTACCTAAGTCCAGAATAATCAGATGCAATTTTTGTGTGTAACAACAGACTAAATATACCTATCTGTTTATGAGTAATATGTTTAGTTTCTCAAGATAAATTCTAATTCTATAATATTATATATTTTAAAAATAATCAAGCCAATGTATCTACTGGTTACTTCATAAATACTTACACAATATAAAACGTGGTTTTAAATATAAATATGAAGTTGTTTAGATGTGCATCTACATAAAGCTTCAAAGTAGACTACGAACTCAAGCCCGTAAACGCTCGGAATATCTAAAAATTATGGACAACTGGCCGCGATTATGATTCAAGATATAGCTTAATGAGCTAATTAAACGTTTCAGGTTGCACGAATAACTCTAGATAAACTATAACTACGTACTGGTATATTCTTTTCAACACCCTTGCTCATAAATTGATTTTTATCACATGGCTTTTACACTCATAAACCATGGTATTAAACACTTGTGCTTTTTTTTCTTGATCGCACTAGTGTTTTATTTTATATTCCATCAAATTAAGTTTGTACCTTGCTGAAAGATATTATTTATGCATTCTATTTGCTCTTAACTTAGCCGGGTTACAGCTTTATTTTTAAATTTCGGAAAAAAGTTTTGACTTAGATACGTTTCGTTTCAGCATAAGACTAAAAATAACACTATTTTTGTAAAAAAAAAGAAGTGTACCACCTTGAATATGATAAATTTTCAACAACTTATTTACTTTAATTAATAATTCAACGTGAAACTAATTCATAAATACATAAATATTAGATTTTTTACATTTTGCGTTTTGGCTGTTTAGCGTAATTGTTCGTGCCTACGCTCCAATCTGCGCGCGCATAGCTAACACGCCGCGCGCAGAAAAAAAAAATCGGCGCGGAGCGCGCCATTTTTAACAAACTTTCCGTCTGGTCTGTGAGCATTGTTTATTTGAGTACGAATAATTTGTTTTTTTACTCGTAAGTCTGTTGAAAAACGTCGTATGACACACGTGAGGTTTGGTCATTACACTCTCGGTTTTCTTGCTGCACTCGCCTTCGGCTCGCGCTGTGCAATATCACCTCGAGTGTAATGACCAACATACCACACTTGAATCATAATGTACTATTTTAGTTCACCGGTTACTCTGTTATATGGTTATAGATGGTTAGAAGTTATAGAAGTTAATTTGGAGGAAAACTGTGCAAAAGGCAACCTTAATGCGAGAGTATGAGCGTGTAAACATTTATTATGAGTCATTATGAGCGAATAGATTTCAACTTTTTGACGCCTCCAAGATTCAGCGATGACAAACTTAGTAGAGACTATTGTGTACTATTATGTCTTCTATGGTAGAGAGAGACCAGTCCCGGATCTACGATTTTTTCGAACCGGGGCAGAAACTTGATAGTGGCGCCCCTCTCTCCAACGTTTGAGATAAATTACTTAAAAAAAACTCACAAATATATAATAATTGGCATTTTTCGTGAATGGGACAATAATAACTCTTTAATAAAGTATGCTAGGCACTTTGTGGAGCAAGTTTTTTATTTTTAATCATAGGATTATGATTTAGGCGCCCCCTGAAACTACCGCCCGGGGCGAGTGCCCCGGTTTGCCCTCCTTAGATCCGAGGATGGTAGAGACTAGACTTTGATGTACTGAACCGAAGAAAAGTTTTAATTCATTTAAACGAAAACCGTAGACATTTTCCATTTATTTGCCAATGATGAAAAAGGAATTAAGTATTTTGCAGATGACCGATTCTCTATTTACCATCAAATTGTCTGGATCGGTAATAGTATTCCATAATATTATGTCAGCGATTTATTTATTAGTATTCTCAATACAGGGTGTCCCAGCGCGAAGTGACCTCCCGGCGTCTATTGATTATGTGGATAAAACTATCGACAAAAACCATTAAAGTAAAGGTCTTATCGGTTCGGTTTATTTTTTATTAGCTTTTTAATTTTTTTTTAGAAAAACCTGACTTGTTGCACTATTTTCAAAATAATTTTTTTGTTTTTACATTTATTTTCATTCTGTTTTTTGTATTTAGTAGCTGTTTTCATAGTTTATCTATTCGAGGTATAAAATATACCTTAAATTGAATACGACATTTTTTAAAAACAAATTAAGTAAATTTTTTTTGAAAAAAAATTAGCCTTTTTCATTGAATTTCCCTAAAAAGTTAGAAAAATGCCCTATGAATATTATCTTTTTATTATTTATTATTAAATAACATGATATTACCTACAAAATCTCATTAAAATGTTTGTAGTTATCTCAGTCATTTACCGAACTACAAACTCTTGAAGTATGCACCCTATTTTCGATAATAAGAAGAGTAGACTTTTAAAACCAGGCTAGTGGATCATTTAAGTGTCTTACTATCAAAAATACCTTTTGCCCTTTGATATAATAATTTTAAAGGTAAGGAAACAATAAAAACAAATTGAAATTTAAATCATTTATTTAAAAAAAAAAACAGTAATTCATTCATAAGGTTTTCTAAACGACCGCTATTGGTATTAATACAGGCTAAGGCTCAAAATGACATCCTTTGAGTGGTTCTTTGCACTTTCAAAATGTTCGCTCCTATTTTTATGGTAGCAGCATCAATCCTCTGTTTCAATTGTTCTCACGTAGCTATTGGCACAGCATACACTTTTTGTTTAATGTGACCCCAAAAATAATAATTAAGAGGCGTTAAATCAGGAGACCAAGAGAGACAGGTGGTCTAGTAGCATGGTCCTCCAAGGTCTCAATTGAAACAAAGTATTGAAGCTGATGCTACAAAAATAGGAGCGAACCTCTTGGAAGTGCAAAGAACCACTCAAAGGATGTCATTTTGAGCCTTAGCTTGTATTAATGCCAATGGCGGTCGTTTCGAAAACGTTATGAATGAATAACTATTTTTTTTTTAAATAAATGATTTAAATTTCCATTTGTTTTTATTGTTTCCTTACTTTTAAAATTATTATATCAAAGGGCAAAAGGTATTTTTGATAGTAAGACACTTAAATGATCAACTAGCCTGGTTTTAAAAGTCTACTCTTCTTATTATCGAAAATAGGGTGCATACTTCAAGAGTTTGTAGTTCGGTAAATGACTGAGATAACTACAAACATTTTAATGAGATTTTGTAGGTAATATCATGTTATTTAATAATAAATAATAAAAAAATAATATTCATAGGGCATTTTTCTAACTTTTTAGCGAAATTCAATGAAAAAGGCTAATTTTTTTCAAAAAAATTTACTTAATTTGTTTTTAAAAAATGTCGTATTCAATTTAAGGTAGATTTTATACCTCGAATAGATAAACTATGAAAACAGCTACTAAATACAAAAAACAGAATGAAAATAAATGTAAAAACAAAAAAATTATTTTGAAAATAGTGCAACAAGTCAGGTTTTTCTAAAAAAAAATTAAAAAGCTAATAAAAAATAAACCGAACCGATAAGACCTTTACTTTAATGGTTTTTGTCGATAGTTTTGTCCACATAATCAATAGACGCCGGGCGGTCACTTCGCGCTGGGACACCCTGTATAATCAAATAGGGAATTCAACGGGAATCTCATAAACTAACAATGAATAGCTGAACTAATCTAATTGGAAGCTCAATAGCGATGCATTGACAAATTATGTGATGTAGTTGGAATCTGCTTATAAGCAATATGCCGTATTATGTAAGTGTACAGCAACCACACATCACATTATCCATTCAGTTAAGAAAGTCAAGTCGCAAAACGACTTATACGTTGTGAGGCAAAAACGTTGACTAAGTTTTCCTGCTTATTGGGAAATGCGATATTGATGTAGGTGATGTATTATGGTCAACTGATGAATATCATGAAATGCCATTTCTCATTTTTTAGAGACGCATTGCTAATACTGATAATTGTAGAAGTCCGTTTAATAATGTATTCAGATTTATGTTTGGAATTATAAAAATTTACTTCTTAGATTGTTCCCAGTCTGGTTTGGTAAAGCACCAATAACACCACAGTCACCAACAATAGGCATTCTGATTCTTAAAAAGGAGTTAAGGAGCACAGAGAGAGTTTAGATAATAATTGGCAATAAATAGGTGGAGATGTGAGATCTAGTCGGCGCAGTGGCACGACTCAGTTTGGCGCGATGGCGGTACTGGCGGTAACGACGCAGACGCAGTGATAGTTCCCAGGCGATCTGTTCCGGGGTCACGGTGTCGCCCGCGCCATCGCGGTGCATTAGAAAATGACAGTAATGATTTATGCGAAATTAGGTTTTTGTTGGTCACGAGCTCGCTTACGCAGCTTCAAGCGATGACCATGTTGGGATAGAACGAGCATATCGAATATTCTAATGGCAGGATAGAATTACGAGTTGAATATCATAGATGTTAGGATAGACGCTGAATTAAGATAAAATTACAAGTTTTAAATGTCGATGTAATCTATTTTTTAACGATTGACGATAATTTTTTAACGATTGACATAAGTTACTCGTGCTTTTGACGAAAATAATAATAATCTTCTATTAATTATTATTAGCATTTCTGCAGGTTATGTTAACCACAAATCACTATAAGTTTTTTATGGTACTTATAACGGTTTAAACACATAATCAGAAATACATACACATAATATAGATGTGCATCTCTAAACTCTCCCAAAATGTGTAACGGATTGATAGGTACGTATTAAAATTGAAGACAAAAAAAAAATTATATGGATACCTAATGTTATTATTATTTTTATTTTAGTTTTTATCTATCGCTCTAAAACGCAGTGCAAGAGAATAACACTTTTTTCGATAATTGGACACCGTTAGGAATCGTTATTAGTTATGACTAACGCAAACATGCCACGTTTACAACCTTATTTGCTTCTGAGAAAAGTGGGACCTGCCTACTCGGAAACGGGAAAATATGCTAACTTATGACTGGTAGATAGTATATAAGACGACGTGTTTCTTACGATCCGTCCTTATCGCAAATATACGTCGATGTCGCTAATGTATCCGGATATAATGAGAAGCCTTCTGCTTTGCGATCGGTGCGCTATTTCAATGTATCTGAAGACCTAACTTTGGATCCTAAATTAAATCTTAACTGAGGATCTAATTATTGTAGCGGCTAGAATTAAAACATTATTTTATTTTGCATTTCCATATTTATGAATAAGTATTTTAAATTCTTAATTAAAAGGTGTACAAAACTAAACAATGGCGCTCCTTCGTTCAAAGAAGATTCTGGATTAGTAATTCTCGTTTTGTAGATAACAAAGGTCGCAGGTGCAGTGTACCATTAGAGACTTAAATTGACAAGCTTTCCTGGTTAGTAATTACAAGCCTCCTGTTATCTCATTCCGTAGCTCTCGGAGAGTACATAGTATTATTAGTATTATAGCCAGAGCGTTTGTTTTGTATGCTGACGAAATAATTTTTGACGAAATGTTTTTTTAGCCACATAAAATTTTGTTGAAAATTCAGCAGAATAATTATTTGGACCTAGTTATGTTTTTCATACTTTTTGGACTTTAAAATAACTCTCACATTCTTTGTTATTAAAACAATTTATAAAAGAATAAATTGAAAAATCTAAAATGAAGGAACTTGACTATTTCAATGTAGGCTCAATTCAAGCAGAGTTTTTTTTGCTATCGATTTTTTCACTAACGCGACTACAACCGTTTAACTGTCAGAGGGGGGAGACCTGAATCTAACCAAAATTGGTACTTTAAAGCTGAATATTTTGTAAAAAAACACGCTAGATTTCAATATCTATGTAATAAAAAATATAATTATGTGTAAGTCTCCCTTTCGGTTTCGGTAGAAACGAACTAATGTTGAACGCACATATATCCGCATCGTCCGCAGCGGACGCTCCGTATGCGGATACCCTCGCACATATGTCCGGATTCACCGTACGGATTTTTTAGTATTGCCAACAATTTTTGAAGTTTTTTCCAACCTGTAGTGAAAAACGGTGAAGACTGTTAAGATTGATTCAGCTGTGGAAAAATTGTTGCAGTAGCCTGCATATTGGCCGAAGAAAGTCAAATTCAAAAAAAAGAAGATTTTAGGTTCATAATATCAATTTGAAAAGGCAGTAAGTTGAACGGCAAATTCTATACGTTATTTCCCGGCTTGGTGGATGATGGTCAATGAACCTAGATAATTGAAAACTTTAATTTGTAACTTGAATTTGAGGGAAATTTAATTTCCACACACACACACACGGTCCTTATTATTTTTTATTAGTTTTCGACTTTGTCTCATATTTCAATAACGTAGTTAGTCATCGCAGTTTGAGGAACACCATTCGGAATCTCGAATGTCCGAAAACAATGATGTATAGGTATAAACACGAAGGCGAGATCTCCTCACAGGATTCGTTTACTATGAAACGTTTCTCCTAATGCGTTGTCAAAAGCATCGTGGCATGGCAACACTGAGTACCAGCACACGCCCTACGTATGACGTCATCCGCATTTTGGATACCTTCGGTATTTTCAGAAATGCGATGCGGACGATGCGGATGACAGATGCGTCGGTATATGTCATCCGCACCGTCCGTACGCATTTCTGAAAATGCGGAAGGTATCCGAAATACCGACAGTGTTGCCATGCCACGATGCTTTTGACAACGCATTAGGAGAAACGTTTCATAGTAAACGAATCCTGTGAGGAGATGTCGCCTTCATATTTATGCCTATATATAATTGTTTTCGGACATTCGAGATTCCGAATGGTGTTCCTCAAACTGCGATAACTAACTACGTTATTGAAATATGAGACAAAGTCGAAAACTAAAAAGAAATAATGAGTATTATGTATTTTAATTTCCCTTAAATTAAAGTTACAAATTAAAGTTTTCAATTATCTAGGTTCATTGATCATCATCCACCAAGCCGGGAAATAACGTATAGTATTTGCCGTTCAACTAACTGCCTTTTCAAATTGATGTCATGAGCCCAGAATCTTCTTTTTTTCGAATTTCATTTTCTTCTTCCTCTTCCAATGCGCACGCTATTATAACAGTTTTTTCCATAGCTGCATCAGTCTTAATATTTTGCTTTTGCAATCTGAGAATCTGAGTCTGACAACTGTCAGTTGAATAAAGGAATATATTATTATGAAGTTTATGAAAACTATGAAATAATATACATTTAATGGCCAATACTTGACGATTGATAGCAAACTATACAATACAATACAATACAATACAATACAATACAAAAATCTTTATTTCATCTCATCCTCAAATTACATTCAGGTAACATTTTAAAATATGAATAAAAGGAAAAGATATGTAAGTGCTAAGTAATCTGTGGAAGATCTGGTGTCTAAACTAAGCCTTGGCCTGTATCTTAGTACACAATACCTAAACTATACCTATACACGGAAATAAATTGACACAGAACTAGTGGGATTTTTTCCTACTAGTATTGTCAACAGGACTACTCAACAAGACGAGTGGGAATAAACGAATGACATCGCACCGTTTTTCACTAAAGGTTGGAAAAAACTGCAAAAATTGTTGGCAATACTAAAAAATCCGTACGGTGAATCCGGACATATGTGCGAGGGTATCCGCATACGGAGCGTCCGATGCGGACGATGCGGATATATATGCGTTCAGCTTAAGGCCGATAGTTCGGTGTCGGTTTCGGCTGAAAAAACAGTTTCGGTCGGACTCTTTCTTTAATCACATCAGTAGAAAAGTAATCCAGTTTAAAACTAGAAATCATAACGGAAAAACACGCGAGAAAAGGAAATATACTATCAACTGTTACGACTAAGTACTTACTACTCGCACCTCGTGTTAATTGATCCTAATCTTTCGCCTTCCTGTCGGTAATTGGGTTTGCAAATTGACAGCTATGTGGAAACGCGTTGTGTTACATGAGTAATGAATAATGATCCTCGACATTAAACCTCGGCAATAATACGCTTTTTTACAATTTTGCTCAAGTGTCTATTGCGATATTGAACTGTGTAGACGTGTCAATATTTTTTATTGAATTTCATTGCGTCGGTAATGCTCTAAGTATTGCTGAGCGACAGTCACGTGGTATATAAAAAATCCTTAGGTACTTCAACTATCGTAAGCTTGCTTTAATTAAAAAACAAGTTACATTAACAGTCACTATAAATAATCACAAGTCATCACCAATTAAAAAATGAGCAGAGTTATACGTAGGACATACCTTTATATCTCTAAAAATTTTCCATCGCAGTTTACACATACTTAATATTATTATAAATGTGAAATTTTGTGAAGATGTTTGGATGTTTTTTCCTCAATCACGCCTCAACTACTTAACCGATTTGGCTGAAATTTGGAATGAGATAGCCTATACCCTGGGTTAAGTTTACTACTTTGTATTCCGGAAAAGTTCAGGGTTTCCGCGGGATTTGTAAAAAATCGATATCCACGCGCGCGAAGCCACGGGCATCCTCTAATATCTTATATTATTGTGTCCTAATCCAACATTCTACTTATAGGTGCACTTTATTTTTATGTGGTTCTACATTAAAATCTAAATTAATTAAATAAAAAAGGCGAAGCCGCGAGCAAAAGCTAGTTAATAAATGTAGGTAGGTAGGTACTTTAATATTAATTAATGAGAGTCCTATAACATGAGAAACCGTTCTTGTATCTTATATCATTACTGTAACTCAATATTTTAGCCTCAAAAATACCTTCAGTCTCATAATATACATTACGTTAGTTGGTATAAAAAATGTATGTACTTATCATGTTACTAAAGTAACAATAAACTTTGGTACAGCAGAAGTATTAATATTTAATTAGTAATGCTAGGAATTGTTCGTATGCCCGCAGGGAACTCTACATGAAAGCAATTACGTAGGTACTGGTAGTGTATGAATCATTTTCTGAAGTCTACAATTTTACTGGAAGGCATGCGTGTTACTGATCGTTTAAAGTTAAAAATTGGTAATTTATTCCGTAATAACTTAATTTAATATAACGTGACAATTACCGCGATTAACGAAAATTACAATATTTTTGTAATGATAGAGTCAATGGGAATGAAGGCTTTTAGGGTTCCGAAGTAAAATTGGAACCCATAGAGTTTTGTCATGTCGGTCCGTCTGTCCATCCGTCTGTCCGTTCATCTGTCCGTTCGTCTGTCCGTAGCAAAGCGCTGAGACCCTTAGTAGGTACTAAAAAGCTGTAATTTGGCATGGATATACATATAGTGTGTCCAACGATCAACTAGCGATAATTTAAGGGCATGAAAACTACTTTCATCTAATTTCAAACTAATTTCATCGACAAAAACACCGTAGGGGTTTAGCCATCTTTTTTTTTCAATGTAGCACGTAGGTGAACGCTAGAGTACGGAAACTCGCAAAAAAATTCTCAACAATTGTTTATATGATCAGCCATGGTCCTCAGTTACACCATTACTGATGCGTTGCCGCTTTAAATTATTATATTTAGAAAATTGAGACTGAAGTAAGAAATAAGAAATAGAAGAAAAATACAGAAGTGAGTTACAGTTTATAGGTATTATGTCCGCTAGTTTACGCCCTCGAGCTTCCGCGATTTCTCTGCGATAAAACGATGATACTGCGTTCTAAGATATGGTCTTAGACTGTATGAGTATATTAACTATGTACACGAATTCTGTGTAGCGGTGAACGGCCGTATTGTTTGGCTAGCGGGACTGAAGCCGCGTGGTGCCTTGTATCGGCCCACGGGTCCCACGACTCTCACGCAACTACGCTAATTGTCAGATTCGGCCATCGGCGTCGCTTGAGAGGCTTAGGTCAATTCAATTCCAACTGTCAATACAGTTATTGGACCTACCTTGTACTTGGCTTCTATCTGATGAATAGTTCTAGCACGAGCGATATCATGTTTCCCTGGTGCTCGTACTTGTGAATTGCGTGCAATACTTATTTATTTATTTAATTACAAATCTTGTACACAAATACAGTATGTGAGACTTAATAATATAAATTTTGTAGGTACAAAGGTACTGCTATACTTCTATGCAATCCTTTAATTAGTTAATTTTGAAATTAAAATACAGAATAAAAGTTGTTTTTAATTAAAAAACAAATATCAATAGTTACCGGTATTTGTCATTAATTTGCGTTTTATAAAAATTATGGCTAATCATCATAGTAGTCTAGCGGACTTATTAAAAGTAGAATTTTACGAACCTGATAGATTAATATTCTTTGATAACTGTCGCATCTTTCTTAGCCTAATGATATTTTAAAAAGTCTTAACTTTGAGGTTTTTGGAAACGTGTCGTTATATCCGAGTCATTGGTTCCTTTCCTCATTGTCTAGTTGTCCTCTTCAATTAAAATACGAGCGGTAGAAGATGCGAAACACTGGAGGTTATTTAACCGCGAAACACAACGTTGTATGAATAGTAATTGCCTTTTGATTGGTATTAATATTTATTTACGGCAAAATAATTCAATTAACTAACTAACTAACATTATACAGTTGATTGTGTGTTAATATTTTTGCAATTATTAACAGTTGACACAATTTTACCGATGTATATTATGTTTCGTTTATGCAGTCTGTCCAGCGACTAACTAGCGATAATATTATGGCTTAAAGCCCAATATTTTCTTTTCATTGTTAAAAATACAATTTAGGTATAGGTACCTACGCTTTTTTTATCATCCCTAGCGGGAGAAAAATCTCTGCTTTTACAATTTAAACGCTTATACAATGATCTGAAAATAAAACGTGTTGAATAATTTTATCTTCGTTGCATTTTCATATTTTTCTTCGCTAATGAGTTTGGATACAGCCTTTATATACTTCCTCTTTTCTTCCGTTCTATCTTTAGCTATTTATTTTGCGAGAAATCGTGAAGGTTTCATTTAATTACTGTCACTTAAGGGTATTAGTCATTCTAAATTGTATCTAAATATAATTCTGGAGTGGAGTTTCTATCTCATTATGTTTCGATGTAATCTCATGCTAGTCGTGCTCGTTGTCGACCCGAGGGCGCCCGACTTGGTTACACCGCTTTGGCGGGGCCATTGAAGTAATATGTAGCTAAGACAGGCGACAAGCCACTATAAATTCTTTTATCTTTCACTACCTTAAATCCCAGCAAGAAAACGCCCTATCTGCTAAATTCGTTTGCCCGAGCCGAAGTAGGCTGCAATAAATCTTATTAAGAGGAATATTGCTACGTGAAACAATTTTATTTAGAGACTAGAAAATCGCCCTCGCTTCGCTTCGGGAAAAATAGTAAAAAAAATATTTTTTTATTTACTTAAATAGCCGGCAAACGAGCTGACAATCCACCTGATGGTAAGTGGCTATCGCCGCCCATGAACATCAGCAACACCAAAGGCATCACCGACGCGTTGCCGGCCAGGAAAGAAAGAAGAAAAAGAAAGAAAGAACTGGCTCTCAAGCCCCCAGCCGGAACACGACGAGTCGTTTGGCGGCTGACTCATGCTCGAGGGTGGTAGCTATCCAGGCGAACCCCTGGAGAAATAATAATAGTAATAATGATATTAATTAACAATTAAAATCAATACTACCAATACAATCCCTTCGAGGGCCCTACCACCAGCGGTAGGCTATATTTATATAATATAGCCTATATCACTCGAGGATAATGTAGTTTCCCAACAGTGAAAGAATTTTTCAAATCGGTTCTGTACTTTCGGAGCCTATTCAATGCAAACAAACAATCAAATCTTTCCTCTTTATAATCTATACTAATATTATAAATGCGAAAGTAACTCTGTCTGCTACTCAATAACGCCTAAACCACTGAACCGATTTTGATGAAATTTGGTACAGATATAGAATTGAGCTCGGGAATGAACATAGGATACTTTTTATCCTGGAAAATAGACCTGTTCCTGAGGGATAACTCTTCCACGCCAAAACCACTGAACCAATTTTGATGAAATTCGGTACAGATATAGAATTGAGCTCGGGAATGAACATAGGATACTTTTTATCCCGGAAAATAGACCTGTTCCTGAGGGATAACTCTTCCACGCCAAAACCACTGAACCAATTTTGATGAAATTTGGTACAGATATAGAATTGAGCTCGGGAAAGGACATAGGATACTTTTTATCCCGGAAAATAGACCTGTTCCTGAGGGATAACTCTTTCAAGCCACTAAACCGAATTTGATGAAATTTAGTACCGACATAGAATTGAGCTCGGGAAAGGACATAGGATACTTTTTATCCCGGAAAATAGACCTGTTCCTGAGGGATAACTCTTTCGAGCCACTGAACCGATTTTGATGAAATTTGGTACAGATATAGAATTGAGCTCGGGAAAGGACATAGAATACTTTTTATCCCGGAAAATAGATCTGTTCCTGAGGGATAACTCTTTCAAGCCACTAAACCGATTTTGATGAAATTTAGTACAGATATAGAATTGAGCTCGGGAAAGGACATAGGATACTTTTTATCCCGGAAAATATACCTGTTCCTGAGGGAGAACTCTTTCAAGCCACTAAACCGATTTTGATGAAATTTGGTACAGATATAGAATTGAACTTGGGAAAGGACATAGGATACTTCTTATCCCGGAAAATAGACCTGTTCCTGAGGGATAACTCTTTCAAGCCACTAAACCAATTTTGATGAAATTTAGTACAGATATAGAATTGAGCTCGGGAAAGGACATAGGATACTTTTTATCCCGGAAAATAGACCTGTTTCTGAGGGATAACTCTTTCAAGCCACTAAACCGATTTTGATGAAATTTAGTACAGATATAGAATTGAGCTCGGAAAAGGACATAGGATATTTTTAATCTCGGAAAATAGACCTGTTCCTGAGGGAGAACTCTTTCAAGCCACTAAACCGATTTTGATGAAATTTAGTACAGATATAGAATTGAACTTGGGAAAGGACATAGGATACTTCTTATCCCGGAAAATAGACCTGTTCCTGAGGGATAACTCTTTCAAGCCACTAAACCGATTTTGATGAAATTTAGTACAGATATAGAATTGAGCTCGGAAAAGGACATAGGATATTTTTAATCTCGGAAAATAGACCTGTTCCTGAGGGAGAACTCTTTCAAGCCACTAAACCGATTTTGATGAAATTTAGTACAGATATAGAATTGAACTTGGGAAAGGACATAGGATACTTCTTATCCCGGAAAATAGACCTGTTCCTGAGGGATAAGGTCAAATTTTGTTATATGTAGTTGATAGATTCGTTATTTATGAAGCGATTTTTATGACTCATTTTAGGGTTCCGAAGTCAAAACAGAATTCTCATAGTTTCATCATGCCCGTCCGTGCGTCCGTCAATCGGTCCGTCCGTAGCATAGCGCAGAGGCCCTTAGTGCTAGAAAGCTGTAATGTAGCAAGGATATACATGTTTATTGAAACTTTAAACTGGAGGAATAACATTTTTAAAAATATGTTTTTAGGATTCCTCTCCTAGAGGTAATATGGGGATAATTTTTTTCCGTCACGCACCTCATAGTAGTAAAGGTCTCTCAAAAATAATATGGGTCTGCTAAGCTTTTCGATTGAGGGGTCTGTTTGTGAAATATTCGTAAGTGTTGGACACGTAAAAAAATTCATGGCAATAGATAGCATTAAGATGAATTCAAAAGGAAAACTATCATGGCTATATTAGCATACGTAGTTATTGAGTCCTATAAACTTAGAACTTCGGAACTCTATATTACCAGTGACCTGACACGCTATTAGCCGGTTATTTAACCAACTTCAAAAATGTAGCAGGTTCTCAGTTCGACTGTTATAAACAAAAATTAACTTTAACATAATTTGAAAAATCAATCTTTAAAGGGTTAATTCAGGGAATGTTTATACGAAACTTCGTCATTTATACGGTTCTGAAGTAAAATCGGAACCCTAATAGTTGTAAGTTTAGAGTAAGTTTGGAGTAAGAAGTTGTAAAACGAACAGATGAGTCACCTCATGGTAAGTGGTCACTTTCGCCAATGTACATTAGCAACGCTAAAGGAATCACTGATTTGCTGCTGCCCAAAAAGAAAAGAAAGATATGTTTTTGAAGTGAAACTTCTTTAGAATCGTTGTGATTTCAAACCGGATGCAACGGAAAAAAAGACAGGTAAGAGACACAAATACAGATGAAGCAAGGAAAGAATGACACATAAATATTCGTCAGTTAAAATAAATAAAAACGACATCGCGACAGTAAAAATGATAAGTTGTATTCATAGATGGCGCGAGGAATAAGATAGAAGATTCGTTTTATTGCTAGATAGATGGCGCTAGCTGCTCATTTTACTCTTCATATTATGTTAAGAGATGGCGTTAGTTACCACTGTTTTCTTCTTCTTATGTTCGTGGTTATCTTTTAAAAAGTGCTAAGTTGTATTCATAGATGGTCCAACCCAAGTGTCGGAAGTCATTACGCCGGGCGAGGACCTTCAATATGTCATAACGACTGTTATCTTACGACAACAACCGGGACCGACAGCTTTACGTGCCCTCCGAAGCTCGGAGAGCTCAAGAATTTTTTGCCACTAGCTGTCACCTATCTAACTACTGACCGTGCTCGCTATTGTTTAACTTCATCGATTACTATTAGAACCGACACAAGCCTCTGCGCCCGGGCTATGAATGCTTCAACCCATAATGGACTATTACAAGGCACGGGTCTCCTCTCTTCATAGTATGGACATGTTTGCTGTCAATTTATGAAAAACATGTTTTATAATAAAGGGATCTTTATTTTCGGCGTACGAAGTCGCGGGTAACAGCTAGTACTAGTATAGATGTAAAAATGTAAACGAATAAGATGAAGACAATTAAGCAGCAAAATGCTACGTTATAATAATCTTTATAGATCATGACTGATAGGCATATCATAAAATAGTTTTTTACAATTTGTTTAATGTGTGATGCTAATTACTGGTATCTTGAAATCTTTATTACTTATATGAATTTTATCTATGTATTTTACTAAGAATAATATTGGTGCTGTGATGCATTTATTGCTGTTAATTTTTTTGTGGCGTATCAGATAATGACACAGTAGGTTGTAGGAGTCATTTACATTCTATCCATTGTCTAGATTCTAGCCTATTGTCCTAGGTAGGCAACGGAAGCCGCAAGTTGTGTCGCGTATCGACGTTCACCTTGTTAGTTATAATAACGCTGAGAAAACCAAGATCCGATTTATATTTATCTGGCACTAAAATTTCCCTAGCTTGGGAAACAAACTTTTCATTCCAAAGTCAAGGTCTCTACATAAAGACATATGTACTTAGCTATGAGATCGATTTCCGATTAATTTCACCATTCAGTAGTAGGACAAATGCATTTAATTTAGTTACAAGCGAATGTAGCTTATTTATACAAAGAAACAATTTGATTTAATTAAAGTCATGATTGTCGAAGTACTGATAGAATCATGGCTAGAATGAGCACTTTCCCAAAGCGCCGGCTACCGAGTGACCGTCCGCGCGTCCCCGAACTGTTATGTAGGTACTAGGTACTGTAAAAGGATCTCAACTGTACCATTAACCCCGTTATATCTGTGTGACCCAAAGACATTTAAGACCCCTATAATTATATTTAATATCTTTGGTGTGACCAGAGATGGATCTTATGACCAAGATCCATAAGTAGCATGTAACACAATTGATACAATTATACTAGAGTAGACAATTCGGATATTATTCCCTAGATCAATAAATTGATTTAGGCATCGCGCGTCGGAGTGAAAATAAAGAAAGGTTTTTTAATGGTTAATGGTTGGTTATTGGTTGGCTAATGGTAGGTTAGTTTAATTTTGAATCTTGATTTAACACCCCAGTCCTGTTTTCAGCTCTCGTTGTTAATTTTGTAAACTCGCATCAAAATGACAAGCCGATTCCACTTTAAGATTTTTAATATTGGTTTAGAATTTAGATAAAGTAACGTGTACCTACCTAGAGTTGGACCTGACACTTCATTTCCAAATATTATATGTCGATACCAATGGCCATAGTATTCACTGTTGTATTTCCATAACATTTTCATCGGTGCCTATTGAATGTAATAATGTTATCATATCACATTGAATAACATTGCAAAACTGTAAAAACTTGTTTCAGATAAGGAAGTTAACAAAGCTGTCGAAAATAATGTAGATTACGTTGTCTTCTACTTTTTGCCGTGAAAACTCATTTTTTGTCGTTGAAAATTGTTGTTTTGAATTTAAAATAAGATTGTTCAAATATTACCGGTTTACATAACCGATACGATCCGTTGAAGCAGCAATCAAGCGTATCGTCAATTAGGTATCGGGAATAGGTCAACAATTACGTCCAAACAATAGTGTTTGAAAAAAGACAATCTCATTCTCTATGTATCACATTGTTCTCGTATGAAAATACAGTTTCGTTAACAATACATATTTAATAAACAAGTGAGTGAACGCATAACATGTTTTATATTGAACGATGGAGTGAAAGAAGGACCATTTTTTGTCCATGGCCCAAAAAGAACCGGCCGACAACAAGCCCAGCTAGTTTAGACCACTGTGATGTGAATAAAGAAGTAGGTACCTTTTGAACTTGTTTTCATGTTTAGTGTTGTACATCCAATTAACACGAAAATACATTTCTGTATTAAACTTTGGTAACAACGGTAAACAAACATAAAGCTATTGAACGCATTAAATTGTAAAGCATTTAATTGAATATAATTAAGTAAACATCGGAAAACCCTTGTTTTAAAAACAAAAGACAAATACAATTCTGTGTATAAAAATATAAATAACACATACGGTGACTCAATCATACAGTCGAGTTAGCCGCAATGGAACTTTAACCTCAATTTAGAATCACACTCACCTGTCACGGTTATCCCCTCAGCTGCAGGAAAGCCTCTTGGTTTATTTGTAAACAAGGTGGAGTAAAAAAGAAAGTTAACATACGTGCGTACTCGACGCCGGTCAGAGTAAAACTGAACTAAACTAAAAACTACAAGAGCAACTGAGCGACCAGCGTCATAGCTAGCTGGTAGTGGCCATGTGCGAATTGAGTTCATTGGGAGCCACACCGGTCGAACGAGCGACTGCGCAAGAGTATGAATTGCCCATGTTTGTACGGTAGAAGCGCATGGTACACGATAATGCCACCCACGCGTACTGGATTTGTTTATTACACGTTATCACGAATTATAGCTAATTATTATAATTGTAAACAATACTGTTTAACAACACCATACACATACACAAACATACGCGCGCGCGCGCGTTGTTAAATTCAATAATTTTAGTCAAATAACTCTCATGTATGACGTGACGACGCAAGAAATAAAAGGATTTTTATTTTTTTTAATTTATTTTTATTTATCAAATAATGGTGTTACATATTGTTACATGTGTTATGTAAATGAACTACATGGACATTTACTTTTAAAGAATAACTTTACACTAAAGGATTTTTTAATAAAAAATATTATTTGTTTTAGTTTTAATATTCCTAACCCTGAAAAGTAGATATTTAGGTACTCGTCTATATTCTGTTAATAAAAATACAATACTTAAATTGAAAATATTTTTTTGCTTATTTGTATATTCTTGATTACAATTTCACCTGAATGTCTTGGATGGTAGAGCGCCTTAACCGAATCAATAAGAGCTTTACTTAGAGCTTACTGTGAGCTATTTTAACAACTGCATTTTACAATAACATGAATAACACATAACAAAGTAAAGTACTTTGAGTAAACGTCAACGTAACATGTAGTTAAGTAACATATGAAAAAGCTTTTGCAATAACTAAGACCTTATAAAAATGTTATATTCCGGGAGTAATAAATAAGTATACCATTAAAGACGTCCAGTTAGTATTATGAAACTCATGAACGATGCAGAGAGACTGTGAAAGTGGGTGTTATGTAAACACCATTTGCCCCGCATTTTAGTCTTATTGTACCCCTAAGATTTTATATCTGTCCTTCATGGGCGTAATCGTCGCAAATATAGTAGGCTTCTATAAGCAAAAACATATAAATTCTGTTTTGAACATTTAAGGTTTTATTTTATACTAGCTGTTACCCGCGACTTCGTACGCCGAAAATAAAGATCCCTTTATTATAAAACATGTTTTTCATAAATTGACAGCAAACATGTCCATACTATGAAGAGAGGAGACCCGTGCCTTGTAATAGTCCATTATGGGTTGAAGCATTCATAGCCCGGGCGCAGAGGCTTGTGTCGGTTCTAATAGTAATCGATGAAGTTAAACAATAGCGAGCACGGTCAGTAGTTAGATAGGTGACAGCTAGTGGCAAAAAATTCTTGAGCTCTCCGAGCTTCGGAGGGCACGTAAAGCTGTCGGTCCCGGTTGTTGTCGTAAGATAACAGTCGTTATGACATATTGAAGGTCCTCGCCCGGCGTAATGACTTCCGACACTTGGGTTGGACCATCTATGAATACAACTTAGCACTTTTTAAAAGATAACCACGAACATAAGAAGAAGAAAACAGTGGTAACTAACGCCATCTCTTAACATAATATGAAGAGTAAAATGAGCAGCTAGCGCCATCTATCTAGCAATAAAACGAATCTTCTATCTTATTCCTCGCGCCATCTATGAATACAACTTATCATTTTTACTGTCGCGATGTCGTTTTTATTTATTTTAACTGACGAATATTTATGTGTCATTCTTTCCTTGCTTCATCTGTATTTGTGTCTCTTACCTGTCTTTTTTTCCGTTGCATCCGGTTTGAAATCACAACGATTCTAAAGAAGTTTCACTTCAAAAACATATCTTTCTTTTCTTTTTGGGCAGCAGCAAATCAGTGATTCCTTTAGCGTTGCTAATGTACATTGGCGAAAGTGACCACTTACCATGAGGTGACTCATCTGTTCGTTTTACAACTTCTTACTCCAAACTTACTCTAAACTTACAACTATTAGGGTTCCGATTTTACTTCAGAACCGTATAAATGACGAAGTTTCGTATAAACATTCCCTGAATTAACCCTTTAAAGATTGATTTTTCAAATTATGTTAAAGTTAATTTTTGTTTATAACAGTCGAACTGAGAACCTGCTACATTTTTGAAGTTGGTTAAATAACCGGCTAATAGCGTGTCAGGTCACTGGTAATATAGAGTTCCGAAGTTCTAAGTTTATAGGACTCAATAACTACGTATGCTAATATAGCCATGATAGTTTTCCTTTTGAATTCATCTTAATGCTATCTATTGCCATGAATTTTTTTACGTGTCCAACACTTACGAATATTTCACAAACAGACCCCTCAATCGAAAAGCTTAGCAGACCCATATTATTTTTGAGAGACCTTTACTACTATGAGGTGCGTGACGGAAAAAAATTATCCCCATATTACCTCTAGGAGAGGAATCCTAAAAACATATTTTTAAAAATGTTATTCCTCCAGTTTAAAGTTTCAATAAACATGTATATCCTTGCTACATTACAGCTTTCTAGCACTAAGGGCCTCTGCGCTATGCTACGGACGGACCGATTGACGGACGCACGGACGGGCATGATGAAACTATGAGAATTCTGTTTTGACTTCGGAACCCTAAAATGAGTCATAAAAATCGCTTCATAAATAACGAATCTATCAACTACATATAACAAAATTTGACCTTATCCCTCAGGAACAGGTCTATTTTCCGGGATAAGAAGTATCCTATGTCCTTTCCCAAGTTCAATTCTATATCTGTACTAAATTTCATCAAAATCGGTTTAGTGGCTTGAAAGAGTTCTCCCTCAGGAACAGGTCTATTTTCCGAGATTAAAAATATCCTATGTCCTTTTCCGAGCTCAATTCTATATCTGTACTAAATTTCATCAAAATCGGTTTAGTGGCTTGAAAGAGTTATCCCTCAGGAACAGGTCTATTTTCCGGGATAAGAAGTATCCTATGTCCTTTCCCAAGTTCAATTCTATATCTGTACTAAATTTCATCAAAATCGGTTTAGTGGCTTGAAAGAGTTCTCCCTCAGGAACAGGTCTATTTTCCGAGATTAAAAATATCCTATGTCCTTTTCCGAGCTCAATTCTATATCTGTACTAAATTTCATCAAAATCGGTTTAGTGGCTTGAAAGAGTTATCCCTCAGAAACAGGTCTATTTTCCGGGATAAAAAGTATCCTATGTCCTTTCCCGAGCTCAATTCTATATCTGTACTAAATTTCATCAAAATTGGTTTAGTGGCTTGAAAGAGTTATCCCTCAGGAACAGGTCTATTTTCCGGGATAAGAAGTATCCTATGTCCTTTCCCAAGTTCAATTCTATATCTGTACCAAATTTCATCAAAATCGGTTTAGTGGCTTGAAAGAGTTCTCCCTCAGGAACAGGTATATTTTCCGGGATAAAAAGTATCCTATGTCCTTTCCCGAGCTCAATTCTATATCTGTACTAAATTTCATCAAAATCGGTTTAGTGGCTTGAAAGAGTTATCCCTCAGGAACAGATCTATTTTCCGGGATAAAAAGTATTCTATGTCCTTTCCCGAGCTCAATTCTATATCTGTACCAAATTTCATCAAAATCGGTTCAGTGGCTCGAAAGAGTTATCCCTCAGGAACAGGTCTATTTTCCGGGATAAAAAGTATCCTATGTCCTTTCCCGAGCTCAATTCTATGTCGGTACTAAATTTCATCAAATTCGGTTTAGTGGCTTGAAAGAGTTATCCCTCAGGAACAGGTCTATTTTCCGGGATAAAAAGTATCCTATGTCCTTTCCCGAGCTCAATTCTATATCTGTACCAAATTTCATCAAAATTGGTTCAGTGGTTTTGGCGTGGAAGAGTTATCCCTCAGGAACAGGTCTATTTTCCGGGATAAAAAGTATCCTATGTTCATTCCCGAGCTCAATTCTATATCTGTACCGAATTTCATCAAAATTGGTTCAGTGGTTTTGGCGTGGAAGAGTTATCCCTCAGGAACAGGTCTATTTTCCAGGATAAAAAGTATCCTATGTTCATTCCCGAGCTCAATTCTATATCTGTACCAAATTTCATCAAAATCGGTTCAGTGGTTTAGGCGTTATTGAGTAGCAGACAGAGTTACTTTCGCATTTATAATATTAGTATAGATGACAAAGGGGATTTTTTGCAGTCACTAACTTCTTTTCTTCTTTTTTAGGTAACTCAGGGTTTTATGTTTACATCTTTATCATTATTATGCGTTAATTTCTTGGAACCCAGAAATTATCATTCACACAACTATAAAATTAAATTATGCATGCTATCGCTAAAATTAATCTCTAAAACGCTCACTGTATTTTAGAGATTAGCAAGAGGAAACGATTGAATTTGATAATAGTATCATTTATAATTATGTAAGGACAGAACAATTAAATAAAAAATACATCTGAAATTTTATTGCAGGTAGGTGTGATGAAAAGTCAAAGGAAAAATAAAAATCTAATAACAGGGCTTTAGTTTTTACGCACCACAGACTATGAAGTAGATTTCGGTTTTTCATCAAATATCTATCAGTAAACTGAATACAAGACAAACAAAACGAAATTATCTGAGCTAGTCTTCACGGTAATTACTGGAGATAAATGACGTAATTAAGACGGTAACTAAATAACGGGGATATATAAATAAATGTTATTATGAAAGGAGTATCGGCAATCGGCATCCGTTAGTTCCCACGGTCCGAATGGCCATCTTGCCGAAACTGGATAAAACTGGATAAACCGGAAGTCACGTGGCCGGCGCACTCACCTCGGCCCTCGCCCGCATCCTTAAATCCTGCTTTCCATCTGTTTCAAGCTTCCAACATCACTCCGTCCAATATAGCTTGATTACCATTTAACTCGCATGTTGGAGTAAAATAAAGAAAGACAAGAAAAATAAATAAAGAAAGATTAAATTAACTGCCTGCCTGCCGACAAACTGGCTTACAGTTTGGCAGAACTTAAATATTTTTTTATGTCTTCACTGGTTAATAAATAAATAAAAACTTTACTTATGATAATTATGTGCTTGTACAAAATTCTGATCTATTAATTCATATACCTACTTAGGTATATATTTATAGTATAAAGAGGAAATAATTGTTTTTTGCATTGTGGAATAGGTTCAGAAACTTATGGACTGATTTCAAAAAATTATTTAACCAATAGGATATTTTCTTTAGAAGGTATTAAAAAAATCGATATGCACGAAAACCAAAGCAAAACGCTGGTAGTTGCTAATATTAATTTTATTAAGTATCTATTAAATCCAATAATTCAAGGTGGCGCTGGCGTTGTGGTTATTTGTCGTTTAAGAGGTCTTACAATAGTTAATGTTTGCAAACACTTGATAAGTGTTTTGTCAAAAATGATTGTAATACCACAGAAGAAATAATAGTACATATGGTAATACTCTATGTATTTGCATAATTATGTCAATAGCAGGAAAGAAGTTAACATTGAGTATTGGTAAGAAGCGTATACACGTGATGAGTCCTCGATAAGTTCCTACGTATTTGCTATGAAAAAATTTCAAGTTTGCTACATGTATTCAAGCTAACCAATATTTTTATTTTGTGTTTCTTTTCTTTCATCAGATTTGATCGATCTGATGAATGATGCAAAAGAAAGAAAATGTAACTTAATCGATTCCATTCTTTCTAATCATTCCAAAATAGTTCAGGAATCCAACCAATTAGGTATGAAACCAATAACATAATAGTGGAGAGTCAACACAATAAGACGGAAGCATTTTAGTATGTAAACAAGCGAGTCACGCAGTAGACAAGAGAATGTATATTGTATTGTCGTTTCATGGAAACATGGTAAGTGGGCAAACAGCATCATTTCACACAGATAAATTGTCCCACTAATACGTAGAGTCAATACAACTTAACCTACTATTTGTGAAGACATAGCAGAAGTTATTTCAATCTACTTCTTTCCATGTCACCCATCCTACTAATAACAACAACAACAACAACAACTCTTTATTGTACACCAATATACAGTAACATGTTATACTATTAATAGATATATTGGTATAGATAATGGTAATAGATATATTATAATAATATAGATATAGATAATGATAATATAGTATTTATTATATTATATGTACGGTAGATGTATTACTTTTTCACGCAAAAACTATGATATGGAATAGGATATAGGCCTACTTATTATCCCGCAAAACGTGAGGTCAAATGCAAGAAAAGCCGCGGGCAGAACTCTATTTTATAATAATAAAATATAATGGTTTCTTATGAAACCATAGCATGACTGGCTGGAAACCATGGAGGATAGAGTAGAAAGAGGGCAATCTCTGTGTATGAATTCACTAGGCATAGCTCCACAAACTTCACTCCGTCTACAACAGCTATGTTCATATTATCGCTATTTCTCAGACACTAACGCCATTCTGGAATGGCCATTATTGGAACCTCAATTTTCAATAAACAGCTGGACACTTTTTCAACTTTTCCCTCATATGAGATGGCCCTCCTTCTACCTCAATACTCCATGCTGGAAACATGAGGTAGAGTCGTAACAGATGACGAAAATGAAAATGTTGCTTTAATATGTATAGGTCGGTAGGTATTATTTCATTATGTTGTATTATGTAATCGCATTAAAGTGCCATTAAAAGTTTTTGACATCCTACAATGTTGGCCAATTGTGTGTTTTAATATGTGATTGCATTATGGTTTCTAAGGTTCATGCTGTTTATTTCAAAAGGCTCTTAATCTTGCATTTAAGTTTAATTAAAAACGTTGGACACCCTATAAAATCGGTTCCAATTGGTCCACTGTTTTACAATGACAATACCTCAAATATTTTATATTGAATATGATGTGACATGTAATAATTAATAGGATATTTTGTGTTACGAAATGATGCCGTTTCATCAATATTGTGGACCTTGCATGATGTGGCAAATTCCGGTCGATCTAACGGTATACATCATTTATTTCCGTAGGCAAAGAAGGTTAAATTGCCAATATGATTTTAAGCCATATAAGTTTTCTCTGTAGCTTAGTATAGCGACCCTGCCTGCGATGCGAGGGGTCCCGGGTTCGATTTCCTCCCGGGGCAGATATGTATAAATTATGTCTTGGGTGTTTTTGTGATGTGTAATAATGTGTAGTCTATGCCATTCGCGACACAGGTAAATAACTTACTGCAGGGGTATGAGTATGTAAGCATTTTTTTAAAAAAAGCTTCCTATATTACTGTAACAGTACCTATTAAACCTACTTTGTTTTGTATATTTACCGTTACATTTGTCCTATTTTACCCATTTTGTCACAGTGACACATTTGAGTGTGACTCAACAATAAGTAGGTACCCTAAACCAAATCGTGATGGCTCGTCTGGTCAGGATAATACAACTATCTACCTTTTATTTAGCCAATATAATGTTCATCTACTCGTCCATCTATCTATCATCCATAACTCAATAGTTTCATTAGTTTCAGACGTCCTACAACACAACTTACACCATTTATATGTATTATGCGGAATCGTTATGTTTACATTTTAAAAGAAAATTGCAGATTAAAATTGTTTTCACTGATTTTCACGGTAAAGAAAGTTATCGGTTCAATTAGAATGCTCTATAAAGCGATTAGTAGAGCGTAGGTATACCGTTCAGTGGCAAGTAAAAGTGAAATAATGCTTTTCACCACAATACTGTTATTGAACCATGGACTTTGAATAAGGGACTGGTCCAACACTCAATGCTACTGAGATTAAGCGATCGATCAGTGACATATGTAACGCCAAGAATTTTAAATAGGTATATGTCTGGACGGCAAACTTCTAAGAAGTGCCTGAAGATAGATCAGACCCAATCTGGACGTCAAATTATGTCACTCCTCATATTTATCACGTGAGAGGTGGAGCATTTATCGTCTTTTTCATTGTAATAAGTGCCACTGCTCTTCAGGAAAATAGAAAACAGAAGTGTGCTTCATTAGAATTATGGAATTAGATTCCGATGAATTCGGAAAAATCAACGCTTACTCTTGTGAAAACCTAGTACGTACTCCACTACACTGCCTTACCTGTACCTGCATGGAAATAGTTTAACTGTATATTACCTAGTTAGAAAAATGTATTATAGCAGTTGGACATAAAAATATTTATATATCGCTCACCCAGTAATATAACGGCACATCTATGTTTGTCATATTTTACAGAAACGAATTTCAAAAATGTTATAAAAATGTTTAAAATTAATTTATGGGTTCTGTTTACGTTTTTTACAGATTGTATGGGTTTGGTTACTAGTATAGACATTAATACATATTTAGTACTATGTAGATTAGACACTTTTAAACACATTTACCATATAAACTCAATTTCGCATTTTTTTGCAGATGTGCCATTATATTACTAGGTGAGCGATAAAGCTTAGTTTTCTGTCAGACAAGTAGGCTATAGCAGATAAAGCACTCTTCATAGTGGATATAGGTAATCTGTGGTTGTCGCCAAAGTGGAGCTTTCACATCGTGGTTTCAAGTCAAGATCAATGGCCATTTAAATTGAATAGCATTTTATGCTATTTTTTATTTTACGATACATTATTAACTTGGTCGGAGGTAAAGAACCTATGTTCGCCACACATAACGGGTATTTTGATTTGGCACATCGATAAAAATATCTTTTATCGCTGAGTAGAGGAGGGATTTAATTGTAAGAATGCCGTGTTCGTTGATTCTAAAAAACATCCAAATAGACAATTGTAATGATAACGGTTCTGTAACTTTATTTTTTTACGTTATAGGTAAGTATATTTCGCTTCACTTTGATTTTAAAAGGCAGAGAGGAGTATACAGGAATCAATCTATCTTTGAGTGCAAGATAACTCCATTAATCGATATTCATCGACAAGTCAATATCACCAGGTTTTTCTCTGTTTGAGGCTGCTGTGCTGGTCTGCATCATCCGGTTCCTCAGGTACTTCTTGTCGGTTCCTGGTCTTTCTTAAATCAACCATAAACTATTTTGACTCGTTTTTGTTGCTAGAAGGGACTTTTATAATGAACTTTGGCTTTCGTCTTGACCAGCAACGTATCATCATTATCATCTTGGTACAATTGAGGGCCTACAATCATTTTTGCCGTCTGAACGATCTGCCGCTATAAACGTGACAAAGTAATAGCCATTTATTCCCAGCGTTAGAACTCATAAATAGCTACTTGAAAAACTAGGCAATCGATTTACGGTACCAATGCTCTATGTAAGCTTGCTTTGAATATGAAATATACGGGAATGAAGTAGTTCGAGGGCTTACAGTGCATTGATCGTACCCTTCTCTTTGATCCCTTGCTGAGAGTCTCTAGAGGGCAGATCCATTGGATTATTAATAAGAGCTTTCCCATCAATGTTTACGTACAGAGAGAATTTTAAATTAGTAAGAGCTATTAGAAAGCATACTACACGTACTTATTTACACACGTTTTTCATTCCATTTATGAATTTAAGAGCGTTAAATAAATGAGAGAGAAAACTAGGTTGGACTTTGGAATCTATTCGTTGGCATGTTTTAAATGTAAATCCTTGTTAGTAGTGCCAAAACATGAAACGGGACAGATAACTGATGAAGGTAGTAGATAAGACATGATAGCTACAAACAAAGCAGCCAAATATCGAAACTATTACATAACAGAAGTACCTAAATCTTATTAAGTAGTGAGTAAATCTTATTAAGTAGTACTACCGTAAGTAGTAGTCTAATACTTACGGTGTAGAATATTATTATTTTCAATTAAAAAACGCACAATTAGTGATGTACCTACAGTATAATGTACCAGCTTGATACATTACTCTAATAATTAATTAAAATTTTTACTCATTGCATACCCAGTGTTTTATTAGAACATATTAATGCTATATATCGACGTGAAGCTGGAACGGTCACGCCTGATGAAGTCTACGCTTCGCCCAACACCTGTCCAAATCCAGGGATCCAAAAACTTTCAACTTGAGCTGCAAAATCGTTTTGCGTGCCTAGAATCATGCACGTCGGTGGACGAATTTAACACCAGGATGGTAGCAACTGTCCACGAGGTAGGGTCGAAGTATTTTAAGACCCACTCCAGTGGTAGATCTCAAGTTCTCTCAGAACAAACTCTCGGTCTTATTAGGGATCGACGAGAACTATGTGTGCAGTCTCCAACCTCTATGGCGGAATACCGACGGCTCAATGAACAGATCTCCAAGTGCAGGCGACGCGATTTGCGCAAACACAACGCAAATCGTGTAAAAAACACAATAGAGCGAAACCAGGGCTCCAAAGTGTTCGCCAGAGATCTGTCTATTGGGCAAAGTCAGCTTACGAGGTTGAAGACCGAGTCCGGCACCATAGTTACGTCGAAACCTGAAGTTCTGAGAGAAACTGAGAGATACTACGGACGGTTGTATACCTCCTCTCAAGCTCCACCTCCCAGTGAGGAGACAGACAAGAGAGCTAAATTAACCCGACACTACACAGAGGATATCCCGGACGTCAGCCTGTATGAGATTAGAGAGGCTCTCAAACAGCTTAAAAACAACAAGGCACCGGGAGATGACGGTATCACCGCCGAGCTGCTAAGAGCTGGGGGGAAACCCCTCCTAGTGGCGCTCCAAAAACTGTTTGATACCGTCATCCATACTGGAATTACCCCGGAAGCGTGGAGCAGAAGTGTGGTGACTTTGTTTTTCAAAAAGGGCGATAGAGCCCTTTTGAAGAACTACAGGCCAATCGCACTTCTGAGCCACGTTTATAAGCTGTTTTCGAGGGTGCTCTCAAATCGCATTTCACGCAGGCTTGACGACTTCCAGCCTCCCGAACAAGCAGGATTCCGGAAAGGCTACAGCACCATAGGCCACATACACACACTGCGGCAGATTATACAGAAGACCGAGGAGTATAATCTGCCGTTATGTGTCGCCTATGTGGACTATGAGAAAGCCTTTGATTCTATCGAGACCTGGGCAGTACTACATTCTCTTCAGCGGTGCCGGATCGACTACCGGTATATCGAGGTGTTGAAGTATTTATACTCATCAGCCACCATGTCCGTCATACGACACAGCCACGAACCCCATCCAATTGCAGAGAGGTGTCAGGCAAGGGGACGTTATATCCCCAAAACTGTTCACCGCTGCATTGGAAGTTGTGTTCAAGCTGATGGAGTGGAAACGACGTGGCATTAACATCAATGGCGAATACATCACACACCTGCGATATGCCGATGATATAGTCATCCTGGCAGGATCCCTGGAGGAACTAGGTACAATGCTCGGGGACTTGAACAGCGCCTCACAACGGGTGGGTCTTAAGATGAACATGGACAAGACGAAAATCATGTCGAATGTCCATGTCACACCCTTACCGGTTGTTGTTTACGGCGCTGCTCTCGAAGTTGTAGACGAATACAATTAACCTGTGACAAGTGATACAGATTGGTAAGTCCAACTTCGAGAAAGAAGTCACTCGTAGAATCCAACTCGGATGGGCTGCATTCGGGAAACTGTGTCATATCTTGTCGTCCAAAACACTACCTCAGTGCCTGAAGTCGAAGGTGTTCGAGCAGTGTGTGTTGCCAGTGTTGATATACGGATCCGCGACGTGGTGCTTCACTATTGGCCTAATCCACAAGCTCAGGGTAGCACAGCGGGCTATGGAGAGAGCTATGCTCGGTATTTCTCTACGTGATCGTATCAGAAACGAGGAGATCCGTAGACGAACAAGGGTAACCGACATAGCTCAAATAATTAGCCGGCTGAAGTGGCAGTGGGCTGGCCACATAGTGCGAAGGACCGATAACCGTTGGGGAAGAAAGGTCCTTGAATGGCGCCCGCGTCTCGGAAAGCGGAGTACAGGACGCCCCCCGACAAGATGGACCGACGACCTGAAGAAGACAGCGGGCATCCGCTGGATTCAGAAGGCTCAGGACCGGTCAGAGTGGCGCAAGTTAGGCTCCCCTAACCTACAAGTTAGGCCTCCGCCTATGTCCAGCAGTGGACCTCCAAGGGCTGATGGATGGATGGATGGAATGCTATATATACCGTGTATGTATAAATACATAGGACTAATAGTGCCAGTCTGATATGAGCTCTACATATTTTTACCATTAGGCTACGATGCTCTCAAAATGACTGATTTTGCTTGCTGATATGTATCGATCGATACGTACAAAATTAATTGATGTTTGCGTATAGGTTGAATCAGTTATCGACATTTTTAAAACTAATTCCAACTTTGACGCAGAGGGTGTACGGGTTGCGGGAGATCTTTTCTTTTGGTACCAGTATAGATACGAAAATACATTACTCGTAAATAACATTCAAAGCGATCCATTCCGCAAAATTATAATAATTAATACCGAAAAAATAGATAACTTGAACTGTAAATTTCAACTGTATTGGCTTCGTTTCAGAGTATCAAATTTAGTATCAAATGTTGGAATGTTAGACTTCTAGGTAATATATAAAGTAGCGTCTGCACCTGGCTACATACCTCGCTATCGAGAACAGCGCGTGTCAGCCGCCATCTACAGATGTTATCGCAATATTTATAGAATACGCTAACGAGCCCCAAGTGTGGAGCCCTCGAGATGTAGCACCTAGATAAGCTGTAGATATTAAAAGAAATAACAATCTCGTCACGAAATTAACTCACGCTAGAAGGACGTGTCTGGACGTGGCTAGGTTTTTAGGGTTCCGAAGAAAAATCGGAACCCTTATAAGAGTTCTAAACTATAGATTCATCATGTCCGTCCGTCCGTCTGTCCGAAGCATAGCGCCTAGACCCTTAGTGCTAGAAAGCTGTAATTTGGCATAAATATATTATACATGTTAATTAAACCTCCAAAATCGTAAAATAAAATATGGAAAAATACTTTTTTTCGCTTTGTTCCCACTAGCTCTACTCGTTAGGCCTATCGTAGAACTCAGGGTACCGTACAGGTAAAATGGGGATGAACATTTTTTCGTCGCTTACTCCATAGTATGGTGTATCATCAAAAATATAATGGGTCTGCTAAGTCCGATTTTCAATTCAGGGACCCGTTTGCGAAATATTCGGCTTTAATGTGCCAATTTTGCTTAGAGTCAAGTGTCAGTACTCCCTGCCAGCTAAACGCAGGAGATGGACTAGTGAAAAAAAATCACGAAAATAGGTTATTGATGAATTTACAAATAAAACTAGGTAACACGGCTAGGTTAGCTTAAGTAGTTAATGAGTAATAGTCGATAAACTTACACCTTCGGAACCCTAAATTGCGCGTGGCCTGACACGCACTAGGCTGGTTTTTTTATACGTTGGTGCTGGCATGCTATAAGAAGAAATAAATTTTAATTTAGTATTTGCTATTTTTATAACACGAAAATTTTGTCCTGTTTCTGATACTGTTTTATTTAAGTTTTCCGTTTTTATTTCTGTTAATTTCACCAAAAAAAAGATAATGAATATTTATAGTTTTTACCTACTTCATGCGGTAACATCCTTGCGTTAGTAAGTGTCAAGCATGATTTTTCAAGTTGTTGCGTAGGTATTGTGCATTAATGACGAAAACGTAAATCATTTGACAAAGGCGGAACAAACTGTATGAATCTGTACAATGGGTGGAAAGCCGCAACACAGGCAGACACCGACAATCAGAACAATGGAACAAATGCGTTGCGTGGTTCGAAAGTTGGCTAACCATCTTTAGCCTTTATTTGAACAACCAAGGATATTTGATGCGAGAGTTCTTTTTACCTATGTTTATCTCAAGCTTTCCTTTTTGACTAAAGAATAGTGTGCATCTGGATTGAGGATTTAGTTAAAAATAGTTAACTTAAAGCAAACACCCATAAATTTATTAAACGTCAATTAAAGATGTTATGAGCAAATGTCTTAGGCCCTCAGTTCAGATGTCTACATAAAGTAGGAATATAAATCTCAGAAAGTACCCACTACCATTGTGTCAATAACTTTTATTTTAAAAGGAGAATGCCCATTTAGTATGGAGAAATGTACTGACTTTAACATTTTTGTGTCTTGATAAAAATACCTTTATTTGATTATGTTATCTTAGTAAATTACACATACTAACTTTAGTCAATGTTAATAGTAGGAAATAAGAGATTTTAAACAAAATTAATTTGTATTTAAGTTATAGTAAACTCACAGTAATATGGACTCTATGCAGGCGTATTAAAGTCGATTGCGTATGTAATGTCGATCTTTTAAGTTTCAAATTCATTTGACAGTCCCCAAACACCATGTAGTTTGTAATGTATTATAATCACAGAACACTATTACTCCTGGCTGATTATAATAATTTTCTAATTCATTTGACAGTCCCCTTACGTCATCTAGTTTGTTGTCATGGATACTATAACTGTTGTATCATAATAGGGATGTTGACACTAATTATAAATTAATATAAATTTATGTCTAAAATATTAGTGGTAACATTTAAAGGCCTAAAATATGATTCTTTTATTGAAATCAATCACAATAAATTAAATATCATTAATTTAAAATGTTAAAAATTGTACTCACTGTCACGTGACCTCAAACGCCATTTTGAGAATATGACGTCATTGGAACAATTTAATATGGAAATTCAACAAACTTAGCAGACAGATAGTATTGAATATCGTTTAGTGACGTCACGTGACGTTTTTGGTGGGAAATTTGATAATGATTTTTATTTATCAATTTTTGTTTTTAAATTGAAGATTATTATTTTTATAATATTTTTTTCGTGAATATTGAGGTTCTATCTATAAAATAAAATTGAATCCTAAAATTAGTCAACATCCCTATTATAATCGAATCAATGCAACCTATTGGCCCGAAGGATCTTAAAAAAATTCTGATTGGCCCTTATCCAAACATAAATGGCCTAATGGTTTTCTTTTGTAAAAACGGAAGTAAAGTTACTTATTAATTTCAGAAAATTATTCCCAATAAGGATTTTTTAGGAAATAGGGTAAAATACTTGAAATATTTTAATTAAATTTTTTGTCCAAAAATCATTGTGACACAATTACTTTTTTAAGAGTACTGGCTATGGGCATTCTCCTTTAGTTAAGAATTTCTTAAATCCTATAAGAAATTCTCAACTGGCTAGTAAATAACACAACAGATTTTATCAGATTTATCACAGTTTTAGTTGGGCCCTCAATCCAGACGTTTATGAAGTGAAAGCCCAGGTTAAACATAGGTTTAAAAGTAGAAATACATAAATGTGCCTTGAACATCTCACAGTTTGACATCCTCTGAATTACTTATATAAAAAGAAAATGACATAAGAAGTAACGGCTGAAAGGTAAAACGGATTCGAATTTTCGTATACCGTCTGAACTACGTCTTAATCAATATTTTCGGCTTTATCGACTCGTCTGCGGAAAATTCATCGAAAACAATTTATCGAATTAGAATTCGCCGAATACAATACAGCTACCTAATTTATTTCAAACTAAGAGGTTGCACCTAGTCGATAAAGCGTAAATATTTTTCAGACGTTATCCGAAAATTAGAAACTGTCTTACCTCTATTTTTTTAAATAAATTCATAGGGATATTAACTATGAGGTGTTCAAGGTCTTTCTTCTTTTAAACCTATGTTTTACCAGGGCTCTCAGTTCATAAACGTCTGGATTGAGGGCCCAAGTAAGACAGATAAATCTGTAATGTTATTCTCTAGTCAGTTGAGAATGACATAAATCATTTTAAGAAATTCTCAACTAAATTCTAAAATAAAAATTATTGACATAAAGTACTACTTTCTGAGATTTATACTCTGCCACTTTACGTAGGCATCTGAACTGAGGGCATAAAACATTTGCCTATAACATCTTTAATTCACGTTAAAGTTATGACTGTTTGCTTTAACTAATTTTAACTTAATCCCCTATAAGTCCCAATTTGCTACGCCAAGAAAAAAAGTGGCCCCTCAATTCAAATGCACACTAAAGAATAAAGCAATTTCTATGATCTTTTTAAACTATTTGTATTTATTGACCCATTTATTTTTAACATGTAAAATTCTTTGTTTCATGTAACAATATATAAATCTGCAGGACCAGGTATGTAAAACTGTAGAATTAAAAGTATTTTCTGATTTTATCTTACACTAGTTTTAATTTCCAATTAATTCGATTCGATAGAGTATGATTGTAAGGTTAGTATAGAGATATTAAAAGGTTTCGCCTGCGTAATGTATTTTTACCTTTCCTACCTTAATATTAGGAACTCCTTGTGTAACGTTAGCTACGTAGATTTCGCTAAATTTTTACTCTTCATAATAGTAAATAATTTATTACATAATAGCTTGTAATACTTACAACGTGATTCACATTTGAATGATCTCCTTGATAAGTTACCTAGTAAATAGTAAGGACTAAGGAGTGTCCCAGATTCAGTTTGTTGAGAAACGTAACTCGATGAGATACGATACGATGCTGTTGTAAATAAAGCCGAAGCCAGTGGTCGAGTTGAGGCGAGGCGGAGTGAGTTCGGGCGCTGAGTGAGTGTGATGTTTCAGTGCGGCTATCTCGAGGGACTACGCTCATCACTCGGTGGCTGGACCCAGAAAGTTAAATCATGGTATTGGGGACGACCTCTAGTAAGTGGACCGGCAACCGCCGAGGGAACCGTCACTCGACTGTCCTAGCACATTGATGATTCTTACTTTTGCACGAAAAAATCCTTTTAAAATTCTTTTATTCCAAATTCTCGCTTCAAAAACGAATCAATTGCTTGATGTTAGTTTATTATTTAATTCTTGTATGTTTTCACTTATCTTATCATTGCACATCATATCAATGTTTTCTAATTACATTTCGAGTGATTTTAAACATGACATACAGTTTCTTTTTCATCATGAACTTTTACATTTTTTGCCTGTAGAGGTAGGTAATTTTGTTTTGAATGAGTCGAGTAATTTTGGTGCATGAGAAAAATAGTAAAAAAATCAACATCGGATCGCTGGGAATAAACATGATTAGTATAGATGTAAAATAAATAGTTTCGAAGTTTCTATCTACTCATGTTCTGTATAGTTGGTGCAATGATAAATTAAACCGTTTCTCAAACATAGTGCATGGTGGCAGAAATCGCGTATTTTAAAACGGTTGTAAATTTTCTGTTCGTTTATTTTTAAACGCAAGCGCTTTATTTATTTCTTTTGTATAATATAATACGTTGCAACATTCTTAATTAACGCTCCATACCTAACAGGTATACCAATTGGTTTAATGACTTCATAAACACATGAGACACTTGTAAAATAATATTACCTTTGTACCACGCCACCGAGTGATTGACGCATGATTCCAAGCCTCCAGCTCACATCTCACTTACAGCTTCTCGTTACATTCGACGTATACGAATCACATTCTGTAACTGAGAGGCGTGAGGTGGTGGAACCAGTGCTGTAGGCGCCGAGCGTGCTACGTCCCGCTAGCCCCAGTTACTGCCCTCTGCCACCCACCTACACTGACCCTCAACATTAGAGCACTATCCTGTACTTAGAGGCTGAATTCAAATTGCTGTTGTATTCGATATAGTCGTAGTGTCGTATTAGAATGGATGTGGTATGACTAGCAATAGGATCGTAGGTATTATTAGATATTAAGGAATGACGTTCCGAAAGTAAATTATACAATGAAATATATTTGAATTGTTTTATTAGGGATTGCATTTAACGTGAGCTGTCGTTGACAGGAGTTGGCACACAAACTGTCGCGTAGTTTCGATATGAAAGAAGAGGGAGGTGCGCTGCTAGAGGACCGGGGAGGTATCCGGCGGCACCAGTCGATGCAGCGGCTGCAGCATGGGGAGTCGGCGACGGAGGAGGGACGGGCGGCGCGGGTGGTGCCCGACCATCACGGGAACCTCCACATCACCGTTAAGAAGACCAAGTCGATGCTCGGTATCGCCATCGAAGGCGGCGCCAACACGAAGCATCCGCTGCCACGAATAATTAACATACATGTACGTGTCATTTCCTCGTAATTTAATGTATGGTCCCTTTAAGATTAACTTACCATCCACAATTCCACACCTGTCAATTTTTTGGCTATTGGTATCAAAGTGTTAGACGTGTGCTAATGATACTAAAAAATGACGCCTCGTGAGTATGAAGTGCGTAAAATACGTTCGCTGCAACTATGATTAAAAACATTCTCCTCTGGAGTTTCTTGCTGTTTCTTCTCTTGGTTCTCATGAGAGAGCTTAACTGTAGCGACATAGTTTGAAATATAAACCTTCAGGGTACTTCAGGGTACTTAATATTCAGGGTACTTTTCCTCCAACTACCGTATTTTATTTTCATCCTTTATATTGACTGTCATTTCGTAGCTGTAGTTAAATGAAGTGCAGGTAAAGATGGGAAAATCCTAGTCATGCTAAGTATTGCATGTTTCAGGAAAACGGAGCAGCGTACGAGGCAGGCGGGTTGGAAGTGGGGCAGTTGATCCTAGCCGTGGACGGTCAGCGGGTGGAGGGCATGCATCATCAGGACGTCGCGCGGCTCATTTCAGAATCCTTCGCCGATAGAAACAAACCGGTCTGTACTTTAAAACCCTCTTCTAGGTTTTTTTTCGTCCAGACAAATGAGAATGGATTACCCTCCGGAGACGCGCGGTGGTGAATGCTCATGCATACCAACACAGCCGGCTGTACCTAAACACCACCTTGGAGGATGGTTTAGGGAAAAAAGAGCTTGTCGCACGGCATTTTGAGTAAAACTCACCACACAGCGGGTTGGTAGGCTTGGGGATTCCTATAACGATTACCTCTTTCCACGCAGTGGGAAAGTAGCAATGCTGAAAGCAGGCGTTGAATAAAAGCACTTCTTCTAGGATACAATACCTGCATGTTGTGTGTGAAATAATTTTTAACGTGTTCAGGTTATTTCGTAGAGGAGCACAGCAAGTTTGAATCGTTGATGGAACGAATATGACATTCATTTTGACTGGTTTTAGGGGGGGGGGGGGGGAAGTCTCAATGGTACAATTGATGTTCTGGTGTACTGATAAAATTAGTAAAACCAAAGCATATTAATGTTAAAACAAAACAAAGATATTAGGTATATCACGATTTTCTTCGTTTCCTAAATTATTACATTCACCGCGTAATGTTTTCATCGACGTCGTAGAAAAAAGTTAACCTTGATTTTAATAGAACCTCACTGACACCTGCCGCTGGCGACAAATACACGGGATAAAAGTGTGATATACGTATTACATAACGTACGTATTTATCCTAAATTCACAGTTGGCTCCCACGACATTAAAATATCGAGGGGATACTAAAACCCCTTAATGTCTCTTTTAAAATGTTATTATGCCCTCTAGCATGTTACAGAATTATATCTCTTTGATTGGTCGCTCGTTCATTCATCGCAATAATGTAAAATACTTTGTTCTGAGTAATAGTATCGATTACCCAATTAGAAACGCAAGATTCGCAAGTAGAGTTGATGCTGATCTAGTAATTTTCGTTATAGCAACGAGAACATTTATTAATTTATTAACGGTGGTGGAACCCTGGCTATTAAATATGCCAAGTCATTCAATAAAATGTCCTGACCTGCATCTATAATATTTTAGCAAACTGTCATGAAGATACGACGTATATTAATTCAAAGAGTTTAGCTTATGTCGAATGACCGAAATGAGTATAAAATTGAAGTAGGTACGTAAAGATGACATCATTATTTATTATTTATTTATTTAACACTTTATTGACCACAATATAGCAATAAAGGGACAAATGGCGAGCTTAATGCTAATGCATTCTCTACCAGCTAACCATTAGGCCAAACAGAATAAACCACGATGAGCGGTAAAAAGAAAAAGAAAAAAAAATTGCTAATTGAATTCAATAATATATACAAAAATATTATAATATGAATACATATATAAATCATCATCTTTACACATCTTATTATTAAAGACATCCAATTTTGATTTCTAAGATTTCACATTACTGATTGCAGGAAATCGAGTTCCTAGTAGTAGAGGCGAAGAAATCTAACCTCGAGCCGAAGCCGACGGCGCTGATTTTTTTAGAGGCCTAACATCTACTGTCCCTCCCCGCCAGCGACCCGCCGGCCGCGCTGGGCGCCGCGAGTCCGGGGGTCGACCTCACCGCGCACACCACGGAATAGCCAACTCCAACCTGCGCTGCCATATGCTCTTCTGAACGACCTGCTCTCTGTACCTGCCTGCTGATCTGACACACTTTCGTCTGGCTAACTCTTGCCTCGTCCACAAAAGATTTGACCCAGATGCGCAAATCACAGCGCTGATAAAAGGTACAATTGAATGATGTTCTTTGGACGAGGGTAGTGAAGTTATTCTACGGTGATTTGACTGACATCGTTGCAGGACATCGAAGCTGAAGAATCACTTCACTAAAAAGAAAAGTTGTAACAATAAAAGGCGACACTTTACGTGTAACTTGTGTACAAGACACAGGCAGTATAAAGAGCAGTAGGTGAATGATGTTCGCTCTTAAGGAAGATTTAACATCTATGGATGACCAACATCCCAAACTTTTTACCAGACGTTGCAACGGACTGATATGAGAAGCGAGTGATGAAATAGAAGTCACGCAGGAATTATAGTAGTCGGCTATATGAGATAAATGGCACACGGGAGGCAACTTTTTGTACATCCTGACGAATTGATATGAAATTGTAAAGTTTTGTACTAATAAATACACTACCCAAATGAATAATTGAACCTTTCTGGTAAAGAAATAGGTCCCACCAATTCACGAGGTAAATCGGGTAGTGCAATCAAAATTTTTGAAATAATTTTCTAGAAAGTAGCATTACAAATTTTACCAGTAGGTGACTGAATTTTATAAAAATGTCCTACATTACAATTGTATTAAATTAAAATTAAATTCACGTTAAAAATTATCACGAGTAAATTTTTGCAGTTAGATACAATCGAAGCAATCAGCAAGTAATTAATAGAACTAGAGTTGTAAAGAAGCGACGCTAATAGATCTTGCGATATTAATTTTGGAACGAATCGTGTTGATATCAAATAGATTGGCATTGGTGCTATGAGAAATAATTTCATTTTTGAAGAAACGTTTGAATTTTCGAGTCGTGTTCACGTCAGTAGTTATCACTAGAGAATCGAATAGAGCTTCCTCGGCGCGAAACATTGCATCTCATGATTGGTAAAAAGATTTCACACGCGGTCGTCATCCATGTGCCATCGACGTTGCATCGGATGCTGAGTGCTGGAGTGCTTGGTAAAGGTCCTATTATGGTCCCTACCAGTAGTATAATTAATAGCGTTATATTGAATTGTTGGTACTGTGTATCGCAACATCTTTTTATGTATGAACTTGGAAATTTATTCTTAAAATATGGTCCTTCGAGCCGGATTTTATGATGATCGGCGTGAAAGAAGCAGACATGTTGCTTATTATTTTATCCTGAAGAACTTATGATAAAAATATTGAAAGTAAAGTTTATATTCAAAGCAATATTTATAAAAAGATGGCGATCGCAGTACCGGATTGCTCAGTAGTCGAGTGGCGGTCACTCATCCCAGCTCGTTGTATCGACGGTAGAGAGTCCTAGAGCCTCATCAATGTCGCCATCAGTAGCAGAGCTTGCAGCACGCGGCGCACACTAAGCAAGCTGTTATGTTATGTTCAGAAATTAACATAATTTTTTTACATTATTGTTATTTTACTTTGTTTTAAAAAGAGATATACTTAGATATGACAATACAATTATTTTATGTTTAGTTAACATTATTATTTACATTATTGTTAGTTACTTGTGTTTATCATATTTGATTGTTATTCTTCATATGCTTAGTCACATCGAAAGTGCGCCACATGTCATTCCATCGGTAGTTAAGCGGTGAGTTAACGAAATTATGGCGGAGAGGGATTTTAGCCCGCTCTTTTATTTAATAAGCGTTAGATTAAGCGAATGTGTGCAATATAATCGATATTAGATGTATAGGAACAACGTTAACCTAACGGTTGCAATAAAGATATAGTTTGAAGCTAATTGTGAGCAATTTGAAATTTACTAAATTCATATTTACAGTAAAACAAAAATGATAATAATGTAAGAGTCCCTCGGTGTATTACCTGCTACCGCTCGTTACTCGTTGACCATATACCAGCTGTAGATATCGTACCCTTCACAATACCTTATCAGTTAGTAGGACTTGTAAATTAATACCTAAAATGTTATGTATGTACTAAATTATTTACTTTCTTGTTTGTCAAATAATGCATTCATATAAAAATGTAAATATAATATATTTGTCTATATCTGTAAGCTGTAAATAACCTGAATGTATTGTAAAATAGAATAAATATATAAATATTTCTTAAATATAGTGCCAAAAGCATATATATTATAACAATCCCATCTGTACAATGCAAAGCTAATAACGACAGTAGTGAGGTAACAATAACACTATTAACTTTTCTATTTCAAAATCGTGTAAGTGGCATCTTTCACAAAATACGCTTTCAGATATTAGGATTTGATAATATAACTTTTATATTTCTATTAAATTGAATATATAATATTAACCACAAACTCGATGACCGTTCTCACATCCTCGCCCATCTAAACAGGTAATAGAAAAGTGACCGGTTTTAATGTATGTTTATTGCAATTTTATTATTGTAATCATAATGCAACAAAATATTATTTTACAAATCACACAGAAATATTTAAACGATAAAGCAAAACATAACCTCATTCGTTAATCTGTTAATTATACAATTTTCTAAACAATAAATATTATTTATAATTATCTTATCGGGCACTTAATTCAAAATATAGTTTATTTACTTTTGCATATAATATGACCATATTGCATTTTCCATTGAATGACGATATAATATTGGTATCTACAATGTTATATATTATAATATATTATACATATAATATGACTATCTATGTAAAGCTCGATGTTTTAATATTAGAACTTGCCTTATATCTTAAATAAAAATGTTATTATCTTAAATGCGGATGTTATATATCAATTAATAACATAATTGTACCCAAGTAGTGATACCAATTAACGCATGATAATTTTATGTTTATAAAGTTCTAAGAATCTTACAAAAAGACAAATTATGTGTGTATTCCGTAGATTTTGTAGCATGTGATACGAAATTGTTAAAAAAATATTTGATAAAAAAAAGAAATACCGGAATCAGTGAAAGATCCAAATCCAAATCAACGATTGTGCCATGAGAAATTTATTTCTAATATATTACATGCCATACAATGGGTAATTTAAATACTGTACCTTTTGTAAAATTAACTACTATTAGAAATTTATGGATTGAAACAATAATCTATTATATCTATCGGATATATGGATTATTTCGCAGTAAGTTAATTTTGAAATCAAATTATTATATTTTGTGAATTGTCAAATCCAGATGTCACAGTAAAATTGCTGTAGCTATTTCGATAAAACTGACCCACTATAGGTGATGCCTGTTTGATCTATCGCATGGCAATACTGGAATTTGTACAAATTATAAGTCAAAAAATATATTCTTCATACTGCGAGATTTATTTAAAGCAAGATGAAATTATTTATATCCAAATAAATACGATGAGAATAAAATTAATGTACAATTCTGGAACATATCGCATCCCAAAGCTACGAGTAGATAATACCGCATGCCTACGAAATCCGCGAACGCGCTTTTTTCGTTCTTTATAACATAATCTTAATTAAGTAAGATATATTGAGTGCTATATCGTTATGAAATGTATTATTATTAATGTATAAGTAACATCTCAGTTATTTAATTGGACTTCAAAAAAAGGTTTATAACTGATTAAGTATGTTAATTATTTTAAATTACCTAATAGGCACAATGATAGTTTCTGAATATTTTCAAAATCCTACATCGCATCTGTTATCCTTTATTGGGACCACTTCCTATTTTCTCCAACAAATCTAAAATAAGTGGGTTGTTACTTAATTATAACAATAATTGTGTTATACTTATTTTAGACGAAACGCGGCGAACGCGCCCGCTTCTATTCAAGTCAATTCATTTACATAATGACAAAGGAAACAAAAGCAATGTAAGTGTAGCTAGTAAGAATCATATTGATAACAGCAAAAGATGTAATTTTTTTACTAATCTTCTATTTAAGTACATAACAATTAACATACGAGTATTGATTGAGTTGCGATTGCGATGGTATTTTTGTATGTTTCCTTAAATTGAGTAGAGTATTCTAATGGCAATTCTTGCAGTACTGGTTGATCAGCTCGGTGATCCTTATAAATTGTATACCGTCCATTTATTTTGTCGTTTAGTTTCCAGTACGGCGGTGACTGTGTTTGTGAATATTGCGATCGGTCAGCTGGCCCTCAATGCTCCATCTTATCCGCTACGCACTAATATACACTTCGAGCCGGTATTTCGTTGATGAAATCTATGTTGTAGTCTGTTGTTAAGTTTGCCGTTGGTGACAAAATATATTGTTATCTAGATAGTGTGTCGTTTTATTTAATAACATACATTTTTATTCATTGTATTGTAAGGGATTATTTATGCTACACTGTGCCGGATACGAGCCGTGCCGATGCGGACGTTGCACGGTGTAGCAAAAACACTCCATATCCGCGTCATATAAAATATTAGTGAAGTTTTGAATTCGTGCCTCGTCCGTGGCTCGTCCGCGGCACGGCTCGTATCTATTAGCATCGTGAACATAAATTATCAAACGCCAGGGAAAAAAAATGTCGGCCAAAAAACGCGCGAGGAAGACGCTTCCTCGCGCGTTTTTTGGCCGACATTTTTATATAGTAGGATGGTAACTAACCATTCAGGAAAAATACTGGTACGATTGGGACACAAGTTGGTAGTACAGAGCCCAGCTATCTACACGGGAGACCTCGCTATAATTTATTTGTTGATTGAAGTTGGTACCTAATATACCTACCTAACTATCTTGTTCAGAAGGATGCAGCACAAACAAGGATTGACTTGGGCTTAAAGGTGGACGTCCAAATCACATTAAAAATTGAAAATATATTTAGAACCACGTAAGAATAATTGCAGACATCACCAATAAATTGTAAACAGGTTGATTTCACTTCCCGCTCATCGCCTTATTTGATACAATAGCAATGTAGTCTGAAAACCGATTGCGCCTAATTCAATAACCTAATAGGGGAAGGGGGGGCATAACGGGGACGTTAAGGGAAATAGCCAATAACAGAATAAACAAAATATATTAAGTAATTATTATAATCATAGCACTTTGGTTACATATTAGGGTTATCATTTGGCATAGAATTTGGCGAAGTAACTAATCAATTATTGCTTAAATTTTAATTTTACGAAACCCTCATGAAAACCCCATTGTGCCCCGTGGTAGGGGCAGTATGGGGTACATGGTTATTTTATTCACAATATGTGCAGATGTGAATTTCTTCTGGGTTCTCGTCGTCAATACCAGCACAGGCTGTATGACACCATCGTCTGTACAGCTGGCAGGCCACCCAAACCTCCGCAGACTTTAAATATGTATGTTTCTCATCAAGGCAATACAGGCATAAAGTATCCTCGTCTACGTTTTGTACAATGTATGCATTGCCTCTCGAACTTTTCTTTTTGTACGTTCGTACCATATTTAATACCTAAAACAAAATTAAAATTCCAATATCAAACATTCACATCATTCCTTTAGGCCACCATACATAATAGGGGTACCCCGTCATGCCCCCACTGGTAACATTATGTGAAATAATTGACAAAAAAAACAAATCTATAGTTAGAGTGATTTTGTTTAAAACATATCAATAAATAATATCTCTACAAAAACACAACAAATAAACAATAATAGTAATGAAAACACTTAGCTTTTTAAATGTGTTTCCGTATTCACTCAAAATTAGATGAAATCACATCAAAAAATATTTATTTTCGTAAAAACCAAACGACTGCAGACTAGTCGCCGGTCACTGTCGGATTAAATACTGATACAAAATGGTCATTTATTAGTGAAAACAACAAACGTCTAGTGTGCATCGTTACTTGTTTTTTTGGGTGACCCCGTCTTGCCCCGTGACCCCGTTTTGCCCCCCCTTCCCTTACACTAACGTTCGTTCACTGGCTTAATTCAAATAAGAGAGCGTTTGTTCTGAATCATTATGATACGATCAAAAGTAAGTTATGAAATTTGTTATATGCGTATTTAGCAAGTAATAATTACATTCTGTTTAATTCCACTTAATTTCCCTGTGCTGCCGGTGGCATTGACGTTAACAGAAACAACACATAATGTACTATCCAACGAGCCAAGAGAAAATGAATTAGGTTTATTATCTGTCAAAAAATTTGCCCCGATCGGGAATTGAACCCACACACTGTGCTTAGCATCTTTACTAAGTGGGATACAGAGTCGTCAAATATTATTATAAAAATATTTTTCTCTTAAGGTTTCAACTTCTCTCTCTTCAAGTTCAGCAATGTCTCATTATAGATGATTATTATTATGCTGAGATTGAAGGCGATATTATTGATTTTTAGCGATCGTCATCATGATGAAGTGACATCTACCTAATTCGTATTTTTAAATATTTTAATATTCCGATCCGATATTATTTTTTCAATCATTCTCTGCTCGATTCTGCTCTGTATTATAATATAATGCTGTCTTGCAATATGTCCGAAGTAATTGAGAATGGCATCATGATATTATTTAATCAGTTAAATCGTGTAAGGTACACAGTACTATAGTTACATACAGAAGGCCTTGCCTACATAAGAAGGAAATTTGAGCCTCGTGTTAAATATCAAAGTCACAATTTCGTAACTAAATACGAAAAATTTATTACGCATTATTCGTATTTACACATTCTTGGATACAGTGAAGGGGTAACAGATACGCAGCACATAACTCAAATCAATTCATCAACATGGACAAATAAATATGAATGTTTCATAGACTCTAAAATAGTGTCCCAAAAATTACGCAAGAAAAGACATTGTTTTACGTCTCCATTACTGACACTGAACTGTCAGCTGTCAAACTACTTTATTCGTTTTTGGATAACTACACTTTACCACGCAAATGTCCACCTATTAATCTTAATATGTATGTAGGTAATTTTTTGGACACCTTTAGTTGAACTTGCACCTCATGGAAACGCACCAGTGCAAGTTGAAGATTTTTTTACGAAGATTACAAGTTGCAACCGAACGTTTAAAACTTTTCACTATTAAAATTTTATTGAAAAAGGAGAAAGATAGTTAGCCAAGCAAGTTACGCGGATTGACTGTATAATATTAAACAGAAATAATGTTGAGAGTGTACTTGGTGCATACACTACTGTGTCTCCTAGTCCAGTGTGTACTTGTGTAGTGTAATCCAGTGACCTCCAAAACAGGTTGAAGACAAGACAAGACAAATCGTAAGTTAATGTTTGACTAACATTGAGTAAATATTTTCTAAATTTGAGAGAATGCCGGCTAATACAGAAGCAAACTGGCAAACCGTTCTTCTACCACTTGACTGCTTCACTGCTCATTAGAAAGTATCAGGAGTGAGAGATTTCTTGATACGATTTATATGCGGTATTAAACTGTAAAATCAAAACATAAATCCACGGTAACAGATTTATCACATAATTAACCACAGTAATTAACCTTGTTTTACATCGAATCATATAACATAAAAGAGATAACACTCAGAAGATAATTTTAACGAAAATCTAAATTACAGGGTTATCTAAATAACGTCATCTTTCAAAATATATCTATCATTCAAGAATATTATGTTTATCGGAAGAAGACTAGGTACCTTTGGGTTATCTGGAAGAGATCGCTTTTTAGCGATAAGATCGCCTATTGTATACTATCCATTGTAGTTGTTATGTACATGTACATTTTATTCTGGTGTGCAATAAAGAGTTTTGTATTGTATTGTATTGTACCTACTGGTATCCGCTAGAAAGGCTAATCTGACAGGATGGATGGATGTATTGATTAACATCTTATTATAGTGTCATACCTACCTATCATGTATGTAACTCTCATGGACTTTGACTACATCTTACTTAAAACAATGATACCTAATAATAAAATATTTTTTAGAAAAAAAATAATGTAAACATCTTATCTACACTAATAATATAAAGAGGTAAGATTTGTACGATTGTAACGAATAAAATCAAAAACTAATGGACCGATTTCAAAAATTCTTTCACCAATAGAAAGCTACGTTATTCTTGAGTAACATAACATAGGCTATATTTAAGTGTAATTAATAATATTTTTTACTTCATCACAAATGTTTGACGTCCAGGGAAGTGGGTACGGTTCAGCTAGTTATTTATAAAAGCTGTATTTTGATACAGATAATGGGATTTTCCTCCTTTCTTGTCATTCCATACATTTATATCCGTGAAGACAAAATATTAAGCATTTATTTTTAAGGCTCCGCAGTTCCGCAATACGGAACCCTTATAGTTTCGTCATGTCGACAGTGTAATCTTTTAAACAAGTAAAAAAACGTTTCCTTGTTTACAATTAAAACCAATAAATTCAATCTCATTCATTAATCAACGAACTTTACGTAAAAAATTAGCGAGATAGTCGAAGCGTTTTTTAAAATATTTACCTACCTAATTAGTTTTTTTTTTTACTTAAAATAAGTTAATGCTTGACCACAATCCCACCTGATGGTAAGTGAAGATGTGGTCCAGGATGGTAAGCGCTTAAGCGCACTAACTTAATAAAAGCCTATTCACTCTTTTTTTGAAGTCATCCACGTCATAGGTGGGCGGGAACGCAGACGCAAGCAAGCTATTCCAATCCTTAGCGGTGCGCATAATGAATGACGATGCAAACCGCATCGTCCGTACCGGCGGGATATTCACGACGTAAGGGTAGATACCCGCCATGCGTCGTGTCGTTCGGAGGAATGGGGAGGGGGAATTAATTAAAATAATTCCTGCGCACACTCCAAAATGTGCCCTATAGAAAACCGAGAGGCTGGCTACTCTGCGCCTGTGCTCTCGACTCTGCAAATTGGTCTCAACCAGATCTGGGTCACCAATGAGCCTCTTCGCACGCCTCTCCATCGAATCCAAAGCAGAAAGGTGACATTTGGCTGCACCTGCCCAAATGTGAGAACAGTACTCCACACACGGCCGAACCTGAGCTTTGTACAGCGTTAAAAGTTGCCTCGGTGTGAAGTACCGCCGCACTTTCGCAAGGAACCGCGGACGCCAAGTTACCTTGCAGCACTTTTAACTTTGGACTCGACGAACTGCCCAAAGTTGAGCTTGGAGGATATCTGAACTCCTAACAACTGAAGGCAGTCGGTATAATCCAAGGACACATTCTGAAAAGTAGGAGCCAAGGTGAGCGGGCTCCTTTTAGCGGTGAAGAGACACGTCTATGTTGTAGTGGCGTTGAATCTCACAAGATTGGCTTCGCCCCACTCGGACACAGGCCGCAGTGTGAGATTCACACTTTCCACCATGGCCTCTCTTGTTACTAATTGGTTTTGTGTAGGGCAGGCGAAGTAACATCCTAACAAACAATAATACTACTTATTACACATAGTCCTTTACTATGTGATAGGTAGCATAGCCTAGGCCCTAGAGGATAATCTATCATTACTTATTATATAATCTAAAATTTTAACAAAAAAAACCGACTGCAAGAGAAGCACGTCCTTTCCAATAACAATAAAATGTCAGATCTCGCTCAAATTTAAGTGGGACCACATGACAAGCGCCAGCTTTCAATTAAAAAAAGAATCATCAAAATCAGTTCACCTAGTCGAAAGTTCTGAGCTAACAAACATAAAAAAATACAGTCGAATTGAGAACCTCCTCACTTTTTTGAAGTCGGTTAAAAACTTACCGCAAGATCACAGAAACTACTGAACGGATTTTCAAACAGTTTTCATCGACAGATGGAGTGGTTCATGAGGTTATAAGTGTAAATTCATTTAGGGTATTTTAATTAGCTGAAATATCACGGAAATTTATTCTTTTCATGAAGATTGTGGCTATTCATCAGAAAATATTAACATTCACCACGAGGGCTTGGTCATGAAAAAAATTAAGATAATTTAAAATTAAACTTAGAAATGTTAGACTACTATGTGATTATGCTAACCTCATCAGTTCACAGAACCTCATCCACAAACAAAAATTGTTTTATTTAGCGCACACATTTCGTCACACATTTCGCACATCTTCGGCTTTGGTGACAGAAAACAGAACGGTGACCCGGTATTGTTCCGAAAAACTGAAACTGTCTGATGCAACTATTTCTAACTCGAAGTCATGGCTCACGCAACTCAGCAATATATTAACGGATTGAGGCGGCGCTGCGGCGCAGGCGGTGCGGGGGTGAGAGCGGAACGGGGAGGGGTCACGCTCGACAGGTGTGATGCGATGCGACGCTTTGCTCACGCTAACCCCAAAAATGTTACATCAGCCGCGCCGCGCTTCTAACTCTAATACTTTGACCGTGGCATTGGCAAAGCAAATAGTTCAACAATTAGTACCTACAATACGGTGCGTAAAGTTTTGTATTATTGCATGCGTGTGGCATAAAGTTACCGCCCCAGCGCAGCGAGGAAACTCAGTCAGGAATTTTCGCACTGTGTGAAAAGGGCTGCTTTTCGCAGCGAAAAGCGTTACACACGTATTATAAACACGAATATATCGTACCAACCCATGCTTAAGTCAGTGTACAAATAAGAAAATATACCTAGGTAATTGGAATAAATTTCCTTTTAGATAAGAAATTGCAAAAGTAAACTACAAAAATCCCCTAATAAGATAGCAAGAAAAAAACCCATATGTATTGGACTGACAGATTAGAGAAAGTTACATATACACGTATGTTTAGTATGTACATTATACAGGTTGTAAAAAAATGTATGATCTTATGTATGACTTTCGGTTAGCATCATAAAATACAGGATGCTTTTTTTACATTTCACCGGTTCGATTCCCGGCTCATGCAGGTGATTTTTCAAAACTCTTTGCAGGTTTACTTATTTTTGAAAATAATGGAGTGTTTCCTTTCAGTAAAATTTGCAATCTATTTTCCTCCAATGTACCGTCCTACATTATAGTCCTATCCTCCAGGTACCGCCTTTTTTCCACCCTGTATACGGTGTGTTGCACCTCTCACTCAGAGAAAACTTTTTGGTACTTTGAGAAACTCAATTAGGAGTTTTCATACTATGTATTATAAAAAGGGCTACTTCATGCACATAACGTAGGTAATCTGAGCGCGGATTTACGTCACAGTGTGCTATAAAAATTTAAAATTTTAACAAAATCAAACAAACACTATCTACATGTGCCAATTTTACAACACTCGTAAGTCGTAACTAGTGACCTCTACAGCATAAGAGTAGCTGGAACGACCACCCTGTTCGCTGTTTTGCTGTCCTGCTCACTCTTTTGACTGTGCATGTCGAACCACACATTATATTATCTTACAAACTGCGTAATTTATGTTATTATAATATAATAATTTTAATATTAATACCAACTCTATTTGTAAATTATTAACCAACTAGGAAATCGCCTTCGCTTCGCACCGGGAAAAAAATACAAAAAAAAATGTATATTTTATAGCCTATGTCACCCGGAGATAGTGTAGCTTCCCAACAGTGAAAGAATTTTTCAAATCGGTTCGGTAGTTTCGGAGCCTATTCAATGCAAACAATCAAATCTTTCCTCTTTATAATATTATAGTATAGATTATTAAATATTGTGTTTTGATTAGACACAAAAATGTAAACTTAAAAATTTACATAATAATAATTAATAATAAATAAATGCACACACTCATACCCCCACAGACATAATAAATGTCTGTGGTTCTTCCTGTGTCTCGGGTGGCATGGACGACACATTGACCCGAGTATAAATATTTATTTATCACATAAATATCTGCCTCGACCGGGAATCGAACCCGGGATCCCTTGCTTCGAAGGCAGGGTCGCTACCAACTTTGTCGATAGCAGATTTCTTATTGAGGAATGTCGGTAAATCCTTTAAATCACTGGAAATTTTATGATTGTGCAGTCTGTAATTGGAAATTTTTGTTTAATTTAAATCGAACGAGTAGTTTTGATTTTACGATCATTTTAATTTCGGGCGTACGGATTTTGATGATTCTTTTAATATTCGAAACCTGGTGCGAGTGCTTGAGCGAGATCTGACGAGTAGTTTTTGAGTTATGCCTAATTTTGAAGTCGGTTATTTTTTTGTCAAAAATTACATTTAACATTTTTAATTTGGTAAATCCTATTTCAATGCTGCCAACATAATAGCGAAGTGCAGACTTTCTTGAAATGCACCATAGGTCAGGAGACACGCCCTGAGGCTGCGGGCACGGGATTTGCGGCGGGCGGCGCGATGGCGGTTGCGGGGCGGCGCGATTTGAAGCGATGGAATCAACAGTATGGCGTACTATGGGACCGGGCACGAGACCCGCGATTTCGAGCGGCGCGATGCGCGATGCACGGGCGGTGCGGGGCGATGCGCGGCGGCGCGGAAGAGATGGGAACAAACTAGATTGATAGTACTAGAATTGTATTGAATTATAATTTTAAAATAATGGAAATTTATAATGAAGAACTTATTTCGTGTATTTCATCAAAAGCTGCTATATGGGACAGTGAAAACTTGCACCATATAAATATTCTCCAAAATATAATCAAAATGTACTCATTCTCGTATAGTTTTAATATTTTTCGAATGAAAACTTAGTTATAAAGAGTAGAAAATTCTCCTTTACTTATTACTTCTTTTTTTTATTGGATGAACACCATTTCTTGGAAATAATTCAGCTCTCATCAGGATACTAGGCTCCAATAATTCTCTTCAACGTAAACTCATATTTTTCACAACCGAATAGATGAAACATGTACCTTCATCTGTATGAAAACCAAGCGTCACTTTTTTCCGAAAGTCACTTTACGCCATCGCTTCAACAATAAAAGTATAAATAAACAGATTATAATATTATCATTCTTCACAACACTACTTTAGCGCGATTGACCGACCGTTTTTTCGTGCCCCGCAAGACACCGCTGCTAATCGCGCCGCGCCGCGCCGCGCCGCAACCGCCATCGCGCCGCTCGTCGCAGATCTCGTGCCCGCAGCCTGAGTGACTGTTGCAAAATGACGTCAAAGCAGCGACCGTCGCATACAAAATTAATAAAAACTGAACTATCTGGGACACTATGTAACGTATGTATCACCTACTAATCATACACGATACTAATACTTACTACGTAACGTTTTTATAGTGCTTTTTGTTTGTGATAACCGTAAGGTCAACATAAAAAAATGCTGAAATTCTCCATCATAGAACAACAACAATGAAACAGTCATAATAAGAAAATCTTAAAACGTCGAAGAGATGTCATGACCTCGCGCACGAGCTGTGCGTCGTGGGCCCACGAGGATAGAAACTATATAGAGACCAAGTTTCATGGATGTAGACTGCTGTCAGTGCTGACCAATAAATCTAGTTCTGTCACTACTACCATTCTGCGCTACTACTGAAACTTTTCACCACGAATTTGATGTTGATGCACAGTTCATGAAAGTTCATCACGGAATCATTATTTAAGATTTGTTAGATATCCATCCATCCATCCATCCATCAGCCCTTGGAGGTCCACTGCTGGACATAGGCCTCCCCTAACTTGCGCCACTCTGACCGGTACTGAGCCTTCTGAATCCAGCGGATTCAGGTCGTCAGTCCACCTGGTCGGGGGGCGTCCTATGCTCCATTTTCCGTGATGTGAGCGCCATTCGAGGACCTTTCTTCCCCAACGGTTATCAGTCCTTCGCACTATGTGGCCAGCCTATTGCTATTTCAGCCGGCTAATTCTTTGAGCTATATTGGTTACCCTTGTTCGTCTACGGATCTCCTCATTTCTGATGCGATCACGTAGAGAAATACCGAGCATAGCCCTCTCCATAGCCCGCTGCGCAGCTTTGAGCTTGTGGATTATATTTTTTTGGTTTTTTTTGGTGGGAAATTTGATAATGATTTTATTTATTAATTTAAGTTTTTAAATTGAAGATTAGTATTTTTATAATA